>JAGFMF010011878.1:6984051-7000497 GCA_019455555.1 Galemys pyrenaicus
GTGTCTGAGCAATGAAGTCCAATGTCATTGTTCCCATGGATCTGAATGTGGTTCAAAAGCTGCAAGTCTAGAGAGTGAAGGAAACATTACCAGAGAAGAGGAAGAAGAAGAGGAGGAGGACACTTTTCTGGGGTCATGCACTGTAGACACTGCACATTCATTAGTGGAGCAGGGTGAGGTCAGAGGAAGGGAGACGGGGACGCCAAGAGCGGGGAGATAGGAGAGAAGGTGACACTGAGCCCTGAACGGGTCCCAAGAGAAACTATGGATGACATTATTAAGCGCAGAGTTGAAGTTCATCGTGCCACAAGCACTGAGCTGGGGTCTGTGCTGCAGGAACCAAACGAACAAAAGCAAGGCGCGGACGTCTCCCTCCAGGAGGCTCAGAGGACCGGGGCTGGCTCAGGTGCCTTCTCTGAAGGGCGAGAGCGTCCCCACCCCCACCCCGCAACGCTGTGCGGTGACCATGACTCTAGCACCAGTCCTGGGAGTCTCCGGAGTGTGAGTCCGCCCTGCTGACGGGACTGTGGCCAGCACAGCACAGCGCGGGCGCCCCGAGAGAGGGACAGTGCAGGAGAAGGAGGACATGGGCAGCCAGAGTCCAGTACTTGGTGACGGAGCCTAGGAAAGGCAGGGAGAGCAGAATGAAGAGCAACGAAGACCAAGAGCCAAGGGCTGAGAGACTCTCCCCGGGTAAGCAGAGGCAGCTGCAAAGAGAAGGGTCAGGGGCTGAGAGAAGAGCGGCCATTGGGGAAGCGCCAGTGGGTGCTGAGTTGAGTAGATCAGTCAGTTCATGGAATCAAGGTCATGCGTGTTTAGCCCTGGACGAGGCCTTTGTTCTGCCGGCGCTTAGACACCATCGACACAGTTGGAAACGGATCATGAAAACCCACGTGCTTCTCTCTCCCGGTGTGTTCAGCAGAGGACAGAGGCGCGGCGGTCATCACGGACTAACTCAGTCACGAGGACTAGCTCAGGGGGTGCTGCTAAGCACGGACCCTGCAGCCCAGAAACAGCAAGAGCCCACATAATATCAAGAGCCTCCACAATATGTACTGCGTCAGGAACCCAAGGTCATGTCTCTTGGAAGCAAGGAGTAAGATGGGGATCTAACCACCAAGCAACACTGTCTCTGTCGCTAGAAAAAGGAAGGCTCTAGTGTAATGAAGGAGTCACTGACACACACCCTGAGATTTTGGCCAAGATAGAGGTGCAGTCCCAGGGGATGGCTCACTGCCTGTCACTGAGTTACATGACTGGGTGGATTTCCTGTCCTAGAGCATTATTTCTGTGTATGTTAGCATCTCTACACAGTGTGTATACACACACACACACCTGTTGCATCCATGCGCTAACTTATGTACTTCCAATATTATGTGTGTGTGTGTGTGTGTGTGTGTACACACTTACCTTGCCATGAGGTTCACATCTGCACCCTCAGCAGAGCCCAGAGTCCTACTGAGGAGCATGGAGCCGAGTCCACGCCAGGTGGGAAAGACAAGCAAATGCAGGGGGGGAGCCCATCTCGGGGCCACCACAGAAATTCGAAGTCCAGTTGTCTCAAGAAAGTCTCTTCATGCAGAACGGCCTTGGAATCAGCCAGCGCTAACTGAGCCTCAGTCAGGTCCACAGTTCTTTGCCTCCAACGTGCTTTCCAGACAACAAAAATTGGGTCCTTTAAGATTCTGCACCCCAGTCCTCCAGGCCTCTGGAATTTCATCCCTTCCTGAACTGGGGAGGCAGATTGAGTTCCTCTCCTGTCTCCTGACCAGCGGATGCTCAATAAAGATTTTTGGGTCCTCAGGTGCTGCTGTGGTAATGCTCTGCTCTCTGCACTCAGGCACCTGGTGTTTCATATCAGCAGCAAGCAGGTCGGGGGGTGGGGCAGGGCTTACGTGAATGAAGAGGGCTGATGGGCTGCCCTGGAACTGGTCCCTTAGGTGTGAGCCGGCCAGGAGCCGGCGCACCCAGACGAGCTCCCATCCCGGCAGCGATGCAGAGGGTGCCTGGAGCTCCGGGCTCCACATCCTCTCCTGTCCCTGCTGCCTCATGGGTACTTTGTTCCACTAACCTGCCTGCTGCCCTCGCGCTTCTCGGAATCTGGAGAACTGCACCCCAGTTCTCCAGACAGTGGGGCAGGAAGCTGGGTGCTCGGGAACACTGGAGTGTCCCGGTCCCTGCTGCGGCCCTGGCTCCCAGGACCACGTGGCGATGCCAGCCCACCGCGCGGCAGCTCCGCGCCCTGACCAGGCCGTTTCTCCAGCTGCACCTGCAGCTGCCACCACACTGCACTGAGCCGTGCGGGAGCCGCTCGCAGGGTTCTGTGCAAGTGGGAGGTTCTCCCCGTGGACACAGCTGAGGACCGGGCCTGGCACGTGAGTGGTCAGGACGTGGACTCTTAAGACAGTAGAGTCCACAACTGGCCCAGACCTGGTCAGAGGGTTAGAGTGTCGGAGTTTCCTGCAGCCAAAGTCAAGAAGAAGCACAGGGATTCTCTTCAGCTGGAGCCCCTGGGCCCCCATGAAACCCTAAAGCTGTATGTGAAACTGTGGCACAGGCTTCTGAGCGTTTTCCCAGGAACGAATCCCACATTGTTTTCCCTGCAAGGACCGGTCATCAAAAGGAATGAAAACCAACCACGGACTTTTAAGTCCTTTGGCCTCCAGAATTCTAGAAGTTCACTGTCGGTACTTACCCATCTGGATGCCATGTCCCAGAACGCAGACATAGCAGTTTTAGGGCAGTTTTTGCTCCATTGTGGACATGGGTCACTCTTCACTTCTAAAACACATAGTTTTCAGAAAGTAGTAGAAGTGGAAAAGAGTTTAATTATGCTCCATGTTTCCCCCGCTCTTCCCGCCTATGGAGACATTCCCCACTGCCAAGAAGGAGGATGGAAAATGGACTCATCTCAGCCCAGTTCACTAAGCCCCCTGAACCCCTCCAGATCCTCCTTGCCCTCCACATGCCAATGGGCCCAGGGACCAGGTCTGAGTCGTCATGCTGGGAAATCGCAGCACAAGCCCACCTGGCAGAGCACCCCAGGCTACAAAGAGCGCATGAGGACAGCGTCTGCATTACCATCCTAAGGACATCTGCGTAAAGGACACGCATGGATTCTCCTTCCACTGATGTATCGCAGACAAGTAAAGTGTTAGTATATTTAGATTATGAAACCTGATGTTTTTCTATATGTGTAAATTGCGAAAAGATCAAGTTACCTAGCACATGCATCACCTAACATGCATGCTTCTGTTTTCAGGAGACCATCTAAGACCTGCTCCCTCTGCAGACTGCAGTCACGTCACACGGTGCCATCAAGTGAAATCACCGTGCTGACATGAGACCCTCAGGCCTGCTTCACCCCGTAATGCAAAGTGCGCTCCCTTGCACACCCTCTGCCTGACCCTCCATCCTCCTTCTTAACTCTCTTTCTACTAGCTTAACTATTTATTTTGTTAGCCTGCATACATGATGATATCATGTGGTATTTTCTTTCTCTGTCTGGCTTGTCTCATTAGCACACTGCACCCCAAGCTGATATTTGTGTCTTAGATGACAGGTCCTCCTCTCACAGCTAAGCAATAGTACACTGTGTAATAATAATATGTACACATTCCCTTTTATGCACTGCATTTGCTGCACACTTAAAATGTTAGTTCCAAAGAATACCGAGATTAATAGAAGTTCCCACCTTCAGCACCACGTGATCTAGTGCGGTCAAACAAACCAGATAAACGTGGGTGGGGGTGGCTGCAGCACACTAGGGAGGCTGGTGTGGTGCTCAGTAAGGTTTTCTGAGTAGAAAACACCTGCCCACATTAGGGTGTCCTGGGTCTCTCTGGGCAAGATAAGGCAACTTCTAAGAAATGGCTGAGACCCAAAGGACCACCCACCTCTGCAGCTGCCCTGAGAAAGGAGGACCTTGGCCTGGGACCACCCTGAGGCCTGCCCCTGCTGGAGAGTTCTCTCACCTGATTGCTGCCCTTACAGAAAGCAAAACACCAACAATTGAGAAGCCCACGCCGGCTACGTGTGTGCCCCCAAAGGAGGGAATCAAGGAGCAGGGACACCCCAAAGCCTGTTTCCAGAAAGAAGAATGTTTCCAGAAAACACTGGAGGGGCAAAGCAAGCAGCTCTCCCCAGCCTGAGGCGCCGTGAGGTGTGAGCGCTGTCAGGCTGGCCTGGGGCTCCCCAGCACATTGACCGTTTGGGGCCCCGCTGAGTCAGGGCCTCTGCACCCCACCAACAGCCCAGTGTCCTCACCAGAGCCATCTGCGCACCACGTGAGGTCATCAGCAATGTAGCCCAGCAGCATGTTGTTCAGGGTGAGCAGCTTCTCCTTGGCTGCATAACTATTCGCCAGATCTTTAGTTTGGCTCCAAAGAAGGACCTGAGAAAGAATAAACACACCACCCATGAGATCCAGGAGGTAAGTTTTTAAAATCCACATTTTTAAAAAGATTTTATTTATTTATGCACACAAGAACTGGGGTTCAGACCAGCTGTGTGAGTTGAGAGGATACATCAGAGACCGAGGAGGGAGCAGAACAGGCAGATGGACTGATACACACTGCTGAGGGGAGCAGCGGGAGGCAGGAGAGGTCTGCTGCGCCATGTGGGTCCCCTCCCTGGCCGGGGATCGAACTGGTGCTGCAGTGGCAGGGGCTGCCTCATAGTGCGGTGCTTATCCCCTTGCATCACCAGGGAGGCCCCAAATCCATATTTTTTAAATGAAAGGAAAGCATAGAAACTTTCAGAGTAAAAAGTGCAGAGTAGGGGTCGTGTGTCTCACTGGCTTGTGTGTGGCGGGGTGAGTGAGCCTGTGTTTGTATGTGTGAGCACGTGTGTGCATGCTCTGGGTCACAATGTAAAATGAATTCTCACTTTGCTCATAATGAGCAAAATCTAATAACAAAGCAGCGGTCAGAACACATCTGGAGGACGTATTAGGAAATTCCAAACTTCCTAAAGCGATCGCAAACCCTTCTGTCTTGGGCTATATTCTGGGAGATGAGCTCTGTGGGTCTTAGCTCCATCATCTGCGTTCTTCCCAATCTCCCCTTGTCCACCCACACTAAAGAAATGAAATTACAGCAAGTTTTCTTCAAGGTCCTTTTTTAAACACGAGAACGTCACATTTCAGAGTCTCTCCTACTCCATGGGCATCTCCATCCCCCAAGAGCAGGCTGTGCAGGGTGGGCTGTAAAGCCCACCCCGGTCACGTGGCCTCAGGATGCCCAGCGTCCTGCTCCCCACCGCCTGGCCGCGGACACCAGAGCACCGATCAGCCTCACTCCCATGTGCAAACTGGCGACAGTGGCCCCGGCACAGACTCCTGGGCGGCCGGGCTGGCAGGGACGATGCGGAGAAGCTGCTGCCGGCCCTCGCGGCCTCCCCACGTGGGCTCCTGGCCCGGGGCACTCTGCAAGGGTCCAGCTTCTACGGAAGACGAGGCTCAAGATTTGGGGCATGCTGACCTGCCCCTCAAAATGCTGACTTGTCATACGCGTCGATGCAGTGACGTCCGTCTGTGTGACAGGCGTCCTGCCCTGGCACTGCGGAGACCTGACGGGGCAACCGAGACAGAGCAGCTCAGGGCCAGTGAAGCAGGACCCTCTAATGAGACACGGGTAAGGGCAGGCGGCAGCAAGGGCCGATCGAGACCGTGTGCAGAGAGCCTGCCCAGTCAGTGGACAGCGGTCCTGACAGTGTGCCCAGAAAGACGGCCTAAACACGGCACCACGTCTGAGGCAAAGGGAGAAGCCATGGACTCCACATGGGCCTGAGTCTCCCCCAGACACTGCCGAGGCCGCAGAGACTTGGCTCTGAGCGTGGCCTTTGTCTCCCCACAGACGGGGGGCCCAAGAGCCTCTGGACCAGGGCCCACCCATCTGCATCACCTGTCGCCAGACTTTGCAAGAGGTGAGTTACCTTCCCCTTTGCTGCCAGTTCAATGCTGCGCTTGTCTCACTGTGCTGTGGACTCCCCTGGGAGATTCATGCTGTGTTTAGTGCTTGTGGCTTGAGAAGAACTTTGCCTTCTCAGTCCATGGAACTTAGCGCCCCAGAGACCCCAAACCTGATGAACGTGACGTTAGGGGGGATGCGCTCCCTTCCAGTGTAGCCAGTGCATGGAGACCTAGAGCTCCCTGGGTCCCAATGTTGGGCCATCAGCATTTCAGCTGGTCATTTTCACGGCCATCACTAGTCACTAAACTCACTCCATTTTATCCCTGGGGAAATGGGAATGCTGACCTCTAACCCACACGTTCCACAGGTTGACCGTGGAGGTCTAACATGATAACGGTTAAGCGTCCTTAGTTTAGGGTCCTCCCTGGTGGCACAAGGGGTTAAGCACTGCACTATGAAGCTATCCACAACCACTGCAGCACGAGTTTGATCCCTGGTCAGGAAGGTGAATGACATAGTGCAGCAGACCTCTCCTGCCTCCCCGCTGCCCCCTCAGCAGAGTATTTCACTCACTCCGCCTGTTCCATTCCCTGCTCAATCTCTGGTGAATCCTCTCAGCCCCCACACCTCTGGCCTATACCCAGTTCCAGTATGCAAAAATAAATAAATCTTTTTTTTTTAAAGAGTCCTTAGTAAAGCAACAAAGGCACTCTACAAATGCAAATCAACACTGTCCTCGTCATCAGAAGTTAGGGAAGTTTTGCAATTCCATCAAGTCCCATTAATTTGATTTTGTTTGTACTGAGTTGAGTTGGATTTGATGGTCAGTTTCTTTTGTCTAATTTCTGGCTTAGTCTCCTTTTTGTTTTCTATGTCCCCATTTCTCTCACTTTCCTCCAGGTGTCCTACATCCTAATGATCTCTTGGTTCAAGAGCCCACAAGCCCCCATCCCAGCCAAACACCTTACATTCTCACATCCAGATTTCTCCTCTTTTGTCAAGGTAGTCAAAACTTGTCCCTGTGACTTTGTGCTTCTGCCTTATCCTCAGTTTTGAAATCAATGACTGGACCTGATTACCTTGTCGCGAGGTACATCTTGATTCACCAGATCCCTGAGTGGATGATAATATGCTTCTTCAATTTTGCAAGGGTCTTTCTTAACAAACGCATTCTTAAAAGCCTCCTCTATCTTCTTGCAGTCTTTATATCTGTGAGACAAAACACAGAAAATAAAACATGAGTAGTTAGATTTCAAATGTTTTTTTAAAATTTATTAATTGAAGTAATCTTTGTCACCCCCATCAGGTATCACCATAGTGTACCCAGGACCAAATCCACAATCCATTGTGCTCCTTGTCTCTGATCTCTCCCCCTCTGGATGCCTCAGTTGTATAGTCAGCTTTCAAGGGTTAGTTTTAAGCTTGCCTTTATCTGACTCTTAGTTTAGTTTCTCTGTATTCCACATGTTAGTGACATCATCTAGTATGTATCTTTCTGCTTATGATTAATTTCACTTCACATTACCCCTTCTTGCTCTACCTATGTAGCCGTAAATGGCATGAATTTATCATTTTTGATCACTGAGTAATATTCCATTATATATATATCACATCTCTTTTTTATTTTATTTTTTTCTTACAATGTTTGCTTTTGTTGTAGGTATAGTCCCTCCTCTTCCTACCACTCTGCTCCTCCCAGTAGACTCACCTATTCTCCAGTGAGTCATTCCCATTTGTTCATTTCTCACCTCTTTTCTCCACCTCTGACCTACCAGGTAGGTTGTCTCTAGGTGTCCAGAGATTTAGACTTTTCTAATTGTCCTGCTGTGCCTCGTCTGAAGGAGGCAGAAACAGAGGAGGTAGACCAGTATTCCCAGTAAGTGCTGCTGGTGGTCTGGACCAAGGTGGCAGCAGATGTGTGACAAGTGAACAGAAGAAGACTGTACCAAGGGCTTATTTGTCCTGCATAAAACTCACACTTTTTTTGGTGGCAGGAAAGGTAATACCACGTCCCTGTTTACAGAGGTTCAGAGCATGACCTGCCCAAAGCCACACAACACTATGAGCAGCAGAGCAGCCTCACACTGCTGATGGTGCTGCCCCCTGCAGGAAGTTTGGACTCATGGCGCGCTCCCCACAGTGAGCCTGTCCCTGCCAGCCATGGGGACCTGAGACTTGGAGAGAGGCTGTCCTTGCCCTAGAAAGGGGAGACCAGGTGTCGGGTGAGTGAAAGAGTCAGGCTTTTACATGCTGCTGACTCTGTGGCTGTCGCCTGCAGCCGGATGCAGAAGGCGCTAGGGAGCGTGGGCGCAGCGCAATGTGCCTGATGGTGGACACCTGGAGCATGGGGTGGGCAGGTGTAACTGTGCACACCTGGGCCTGGGGGCCAAAGCTACAAGGACGCGTCACTCAGAGACAGGAAGACGGCTAAGGGGGGACGGCTACACGGAGCGGCTATGAGGCAAAGAGACCAGAGAGAAGGCCAGGGAGAGCCCAAAGAGAAAAAGTAGAGATTCACTGGGCGCTGGAAGCCCTGCAGCCTCCTGGCACCCAGCACCCTGGCTCCCGGCCTTGCCAGCCCTCAGCCTTGCCCCCAACAATTGGCGAAGCAAGAGCATCAGCCTGAAAAGCCACTGAGGGCCCCAGGACTCCCCTTTCTCCACACACCTGAGTCGATGGAGACCCTGCCTGACCCTGCTGGCTCCACACGGCAGAGGACCCCACTATTCCCGGGCGACGGAAGGTGACTGGGGCTAGAGGGACAGGGAAGAAAGGGTCACAGTCTCACACTAAGGTGGAGAACAGCTGTGTGTTGGTGGTTAAATCCACTTTAGACTTGTCAGGCTACTTCATGCTTCATGGCCCTGTGCTGTCGCCACTTCTAAACCTACACTCCTGCGCAAATGGCACACACATCAGGCTCCATCAGCGCAGCGAATCACCGTCACTGTGCTGTCCATCCCCCAGGAAAGCTCTTGCTCTGCGTCCACACCCCAAGGGCTTAGTCAGTGAGGGGCGTTAATACTCTCCCATGAGGTTTCGTGCTGTCCAGTCCTGCGGGCAGATCCTCTTGGCTCAAAGAAACAAGCAGGTCACTGAGCTGTTTGTGCAAAGGAGGCTGGGGCTGCCCTGAAGGTCAGGACTGCCCCCTGGTGGACAGACGCGCAGCACCACGTTCAGTGCGGGTTTCCAGCAGGGTCAGAAAGGACTTCCCAGACTCTCAGAGATAAGTAACTTATAGTCCAGCAAATACCTACTGCGCATCTAGTATGAGTGAGACACGTGTATGAGCGTGTAAGGTAGAGCAGTGGACAAAACTAGGTTCTGGCCTGTGTGAATTCACATTCTACCGGAACTAGACTGACTACTGACATCATGAATTAGGAGGTCGTAGAGTATTCTAGAAATGTATAAGACCTATGGGAAGAAGCACACAGAGTAAAATGGGAGAGGAGGTGGGAGATTTCAGCACTACACGGTGTGGACAGTGATGATATCTGAGCAACAAAGTGGAGGGAACAAGGGCTTGATCATACAGACCTACTGGGGAACAGCGTTCCAAGCAGAGGGAACAGGATCACAGAGGATCTAACACATGTCAGGTGTTACATGTTCAGACCCACAAGGAGTCAGTGTGGGTGAGCAGGTGAGCAGAACAAGAGCAGAGGGCAGGGAAATCAGACAATGTTGGACGAAGCAGAGCTCCTGAAAACAGTGGAAGGAATTTGACTTCTAGTCAGGTAAACAATAAATCAGTAAAGGAAACTGGTAGTTACAGAATCAATATTCAAAAATTGCTTGTGGTCCTACATGCAAACCATATACTAGAAGAGAAAGAAATTTTAAAATCAATCCCATTACTACTATATCACAAAGAATTAAACACAGTAATTAAGCTAACAAAGGAGGTAAGGCTGTGTATAACAAAAACTGTAAGACACTGTTAAAAGAAATAGAGGACAAAAAAAAGCTAAAAGTTATTCTCTACATATGTATTGGAAGATTTAACATTGTTAAAATGCACATCTTACTCAAAGCAATATACAGATTCAATTACAATCCCAACATCTAAAAAGAACTCATACAAATGAACAAAAAGAAAACAAATGACCTAATTTTAAAAAGAGCAAAAAAGATAAATTCTTCTGCAAAGAAGACACACAGATGATCACCAGGCACGTGAAAAAAATGTTCAGCATCACTTGCAGGGAGTGTAAGTCAAAACCAGAGTGACACACCACCTCACCCCTGTGAGACTGGCCCATATCAAAAAGACAGAAGCAAAAGTTTTGGTAAAGTTGTGAGGAAAGAAACCCTCTTACCATTTTTGTTGGGAATATAGACTGGTTCACCCCCATGGGAAAAAATATGGGGGTTTCTCAAAATACTAAAAACTGACTGACCATATGATCAGCCATCACACACCTGGGTACCTGCCCCAAGAATGCAAAAAACTCAATTGAAGGGATAATGCACCCTGTGTTCAGTGCACACTGTAAACAAAAGCCATGCTGTAGAAACAAGCCAAGTGCCCACGGACAGATGAGTGGGTTAGGAAGATGTACATATAGACACAACAGAGCACTACTCAGCTACTAGAAGAAAAGGTTAAATCTTGTCATTTGTGACAACAGGACGGAACTGGAAAAGATTGTGCTAGCAATGCAAACCAGAAGGAGAAATACAAATAGATGATTTCATTCATATGTGGAATATAAAAAACGAAACCAAGAAACAGAAAAACCTAAACCAAAACAAAACACTAGAAATCTGAGTGCAGAACTGAGGCTGCTATAACTGATGGATGGAGTAGGAGCAAGGAGAGATGGTCTGAAGTCACGGTGGAGGGGTCTGGGTGTCCTGGGGGGGGGCAGTGTGTACACACGTCTGAAGAGGTGTGACTATCTCTAAATCATACGTGCTGCAGATACCAGTGTGTAATATATAAAATATAATGCCATATTGTATGCCTCGATAAAAATAGTACATTTGAAATAGAAAAAAGAAAGAAAGGGTACCATATTGGAGGATTGGGATCTCTATATTGCAGTGGTGAACGTCACTATGTGTACCTGTAGACTTAGTGAATCACAAATCAAGACACAGCATGCTCTGCTACTTTAATCTACTAGCGTAGTGCATAGTATTGTGGGATTATTTTTATTGTATTTCGGGAATAAACTACTTGGTCATACTAAAACCTTTGGATAGATGAATGAATAGAAAGAGATACATACATACATACATAGATATACATAGAGACATACATAAAAAAGATACATGCATACATAAAACACAAGTTATGTAAGAAAAAATGAACAAATCAAACCTTAATCAATGTTCCTTTTAAAACTTTGTTCATTAAAAGACTCGATTAAAGAAAATGAAAAGGCAAGTCACAAAATAAAATATTTTCAGTTCACTTCTGACAAAGACTTAAATTCATGTCCCAGAGCTTCGTCCTTGACACGAGCTTGCTGCAGGTGTCCATCCGCAGACGCAGACAATACACAGAGCACACGCCACACCCACCAAGGAGTCACTGCTCGCTCGTACAACAACCTGCAATTTCTTCCTTTGAACATGGATTTTACTGAATTTTCTATAGCAGTCCAATGATTTTACAGCCCTGCTAGTGTCTTGACAGTGTGAGATTTCCCCGCTCAAAACCTGGAATTTTAAACCATCTTGCCAAGTTATGGAAGAAGCCAGAGATGAAACAATGTAATTCCACTTACAGAAAATTTTTGAAACTATAAACTGATGTGTAGTGATACAAAGACATCTACTGATATCAAGACATAGCAGAGGCCTCCCTGGTGATGCAGGGGTTAAGTCTCAGCACTAGGAAGCTATCAGAGGCCACTGCAGCACCAGTTCGATCCCTGGCCAGGAGCTGACCCACATGACCCACATGATGCAGCTGAGTGAAACCATTTGCATCTTCCCAAGGGCTATGGGGCTTGTCTCTCAGCAGATCCCGGGCGTCTTGTCTGACAGGTGCTGGACACGCCACACCCTCCCCCTACAGGTCTAGGGAAGGGCCAACAGCACAGAGCCCCAGGGGCCCCTCTCCCGTGCACCCCCCGCTGTCCCAGGGCACTGCCCAGAGCTCTGAGTCAGGCTGGTCCTCCGCTCCTCACAGGACCCGGAGAGCCCGCAGCGGCCCCGCTCTGAGCCCACAGGCTAGGCCAGTGCGAGCACCGTCCGGCCCACTGAGCATCTACACAATGTGCTGTGTGTGCCCTTGAGACACAGATCCACGGAGACGCTAATAAAGTACTCGCGTCACTAAAACAGGAGCGTGGGGAGTCCAATGAGGACTGACCATGAGGAATCTGCTGGACAGTTTGAGGAGAGAGAACAAAAGAAGTGACGTGAAAATAAAAATCCCTGCTATTGTTGACAGACGTCTGTGACACTGCATTTTGTACTTGTGTCATTACATATGGGGTTAGTCCCCGAATCCTCTCAGCTTCCCTGGGCGGGCACTGTCATAACAGTCTGTCTACAGTGGACAACGCTGTGGAGAAAACAACTTGCCGGATTACGCTGCGGCCGAGCCAAGACTGAAAGGCCAGCACCCCCTCAGACGAAGGCCCGGACTCCGGGAGCCTGCTGACTCGGCACAGGGCTCCCAGCACCCCCTTTCTGCACAGACTCTCGACCCGGTGGGTGGATCTGACGCCGCCCCACCTGCCGACCCCGCGTCCTCCCTGCTGCTGGCGTGACGCAGCCGTGTGCACGGACACGCGGGCAGTCGTGGGGCACACGCACATGCTGATCGCTGTTTCTGGAGATGAGTTCTGGAGACCGGTGTTCTCAAGACTCCTGATCATTCGAAACTAGAGGCATTTTTCTCAAGTAAGCTCTTTGCTCTTCCCCCCATACCTTCTTCCCGCACCATTTTAGACTGTGTCATTCAGTTTGATGGCTACTTTAAGGATGGCCAGAAGGAATTGCCTCACCTTCTTTCTCTCTCCATCAAGAACTCAGTTATCTGTAAATAAACACTCAGTAGGACCAGTCTTTGAAGGTGAGCAAGTGGCAGGTACGACCTCTGGCGTCTGTGTTAGGACAGTGAACCTCGAAGGAGCTTTCACTTCCCTGCTTGTTCCCTGACAGGACAACCTCAAAAGTGAGTTCTGCTTCTGCAGTGAGACCAAGCCCTGGCAACGGAAGTGGTGGTCTCTTTGAGGGCAGGTTAGTAGCTGGCTGAGAGGGGTCATGAGGAGCCCTCTGGAAGGTTTCCCCAGAGCGATGTGAGTGGTGTTCGTTCCCAGATCTGTGCAGATTTATCGAGCTCATGAGCTGATGTTTCAAGTTGTCTTTGCTTTGTCCTATGTTGGAGTTTTCCGGTCACAGATTTCAGGGTGAGCATCAGTGGAGTTGCTGGTTTGTACTCTTGAAGAAAACCCACTTCAGAGATCTAGGGCTTCTGCACCCTCCCCACCTCAGGCTCTGAGCCACTTACCTGGTGTCATCTGTAACTTCCCTGGCACATAACCTCAGACACAGTTAGAAACAGAAACCCCAGGAACTCACACACACCCCTGGAAGGTGCAAAAGGCCGCTACCCCTCCCCACGACCACCTCCCCTGCAGTGGGGTTCTCAGCATCCAGAGGGCTGCAGCAGGAGACCCGCCAGGGCTGACTCTGCACCCAGCCTAGAAGGGGCGCCCCAGCCAGGGTACAGGAGCAAGCTCAGCAGTGTGGGGTCCACTGTGCCAGAGTCCTGGGCCCTTGCAGGCGGCGAGCAGAATTCTCACCTGGGGATCCCCACTTTGCCTCCCTGCCAGCTCTTTCCACTGACCCTGAGCAGAAAATACTTTCCTTTGGGCAGTCCGCACCCTGGTCCCATGGGAACCCAGCAGTGCCCACTTACCTCAGGTTGGCATTCGGGGGTGGGGTGTAGTTGAAGCAGCGCTGCAGGATGGTCTCTAAAACATTCACCTTCCTCACACCACTTTTGTACCAGATTCGGGACCCTTCCACCTGAGCTGATGCCAGAAGGCAGAAAACTATCACCACAACTCTCATCTCTGCCTTGGAACCCCCACAGGGTGAGCAAGGCTGAAGGAGAGGCTGAGGGAGGGAGCAGAGAAAGAAGAGAGCCCCTGGGGACTAGAGTGCACCTCCCCTCTCTCTTTAGCTCCCCTTTTCTAGGCTTCCTTTCCCATCTCCGCCCCCCACCCCCAAGCTCCTTGGCTGCCAGCCAATAAGGGGCTTGATAGAGCTGACTACACCCCCTGCTTCAAGACTCAGAGCAGAGGACACAGATGCCTCCCCTGGGAGAAAGCGCCACCCTCACCTTACATAATAAACTTCCAGAGTCCAGCTCCAGCCAAGGTAGGGTCCTCATGGGAAAAGGCAACTTGGCGTAAGATGAGGGGATAAGAAGACAGAAGCAGATCGGTCACATGCATCTTCTGACAAGCATCTCAGAAGTCCTTTATTCATAGGGTTTATGTGATTTTCTGTCAGGGTTACAATTTTACTTTCAGTTGTTTTCTAGGAAAGTATCACCTATCTGATGATCAGAGAATAGCAAGGGTGATTATCAGTTGTGGTTACAATAGCACAATGAACTCTACAGGATTATGAAATTATCTTTACAGGCACATGTGAACAATTGATCTTTACGTTTTGGTGAAGTGGTTACATATTGAATTAGGGTGAGTTAAATTTATAAAAAATGAAGGTACTAGACAAAGCTCTATGTGGTTGATTAGACAATTATCTTAGGTATAGTGTGGTTTACGTGGTTAATTGTTAAAATAGCTGAAGCAGAGTATTTTTCCAGGGCACATCCTGTTTAAAGGAAATCAGGTGAATATTACTTTGTGTCCTCACAGTCCTCGAAG
The DNA here is from genome assembly GCA_019455555.1 of Galemys pyrenaicus. Classification (NCBI taxonomy): domain Eukaryota; kingdom Metazoa; phylum Chordata; class Mammalia; order Eulipotyphla; family Talpidae; genus Galemys; species Galemys pyrenaicus. The sequence goes on from JAGFMF010011878.1 coordinate 6,998,828, forward strand.
GACATTTTAACCCCCCTGTAAAAGGCCTCTTTGGCAATTCTTTTGTCTTTTTTATACCAACCTGAGTTTTCAGCCCAATTATTGTATTAGTGCACAAAGGCACAGTTAGCCGGTTTGCTCCGCTAACACCAAGGAGGGCCAGAACATTTAATGTGCTCTGAGGTGGAAAGACTTGAGGCTGGAACCTTTGGCCATTAATGTAAGACCATCTTATGAGGTTGTCGACACACACCCCAGTGTATGGTCCAAGGGCGCCTGGGGGCTTTTCACTGTGGGTGTTGGGGGCAGACTAGGTTGCAACAGTTCGCTGCAAGTAAAAATTTTGGCAAAAATATCAACATTACTCACAGAAGAAGTTTTGCAATTTGGGGGACATCGAGAATCATTGTAAATTATTTTGTTCAATGTTTGACAGAAAATTTGCATCATATACATGTAGCTTATAGCAAATTTCCAGACTCAAGATTATTGCCTTAAACAAAAGGCAAGGAAGTAGCAAGAGGCAGCTGTGGAACCTCCTGGCTTTCTGGAATGTCCCCATCCTGGAACCTTGTCTACAGTAGAGTATCATGGCTACCGGCAATAAACCCTCACACCCTGCTCTGCCAGGGCCCTTGGGACCCACCAGCTGTCTCCGGTCACAGCCTCTGGGCTGGGATATTCAGGGGACAGGAGCAGCCCTGGTACCTCTGCCCTAGCAGAGGCTTCTGCCTGCTCAGGCATGTACTCACTCCATTTTCAGTGGACAAGCACCCACTCAGCACCCCTGAAAGTCTCCTATTCATCTCCCTGTTCATCAAAGTAGCATCAGTACCTAAGCCCAGGGCTCAAACCAGCCTCACCTCCCACTGCTGTGGATGGAGCTAGAGACTAGACCTGTCCGGCTTGGGTGTGAGCAGACAGCAGCAGTGCCTGCTCCCTCCCACTGCCTGTTCAGCCCCATGCCTGCACTGATGCTCCCCGATGCTGTGATGGGGTGCGTTTATAACCCCCAGGTGACCCACCGCAATGCCTGGCCTGAGTAGCACAAGAGCAGTGGCTCAGTAAGCCCCGGTGGCTCTTCCCAGAGTCCTCGCCTCTTCCCCTCCGGGAGCCTGAGCACAAGGCTCTGACACTTCAGCAGAGACCTCAGGAAAGTGACAGCTCAGGCCCCAGACTTCCAGGCAGAAGTTGCCAAGCAGAGGGGCGGCACCTTCTTTCTCACAGTGCAGAGACAGCAAGGGGCACTGAGCTGCACTGGAGGTGGAAGGAGCCAGAGAGCAGGGAACTCCAAGGCAGAGAGGGCAGGTCACCCAGGGCCTGCAGGCAGCACGGGCTGGGCTGACTTTGCTTGTAGCCCTGTCAGGGCCCCCGTGGCTGGGTCTGGCGCCACATTCAGGGCTGCCTCCTGCTCCCCGCTGAAAACAGAGTGCAGGAGCCTGAGGGGGGATGGAGACTGGCTGTGGGACGCTGACTAGGAAAGTAGCAACAGAGGCGGCAAAGAGAAAAGGGAATTAGATTCTGGACAGAGCTGAAGGTAGAAGCAAGAGGATTGTTGAAGAGTTGGAGACAGGCATTATGAGAAAGTAGAATCATAGAAGAATCTAGAACGTTTTTTCTTTTTTGGGAAAGTGTATGGTGATGTTAAAATATTCTGAAGCTAGCCCTGTCTTTTCTAGTCTTGGTCTCCT
>JAGFMF010011879.1:0-10691 GCA_019455555.1 Galemys pyrenaicus
GATGGAACTGGAAGGGATTATGCTCAGCGAAGTAAGTCAGAAGGCAAAAGAAAAATACCAGATGGTTCCTCCCTTAGGAGGCACATAAGGGAACCAAATGAGGATCAAGGAAAGGAATAAGAACAATGATAATAATAACAACAAGAAAGAAACAAAACCAAAAATGAAACAACAAAGACAAACTGGGGACAATTGGTGGGGAGGGAAGAGGGGAAGCGTGGAGGGCAGACGGGAGCACGAGGTACTGAGGTGATGGTGCACTGGTGATATGGTGATGGGGAATACATGGGGATTACCATTGATGTCAAATATATGTACATTTAAAAATTATATTAAAAAATATTTTTAAAAATTAAAATAAAACAGACAAAAAAAAAGAAACAAGAAAGAACACAAAGAAACAACCTAATCTCCCATCTTAAAGGACTGGAAAAAGGACTATAACAATAAAAAAACCAAAAACCTGTTAGATAAAATAATAAATAATAAAAATCAAAGCAGAAATATATGAAATAGAAGTTAGAAACACAATCCAAAAGATCAATGAAACTGAAAGTTGGCTCTCAAAAAAAATAAATAAATAAATAAATGAAATAGACAAATATCTAGCTAGGCTGACAAAGAAAAAACAGGAGAAAAAAATCAAATAAATAGGATCACAAATGAAAAAGGAGAAATCACAACAGACACAGCAGATATCAAAAGAAAATCAGAGATTAGTATCAAAAGTTATTTGTCAATAAGTTCAACAATCTAGAAGAGATGGACAAATTCCTACAATTTTACAAATGAATTCTACCAAACTTTAAGAAATGAACGAGTGTCTATCCCATAAAACTTTTTTTTCAAAAAACTGAAAAGGAAGGGATATTATAAACCATGTTTTATGAAACCAACATTATACTAATACCAAAACTGGACAAGAACAACACAAAAAAAGAAAACTATATGCCAATCTCTATAATGAACACAGATTCAAAAATCCTCCATAAAATTCTAGCCAACAGAATCCGACAATACATCAAATGATAATTCACCATGATCAATTAGGATTCATTCCAGGGACACAAGGATGGTTCAGCTTCCAAAAATCAATTAATGTAATCTAACACATCAATAAAAATAAAAATAAAAAAAAATACATCCGTATCAATAGATGCTGAGAAAGCATTCCACGAATTTCAATATCTATTTATGATAAAGGCCCTCAAAATTTTGGGGCTAGAATAAACATACCTTAACATAATAAAGGCCAGCTATGACAAGCCACAGCCAAAAACATTCTCAATGGTAAAAAGCTGAAGGCCTTTCCTTAACATCTGGAACAAGACAAGGATGTCCATTTTCACCACTGCTTTTCAATATAATACTGGAGGTGCTAGTCAGAGCAATAAAACACGAAAAATACATACAAGGAATCCACACAGGGAATGAAGCTATCATTATTTGCAGATGATATGATAGTATACATAGAGAACCCCAAGAGTTCCACAGAAAAACTAATCAAAATCATCAACCAGTTTAGTAAAATAGCACAAAATCAACACACAAAAATCATAGCTTTCCTATATGTAAACAATCCTTCTGAAGAAGAAGAAATAAAAAAAAAACACCCACCACTTTGAGGCCTTCCTGGAGGCACAAGGGATTGAGCACTACACTATGAGGTATCTGCAGCTGCTGCAATGTGAATTCGATTCCTAACCAGGAAGGTGATCCACATGGCACAGAAGACCTCTACTGACTTACCTGCTGTTCCCATCAGCAGTGTATTTCAATAAATCTGCCTGTTCTGTTCATTACTCTGTCTCTGGTGAATTGTCCCACCCCCACATGTCTGGCCTGTACCTCAGTTCTTGTATGCATAAATAAATAAATATTTTAAAAATACCCCTTTTATAATTGAAACAAAAAAATCAAATACCTGGGAATAAATCTAACAAAAGAGGTGAAGGACCTTTACAAAGAAAACTTTAAAACATTGTTAAAAGAAATAGAAGACACAAAGAAATTGAAAGACACCCCCTGTATATGGGTTGAAAAATTAACATTATCAAAATGGACAGCCTACCAAAATCAAGTTTAGATTCAATGCTGTCCCAATAAAAATTTCAATGACATTCTTCAAAGAAATAGAACAAATATTGATGAAATTCATTTGGAGATGCAAAAAACCTCAAATAACAAAGGGTCTCCTGACTAAAAAGGAGGGGAATGGAGGTATCACACTTCTAGGCTTCAAACTATACTACAAAGCCACAATAATTAAAACTGCATGGTAGGGAACAAAAACAGACACCCAGACCAATGGAATCGAATAGAATGCTTAGAAATAAACCCACAGCTTTAAGAGTAACTAATCTTTGGCAAAGGAGCAAAGAACATGCAAAGGAACATAGACAGCTTGTTCAATAGATAAGGCTGGGCAAACTGGACTGCTACATGCAAAAGAATGAAGCTAGAATACTGCCTTTCACCATGCACAAAATAAACAACTCAAAACTGATTAAAGAATTAGACATAAGACCTGAAACCATAAAATATCTAGAAGAAAAAGTAGCTAAAACTCTACATGACATACACCTCAGTAAGATCTTTAAAGACAGAGCACCCAAAGCAAAGATAGTGAAGGAGAGGATAAACAGCTGGGACTACATCAAACTTAAAAGCTTTTCTACAGAAAAAGACAAATTAACTAAAATAAAGTGACACCCCACCGATTGGGAGGATATTTTTGCATACAACATTACTGACAAGGGACTTATCACAACAATCTACAAAGAGCTCACCAGACTAAACAAAAACAAAGTAAACAATCCAGTCAAATAATGGGCAGAAGAACTAAAAAGACATTTCTCCAAAGAGGAAGTACAAATGGCCAACAGATATATGAAAAAAAGTTCAAAATCTCTTGTAATCAGAGAAATGCAAATCAAAACCACTACGAGATACCACCTCACACCAGTGAGAATGGCACATATCAAAAAAACTAGCAACAACAAATGTTGGTGACGACGTGGACAAAAAGGAACTCTACTGCACTGCTGGTGGGAATGAAAACTGGTCTAAACACTATGGAAATTGGTGTGGAGGTTCTTCAAACTACTAAAAATGGAATTCCCATATAATCCAGCAATCCCACTCCTAGGAATTTACCTGAAGGACACAAAAACACTAATTTATATGGACATCTGCACACTGATGTTAATTGTGGCACTTTTCACAATAAGCAAGCTATGGAAACAACCCAAATGCCCAAAAGTAGATGACTAGATTAAGAAGATGTAGTATATTATGGAATATTATGGAATATTGTGCAGCAATCAAAAAGGATAAATTCATGCAATTCGTGGCTGGATGGAGGTAGAAGGGATTATACTGAGTGAAATGAGCCAGAAAAAAAGGTAAAATATGGGATGGTGTCACTTATAGGAGGAATGTAGAGGAAACAAACAAGGGACTAAGGGGAAAAATCAATTACAATAAATTAAAAATCTAAAATCAATGGACAACTATAAGTCTGAGACATCCCCCCGGGAGGAGGAGGGAGAAGGAACAAAATGGGTAGAAAGAGCACAAGGGACTATGATGATGATGCATGGGTGAATTGTGATGGGAATTTCACAGAGAAATATACATTGTACAAAAATGAAAAATAATATAAATCATTTATAAATTTAAAAGAAAAAAATTCAAAATGATATCTTAAAAAAACCCACACCATTAATCGCCACAGCATAGTGACTGGGGACACATTCCAGATACTGGTACAAGGACACAAATCTACCTCCATGAGTTAAGAAACTGGAGTTTGCAGCTGTAGAAGCACTTGGAAGATGCAGGTCTTATCTGAGGAGAAGGGAGCTGTTCTTGTCCTAGGCTGTGGGAACGAATCCAAGAATCTTATGAGGCAACAGGTGGTATGGGACAGAGTGCAGGCCATGCTGAACATTGTGGGCATTCCATTCAGATCACAGATGGACCAGGCATTGGGGATAAAATAAGCTGCTTAAGCATTAAGTTCAAAACTGATACAGACCTACCCTCACAAAGAATGAAGCAATCTGACATGACCAAAATGACCCAACAGTAATTTAACTAGTTGCCAGAACAAAATGGAACAACTTGTGTGGACTATGATTTAATTCAGTTTTGAAATGGTGCATCATTACAATGTTCTGCACAAGTAAAAAACAATTTCACAAGTACCAAGAATCAAGAAAGAGTGAACCAAAACCAACAGAAAGAGAATTAATAGGAATTTATCTCAAGATGCCTAAACTATTAGAATTAGCTGAAAATTTGGAGAGGTTATTCAACTTTGTCTTCTGTTACCACCAAGAGAATCACCCCGATCCCTGTCTATGACAATTTGATTAATAACGCTCAGTTTCACACACTGGTGGAAGAACCAGTATTCAAACCCAGAAAGTTTTTCTTACTCCACTAGTATTAGTGATCATTTTGATGCACAAACCTCTTCCATACATAGGAGTTTAGAAAATAAGGTTTTCATTTTGGTCAACAAAATGAAATAATAGACAAAAAATTTTTTTGCATCAGATGTGTTATGATTTAATTTCTTATGTGACAGAGACAGAGGAGAGACAGAGAATGTGTAGTTTACAGGTCCCCTCCCCCCACACACTGTTGTTTGTCTCTCTCTTTTGTCCAATAGGCTTGGTAAGTGTGCCCTTGAAGGTCCATTAAGTGGCACAGGTTGGTACTGTGGCCCACACATCGCGCCACATGTGAACTTATATACTGTGTTTTATACATTTTTAGCCTATGGAAGCAACCCCCAAATTAAGGGGACAAGGTCAGGCCACACCAGCTGAACAACTGCAGTGTGAGAATCAGTGTCTATGTCTCACCTGTCTTGACACCAATCCCCTTCATTCCCACCAAAATTCTGTTCTGCCTGACATCAGGCTATACTCTTTGTCAGTAGCTACAATGCCACATAAATTACGCTTTAAAAAATCAAAATTTTAAAAAATATCTAAGTGCATGCCTCCTGCTAGAAACCTATGTACACCTTGACCCTCAAAGGAAATTGGTAAGGCTAGCATTCTTTCCCATGGTCCTTCCAAGAAAGCAAGCAGGACAGGCTGGGGGACCATGAGCATCACCAGCCTCACCAGCCTGTGGCCCTCCTTCTTCCCACCCCCATCTGTGTATCAACTCCTCCAGGAAAAAGTCTTCCTGGGGCCTGGGCTCTATGTAGTACTTATCTGAGCTATGATGATCATGAGTAACACAAACAATGACAATAATAATAGCTGACATTTTTCAGTTACTTCCTGTGTGTCAGGTATTTTGGTAAACATGTTAGGTGGGCTCTGTTGTAATTCTCCCAGCCACCCCGTGAATTTGGTTATAAAATTTTCAGAGGAAGCATCTGCAGTTGAAAAATAAATATTTTTCAGAAGACATGGCCAGAAAATGAGGCAGTTAGGATTGGACCCAGGTCTGTCCCCAGCACCTTTGCTCATAATGACAGTACCCTGGTTCCTGGGCTTCAGTAATGTTCTCCTTACTACCTTCAACCTTTTTGCAGTCACTGATCATGGTAGATACTATCATAATGCCAAATGACTCCAAACTACATAAATATTCCACTTGCACTTATTATATCATTGCTAAGAATTTCAACTTGTTACTCTATTTTTTAATGATTCATGCAAATGTACAATTGATGATTTTATTTAACTTTGGGTGTAATTTGGGGAGATTTTTATCAATGTGAGGTAGTCCTCTGTAGCACGATGACTTGTGGACCTACAAAGCTGGGAATAACTATACCAAGGTATAGTAAGCAACTGTTTGAGTACGAGATGGTCTTCCCCATGTATCCTTTGTGTCATTATGACTTTTTAAACTATAGAACAGATTGTGTTTTTCCTCCTAGTCCAAAATATATGAATTCTCTATTGACAAGAGCCATGTCAATTTCTTTTATAGCCCTAGAGATTTGCATAGTTTCTAGGAGAAAAGAGATTCTGTCAATAATTGCTTGCCTAATAAGTACTCTTCAGTCTTTGAAAATTCTTTTCCAACCAAAAATGAGGAGACAAAGACAGACTGGGGACACTTGGTGGGGAGGGAAGGGGGAGGGTTGAGGGAAGATGTGAGCACGAGGGACTGAGGTGATGGTGCACTGGTGAGATGGTGATGGGGAATACATGGGGATTACAACTGATGGCAAGTATATGTAAATTTTTAAAAAATATTTTATATTAATTTAAAAAAGTAAAAAAATTATATATTATGGGTTAAAAAATTCTTTTCCTTTTTCATTGAATATAATTTCTATATATTTTATGGCTGATAAACTTCAACTAATCCTTAAAAACCAGGTACAAGTTCTCCCTACTACCTCAGGAAGGTGTAACTTCTTCTCAGTTCATATCCTATATTTGTCATGCATGTAACAAATTACTACTTTGAGACCTGTCTCCCTGAAAACACTCTGAACTTTTTAGCAGCACTGACTATATCTAGTTCATCTTTTGTGGAAGTTCAACTTCTATAGCACCACTTATTCTCCTAAGGATGGCATGTGTTATTATTTTCCAAACCAGATTGGAAATTCATGTGATACATGATAGCATGACCATGAATTTTGTATGCCATATAATTCTTAAGCCATCCACCCAGATTCTTGAGCACCACCAACTCCTTTTATCATCTCTCATTTCAGGAGATTGCCAGAATGCTTCAATTTCAGTTACTCCTCTTCCAAATGAATTTAACTCTTTTAATTCTAAGTTTCAGTTTCTGGATTCAAATATGTTATCATCTATTTCAAAGACTAAATATACATTTACTGGGCAGGAGAAAGAAGACCTTCAATATAACATTGTAAATCAAAATGTGTTCTCTAAAACTATTTTCATTTCAGAAATTATTTTATTTGTTCCTTTATCAGATAGACCTCTGAATAAATTTAATCCTCTATTTTCTCAAATATCTTTGAGTTCCTTGTGGTAGATTAAATGGGAGAGAGAGGTAGGATGGACAAGAAGGAGAAGGGAGAAACTGTGTAATAAGATTTGTAAGATCACATCTGATCCCTTATTGTTCATTCTCCATTTTACTCCTAGTAGTTTTTCTAGCCAATGACAGAGAAAATAGCATAGAAAAGCAAACGTCCATCAACATCATGAACATTGGCATAGCTCTTTGAGGCTCAGAAATGTCTTATGGTACATCAATTTTAGATGGCTGAATGGGATAATCCCAAACTCACCTCCCCTACCCATGGACACACAAAATTTACAGCTATATACGGAATTCTTGAAATAAACCCCCAAACTGAGCAGCTATTTGTTGCACATTTTGAAAACTGGAAAAAGCCCAAATTGATATGTACAGCAGAGGTTGATACAGAATCTTTCAATAAACCCCACTATTGACGCAGTAATTTACAGTCTAGAAGAAACTCAAATCCTGCAGCTTCTACATAAGGAGCAAAGGGTTTGAACCCTACATAAGAAATTTAGTTTCAATACTGGAAATAATCCCCTGAAACATCTAGCTTCAGAATCCAGTACTGTTCAAGTCCACCACATCTAAATGGCTATCCTTAACTGAGAACCAGTCTTTAATTTGTGGACTCACCAACTTCGGGGACCAAGACAGAGGCAGTCATTGGAAAGCAACCAGAATTTCTGTGGAAAAGACTTACTTGATTATTTTTAAAAGGCAGCAAAAAATGTCAGGCATCTAATTTAACACACATTTTAGGGGTTGCGTAAATCTCTCTGGAGAAGAAGACTGGTGAGCCCCATCTTTGAATTCTCCCTCTGACTCACTCTATATCTTGTTGTTATCTCCCAGGAAGGAGCTTCTACCTACCTCCACTGTCCTCCATTGTTTTTGTATTTGTTACTGGAAGATATCTGTAGATCACCTGGCTCTGGTAACTAACATGTCCCACCGGGTTGTAATCAAAGGAGAAAAGCTATTGTCTGATGGTTTATTTTCCAATTAGTCTGAATCTAGGTGCATAGATCATCCCTTTAGGAACCCTGAACACATCCTTAACTACTGGAAGCTATTAAAAGTAGAATAGGATGCTTGGTAGGATATGTTGCCTGAGAGACAACTAAGGGCTAGGACAGGATTGAGCAAAAAGTTCATCTTCTACCTGAGGCCATAGCTTCATGATTGGAAAAGTGGATTTTTGTCTAATGCATAGAAACTAATACAAAGAATCAAGGGAAATGAAAAAACAGAAGAATATGTTCTAAGCTAAAGAACTAGATAAAACCATGAAAAATACAGACATGTAAATAAATTTATTTGGATGATGTGATCATATATATAGAAAATTCTAAAAGCTCCACAGAAAAACTAATTAAAACAATAAACCAGTTTAGTAAAGTAGCAGGTTACAAAATTAACACAAAAATCAGTGGATTTCTTATATGCAAACAATCTATCAGAAGAAGAAATCAAGAAAGCCATCCTATTCACAATTGTATCACACTGAAAAGTATGTGGGAATAAACCACAAAAAGGTGAAGAACTTGTGCCAATAAAAGTATAAAACATTGGTAAAAGAAATAGAAAAAGACACAAATTTGTAAAGATTTTCTCTGCTCATAGATCAGCAGAATTCACATTATAAATGTACACCCTACCAAAAGAAATTTATAGGTTCAATTTAATTCTAATAAAAAATATCAATGGCATTCTTCAAATAAATAGAACAAATATTAATGAAATTAATATTTAATCCCCAAAAAACCCCCAAATAGCCAATGTTCTCCTGACTAAAAAGAAGAATAAAGATAATACACTCCCATTCTTCAAATTATACTACAAAGTCATAATAATTAAAACAGCATGGTATGGGAACAAAAGATGCACAGACAAATGGAATTGAATTGAAATAAAGTTTCAATAAAAGACATAAAGTTACACATATATAGTCAACTAATTTATGACAAAGAAGCAAATAATATGCAATGGAACTAGGATAGTCTCTTCAACAAATGGTGCTGGGAAAACTGAACTGCTACATGCAAATGAATGAAACTCGATTACTACCTCACACGAGACACAAACCCAACTCAAAATGGATAAAATACTAGAGTGTAAGACCTGAAACCATACAACATATAAAGAAAATATATACAAAACACTCCATGACATACATCTCAGAAACATCTTTGAAGACTCATCCCCTGAAGAAAAGAAAATAAAGGTAAAGATAAACAACTGGGACTACATCAAACTAAAAAGCTTCTGCACAGCAAAAAGACAGTAACCAAAATGAAGATACACCCCATGGAATGGGAGAAAATATTTGTGCACCATACAGCTGATGAGAAACTGATATCAAAGATCTACAAAGAGCTTACACAACTCAACAAAAACAAAATAAACAACCCAGTAAAAAATGTAGGCAGAAGAGCTAAAAAGACACTTTTTCAAAGAGAAAAGGCAGATGGCCAAAAGGTATATGAAAAAATGCTCAACATCTCCTATAATCAGGGAAATGCAAATCAAAACCACAGTGAGATACCACCTCACAACAGTAAGAATGTCCCACATTAAAAAAATTGGAAGAAACATATGCTGGTGGTGATGTGGAGGAAAAGGAACCCTTTTATATTGGTGGTGATGCAAAAGGGTTCAACCATTAATGAAAGCTGAGTGGAGGACCCGGAAATTATTTAAAATGGATCTACTATATGATCCCACAATCCATTCCTAGGAATCGACCCAAAGGACATGAAAACATTAATTTGAAAGGAAACTTGCACTCTTTTATTGCAGCACTATTTAAAACAGCTAAGATATGGGAACAGTCTAAATACCCCAAAACAGATGACTGGATCAAAAATATGTGGTATATACATACAATGGAATACTACTCAGTAATCTAAAAAGATAAACTCATGCTATTCACAGCCACACAGATGAAACTGGAAGAGACTATGTTCAGTGAAATAAGTCAGAAGGAAAAAATATTGAAAATATCAGTTATAAGAGGAATGTAAGGAAACTGACAAAGGCAAAGGAGCTAAGGATAAAAAAAAAGACAAAATCTGTAGGCAACTATAGCTCTGAGGCTTAAATCAGGGTAGGGGGAGTAAAAGGGGTAGGAAAAACACAAAGGACCATTGTGATGATTCGCAGGAAATGTGGTGGTGGGATATTTATGGGGACTACACCTGAGGTGAGAAATCAAATACTGTATAAAAATGAACAATGATATAAGAAAGGTAAAAATTAATAAAAGAAAAAAGAAATTTATCTGGAAAAGAGTTCAAAGTAACTATCACAAGTTAGCCACTAAAGTTGGGTTAAGAACAGATTCAATTCAATACCAATAAAAATCTCAATGAAATTCTTTAAGGAAATAGACCAAATATTGATGAAATTCATATGGAGACACAAAAAACCCAATTAGCTAAAGCTCTACTAAAAAAAAGAGAGAGAGAATGGAGGTATCACACTCCCCAACTTCAAACTCTACTACAAAGCAATAGTAATTAAAACAGCTTGGTACTGGTATAAAGACAGACACACAGATCAATGGAACCGTATAGAAAGCACAGAAGTAAAACCACACAACCATGGACAACTGATCTTTGACAAAGGAGCAAAGAACATGCAATGGGACAAAGATAGCTTATTCAATAAATGGTGCTGGCAAAACTGGTCCACCATATGTA
>JAGFMF010011879.1:10954-23252 GCA_019455555.1 Galemys pyrenaicus
AATGAGAAACTAGGGACATTTATAGAAACATGGATGGAACTAGAAGGAATTATACTCAGTGAAACAAGTCAGAAGGCAAGAGAAAAATATCGGATGGCTGTACTATTAGGAGGAATATGAAAGAGCAACAAAAGAATAAGCTCAAGGAAATGGGCAATTATAACCAAAAGCAAGCAAAAAAACTCAACAAGACCAAAAAGCCAAGATAAACCAAAGGAACCATTGTGGGGGGAGGGGAAGGAGGGGAGGGCAAAGACAGGGATGAAGGCAGAAAGAGCACAAGGGACTGAGGTGATGGTGCACGGGTGGAATGGTGGTGGGTACTCCCTGGGGAATACAAATGATGTCAAATATAATTAATAATAGAAAAAAAAAGAATAGATGAACACAGTGAGAACTTCTACAAAGAGCAGGAAAATACAAGAGTGAATAAAAAGGAGTCAGAAAGATGATGAAAATGATAACTGTAATGAAAAATCCACTAGAGGGATTCAATAGCAGATTATATCAAACAGAAAATCTGCTCAAGGACAGGGAAGTGGAACTCAACCAACAGAGGCATCAAAAAAAAAAGTTAAAAAAAAAGCAAAGACAGCTTCAGGGACTTATGGAACAACATCAAAGCATACCAACATTCACATCATAAGTCATTAGTGTCCCAGAAGAAGGAAACAGAGAAGGCAGAAAATTATTTGAAGAAATGATGTCTGAAAATTTCCGTATCCTGGGAGGGAAAAAAGACATTCAGATTTAGAAGTTCAGAGGTTCTCCAGTAAAAGGAGCCCAAAGAGAACAAAACCAAAGTATATAATTATGTAAAAAGTTAAATAAAAGGAGAGACTCTTTAAAAACGATTTTTATTTATTTATGCATACAAGAACTGGGGTACAGGCCAGAGGCATGGGGTGGGGGAGTGAGCAGATTCACCAGAGATAGTGGGGAGCAGAACAGGCAGATCAACTGAAATACACTACTGAGGGGAACAGTTGGGTGAGACAGGAGAGGTCTGCTGTGCCATGTGGGTCCTCTCCCTGGCCGGGTAGTGAACTAATGCTGCATGGCTGTGGAAGCCCCACAGTGCAGAGCTCAGTCCCTTGTGCCACCAGGGAGGCCCACAAGGAGAGAATCTTAAAAGTAGAAAGAGGAAAATGACATTTACATACAAAGGAGCACCCATAGACAATCAGAACTTTCAGCAGAAACTCTGAGGCTAGAAGAGGAGTAACATGGTATTTTGGATTTGACAATAAAAGCAAGGAAAAAGTAAAACAAGAATTATCAAGTAGAAATAAGTCAAATTTAAAAGCTTCTGCACAGTAAAGGAAACCATATAGCAAAATGAATGGCAACCAACTTAATGGGAGAGAATATTTGCCAGTCACATCTGATAAAAGGTTAATATTCAAAATACATAGTAAATTCATATAATCAATAAAGGAAAAAGAAAGAAATCAATGCTTTTGGGCATTTGGGTTTTTTCCAGGTCTTACCAATTACAAATAGTGCTGCAATAAACATAGGGGTACAGGTGCTCTTTTGGATCAGTGTTTTTGTGTCCTTTGGGTAGCATCCATTTATGATGAAGGCCCTCAAATTTCTCGAGATAACAAAATAAAGCCCATAGATGACAAGCCAATATCATTCTCAATGGTAAAAAAGCTAAAAGCCTTCCCATAAGATCTGGAACAAGGCAAGGATGACCTTTATCACCACTGCTCTTCAATATAACACTGGAAGTCCTGGCCAGAGCAATAACACAAGAAAAAGGCATACAAGAAATCGAAATAGGGAAAGAAGAAGTAAAATTATCACTGTTTGCAGATGATATAATATACACAGAAAACCCCAAAAGCTCTACAGGAAATCTAATCAAACTAATCAGCCAGTTTAGCAAAGTAGCAGGATACAAAATCAACACAAAAATCAGTAGCCTTCCTTTATACAAACAACCAAGCTGAAGAAGAAGAAATTTTTAAAAATCCCCTTTATAATTGAAACCAAACAATTTAAATACTTGGGAATAAATCTAACAAAAGAGGTGAAGGACCTCTACAAAGAAAATTACAAAACATTGCTAAAAGAAATAAAAGAACAGACAAAGAAATGGAAAGACATCCCAAAGGACACAAAAACACCAATCCAAATGAGTACCTGTACCCCTGTAGCGGCATGAAAGGGGTGGCACAGGAGCAAGGTTCGGGATGGTTCTGGGCAGATGGGTCAAGGAAGGAGAGTCTTGGAGCCTTGGTGACTTTTATGCTTTATTTAGTAGAGGTGGCCAGGTACATGGCAGGAAGGGGTGCTGGGGGGCCGGGGGACGGGAGGCTGGCAGGCCTCCCAGTCCCCAGCGCATCTCACCCTCTCAGCTGCTGCTGCTCATCAGTACTGTCGGTTCTGTTGGTTGGTCGGTTCTGGCGTCCTCATGATGCCGCCCATTTAAGCCCGTGTCCCAACTCAGGTGCGCCCACTTGCGCATACCCACCCTGGAATGCTCGCAGCACCGCGGGTGTCCATCATCACAGTGATGGGAGAGTGGAAATACCTGATCATTCTCTGACCCTACAGTCCACCCCCTCAGGTTTTTCCACCATACAAATTATACATCAATGAATCAATGCAGCAAAATATAACAATACAAATTAACTTAGGCAGGGCACCAAACTAGGGGCCAAAGACAAGATTATTGGCACCAACAGATGATCCACCATATCTGCTGCCGAAGGCACCGATTACATGTGAGGTGAGAACCACTCACGGCATTTGCCGTCTCACGCCAGGAGTCGTCAGGCTTCCTGGCCTTCTCTGACTGTGGTCTCGGCCACAAGCCACACACCGCACCCACCCCCAGGATGCTCTCACTTTCTCTCGGGATTGGTGATTCTATTTTGGGGGTGTAGCGGCAGGATAGTGGTGGCACAGGAGTAAGGTTCAGGATAGTTCTGGGCAGACGGGTCAAGGAAGGGAGTCTTGGAGCCCTTGGTGGCTTTTCATGCTTTATTTAGTAGATGTGGCCAGGCAGGCATGGAGGCCTGCCAGCCTCCCGGCCCCCAGCACATCTCACCCTCTTGGCTGCTTCTTCTCTCTCTGCTGCTGCTGCTCCTGCTGCTGCTTCTGCTGGTTCTCTCGGTCGGCCTGTCCTCGCAGTTCTGTCTGTTGGTCCTCACAGTTCTGGCGTCCTCATGACGCCACCCATTTATGCCCGTGTCCAACACAGGTGCACCCACCTGCGCATGCCCACCCTGGAATGCTCGCAGCACCGCAGGTGTCCATCATCAGTGGTGGGAGGGTGGAAAGACCTATCAACATTTACCCTACAGGGGGTAATCGCCCAATCCCCAGGGTACTCTCTGCTGTCACTCCAACACTCGGCTTTCAAAGCCACATGTGACAGCAGACCCTGCACTCAGACCAACCCTGTGCCCACGCACACGGATTGGGGACCCGTGGATACAAGCTCCACATGCGGCCTCTCTTGGGTCACCTTTTCAGCTGTGGGCTCCACCACAAGCCACATTCCCTTCCTGTCCCCCAAGGATGGTTCCTCAGCTCCTCACCTTCACTTAACAAGCAGGGTATCACCCACAGGTGATTTTAAGAAACTCATCGGCCTTCTTTAACAAACAGGCTGCTTACCAGCCTCTCTGGGTTTCCCCAACTTAGTGCCAGCTTTTGCCTTCTCTAGGCTATCAAGGCCCACTGGCCATGCCTCCTGGGGTGTACAAACAATCATCCACCCCCAGGGTCCATAAACATAACCTACTTTCTGACGGGATTGTCAGTTCATTAGTCCATCAGTCCTTTCCTTGTGTCAGCAATGGGCGAGCTCTGAATCGTGGTCCTCTGTCGGTCTGCTGCCTTGGGTCATGGCCTGGTCCTCGCGGGCATCTCCTCCTCCACTCAAGGTCTTGTCCCACAGCTCCCGGACCTTGTCTACCTCCTGCGCTCCTCCAGCATCTTCCCACAGTGTCCTGATCTTCAGCCACCTCCTGTGCTGCCATTGTTCCGCCAACATTACATGTTCATTGCCTCCCACCTCTCAGTCCCTTCTGCAGTCTTCTTAGGGTTCCGCACCCATCTGCATCGAGCCATCCTGCTGACTAATGCCAATTGTAGTGGCAGGAAGGGAGGCACAGGGCAGGTTCGGGATGGTTCTGTGCAGACGGGTCAAGGAAGGAGAGTCTTGGAACCCTCGGTGGCTTTATGCTTTATTTAGTAGAGGTGGCCAGGTACATGGCAGGCAGGGATGCCAGGGGGCTGGGAGGCTGGCAGGCTCCCAGCCCCCAGTGCATCTCACCCTCTCAGCTGCTTCTTCTCTCTCTGCTGCTGCTGCTCATCAGTACTGTCGGTCCTGTCAGTTCTGTTGGTCGGTCGGCTCTGGCGTCCTCATGACACCGCCCATTTAAGCCCGTGTCCCAACTCAGGTGCGCCCACTTGCGCATACCCACCCTAGAATGCTCGCAGCACCGCAGGTGTCCATCATCACAGTGATGGGAGGGTGGAACTACCTGATCATTCTCTGACCCTACAACCCCCATGTTTATTGCAGCATTATTTATAATTGGTAAGACCTGGAAACAACCCAAATGCCCAAAAGCAGAAGACTGGATCAAGAGGATGTGGTACATATACACAATGGAATACTAGTCAGCAATCAAAAATAAAAAACTAGGGACATTTATAGAAACATGGATGGAGCTAGAAGGAATTATACTCAGTGAAACAAGCCAGAAGGCATGAGAAAAATGTCGGATGGAATTTAGGAGGAATGTGAAAGAACAACAACCACCAAAAAAATTAAAAAAGAAGAAAACAAACAAAATCAAGAGAAAGCTCAAGAAAATGGGCAATCACAACCAAAAGCAAAGTAACAAACAAAAACTCAACAAGTTCAAAAGATCAAAGATAAACCCAAGGGATCACGGGGGTGGATGGAGGGAGGGGAGAGCAAAGACAGGGATGAGGGCAAAAAGAGCACAAGGGAATGAGGTGATGGTGCACGGGTGAAATGGTGGTGGGAACCTCCTGGGGACTACAAAGGATGTCAAATACAATTAAATCTAATAAATTAAATAATAATAATAAACTATTTCAGCAAAATGGCAGGACACAAAAATCAATGAACAAAAATCAGTTGCCATTCTATATATAAGAAATGAATTAGAAGAAAAGGAAATTAAGAAAGCCATCCTATTTACAATGTCACCCAAAAAATATTCAATATGTGGAAATAAACCTAATAAAGGAGGTGAAGGACCTAAATAAGGAAAATTATAAAACATTGCTAAAAGAACAAAGAGATAAAAATGTATACCTGCTCATGGTCAGAAGAATTAACATTGTCAAAATGGCCATCACACTCAAAGCAATTTACATATTCAATGTAATCCCAACAAATATCCCAATGGCATTCTTTTTTTACAATTTATTTATTTCTCTTTTTTATTAATATAAATTTTTTTAAATTTACATATTATTGCCATCAATTGTAATCCCATGTATTCCCCATTACCATCTCAGTCCCTCGTGCTCCCATCTTCCCTCAACCCTCCCCCTCCCCTCCCTACCAAGTGTCCCCAGTCTGTCCTTGTCTCCTCATTTTTGGTTTTTGTGTCTTTATTACTGTTATTGTTATTACTATTGTTCTTAAAAGAAGTAGAAAAAAGATTACTAAAATTCATAGGGAACTGAAGAAAAAAAAAAGGCAAAATCTCTCCTAATTAAAAAGGGTAAAAATTTAGGTAACACTCTTTCTGTCTCCATCTTCGTTCTGTGTTCCCCTCACAAAATGCCATAATAAAGGTACAGTAACTATCCCTGCTATAAAACAGGCCACAGCCTCAGGCTGAGACAGGATTTGGAACAGAAACTGATAGTAATGAATCAGTACTAGAACTCAAGGAACAGGATTCTACACAGGCAACAACACAATAAGCTCAGCTGTCAGCAGCAGCTGAAATTGATGAACAGCCAGTCAGTAAAGCAGAACAGAGCTGGGGTGAAAAGAAAGCACAGAAATTTACAGGGGTTACTAGAGTCACTGTCCAGAAATGTAAGACTATCCTCTTTGTCATCACAAAACCAGATATTAACAAAAGCCCAGTTTCCAATACCTACATATTTTTAGTGGAAGCAAAGGTGGAGGATTTATCTGAGTAAACACAGCTGGAAGCTTAAAAAAAAATTCAAAGTTCAAGGTGAAGCTGTTTTAAACATTCAAGAAAACACACAGACTCCAACTGTAAAGAGAAGAATGAAGAGGAAGGGCTTGACAGAACAGGTGTGGAAGTTAAGACATAGAATTGGCCATGTCACAAGCAAATGTGTTCAGAGCAAAGGCAGCAGGAGCACTGAAGAACAACACTAACGATATTGTAAATGCTATCATGAAATTAACATTGTAACCATCTAAAGGAAAAGACTTTTTTCTTTTCATGTTTCAAAATAGTGACTGCAGCATGTTTTGAGATTTGTACTGTTTCTATCTAATAAAGTTATGGCTTCTTATTAGATGGAAAAGATTTAGTTATCACACTTCTGAACCTCAAACTTTACTATAAATCCATAATAATCAAAGCAGCATGGTACTGGAACAAAAACAGACACACTGACCAATGGAATAGAATTGAGACCTCAGAAATTAAACCATACGTTTATGAACAAATAATCTACAACAAAGGCACAAAGTATATACAATGCATAAAGGAAAGTCTCTTCAATAAACGGCACTGGGAAAACTGGATTGCCACAAGCAAAATAATGAAACTAGATCATTATCTCACAGCATACGTGAAAATCAACACAAAATGGATAAAAGACTTGGCTGAAAAACCTGAAATCATAAAATACATAGAAGAAAACAGACAAAACTCTCCATGACATAAACCTC
Organism: Galemys pyrenaicus; assembly: GCA_019455555.1. Lineage (NCBI taxonomy): Eukaryota > Metazoa > Chordata > Mammalia > Eulipotyphla > Talpidae > Galemys > Galemys pyrenaicus. Next base: position 17,841 of record JAGFMF010011879.1, read on the forward strand.
AGAAATATCTTTGTGGACTCATCTCCAGTAGCAAGGAAAACAAAGGAGAAAATAAACAACCAGACTATATTAAACTAAAAAGCTTCTGTACAGGGAAAGAGACCATGACCAAAAAAAAGCTACCCTACTTAATGGGAGAAAACACTTTCACAATGAACATCTGATAAGAAATTGATATAGAAGCTCTACACAGTGCTTATACAACTCAGCAAAATATAAACAATGCAATTTTTTTAAAAAATGGGTACATATGTATTCCCTCAAAGTAGACACACAGATGCCAAAGAACTTATGAAAAAGTGCTCATTTTCACTCATCATCAGGGAAATGCAAATCAAAAACCACACTGAGATACCGCCTCATACTCATAAGAATGACCCATATTTTAAAAAGTAAGAAAGAAAACCAAAAACACTAAGTGCTGGGAAGGGTGAGGAGAAAAAGTTACCATATTACATTGTTGCTTGGAATGTAGACTGGTCTAGCCCCCATAGAAAGAATTGTGTAGATTCTCCAAAAAACTTAACATAGATTTATCATATGACACAGAAATTCCATTCTTAGTTATCTATTCAAAACCTGCACTCATGTTTATTGCAGCTATTTACAATAGCCAAGATATAGAAACAACCAAAATGCCCCAGAAGAGATGAGTGTATCAAGAAGATGGTACATGTACACTATGGAATACTACACAGAGATAAAAAGAAAAATAAACCCATGCTATTTGCAGCAACGTGGATGGAACTAAAAGGGATTATTCTAAGCAAAGTGAGCCAGGAGAAAGATAAATATTAGATGGTGTCACTTATATGTGGAATCTAGAGAAGCCAAACAAAGTATCAGACAAAGACAAACTGTAAGACTGACACTTGAATGCAGACCTTAGACCTCAGACACTCGGGAGGGGTGGGAGAGGGAGAGTGGAAGAGTAGAGAAGGGGGTAGGGTGTGAAGAGGAATGCTGTGAATTGTGGTGGACTGTGGGCACTTTGGTGGTGGGAAAACTATGGTGACTGCACCAGAGGGGAGAAATCATATACTGTGAAAAAAATGAAGAAGTATGTTTAAAAACAAGAGAGAAAAGAAAAGAAGCAATGAATAAGTAGAGTGATGTGGCAGGTTACAAAATCAATTTTTAAATAATCAGTGTGTCCCTATATGTAAACAATGAACTGGAAGAGTCAAATGAGTAGGACAATTGTATTTAGAGTAGCATCTAAATACCTGCAAGTAAACTTTAACAAGGAGATGAAAGACTTGTCCAATGAAAACTATAATACATTGTTAATTGAAATGGAAAAAGACACAACAGAAAATATATTCTCTGTTCATGGGCTGGAAGAATCAGAAATGTTAAAATGGCCATCTTGCCGAAAGCAATATACACATGCAATGCAATCCTTATCAAAGTTTCAATGGCGTTCTTCAAAGAAATTTAACAAACACTAAGATTCATATAGAACTACAAAAGACCCTGAATAGCAAAAACAATCCCAACAAAGAAGAAAAACTATACTACAAATTTATAATAAACCTAACGGTATGGTAATAGAATAAATATATAGACACATAGACCAATTGAAGAATTCAGAAGCCAGAAATAAACCCACACTTATATAGACAGTTAATCTACCACAAAAGAGCCAAGAGTATAGATTGGAGAAAGGAAAATCTCTTCAACAAATGGCAATAGTAAAACTGAACATTCACTTGATTGACTAGAGTGCTATCTAGAATGAATGTTGAGAATGAAACCAGATCACTGTTTCAAACTATATATAAAAGATAAATCAAAATACAATAAGGTCTGAAACCATAAAATGCATAGAAGAAACATACAAAATACATAGAAGAAACACTACACAACATTGGTTTCAGTGATGTCTTTTTGTATTGATCTCTGGCACCAAATGAAAGACAAGAAAATATAAATAAACAGGACTACATCAAACAAAAGTGCTTCTGCACAAATAAAGAAATAATCACACACTCAAATGAAAAGACACTCTACTGAATGGTGTAAAATGTCTGCATATCGAACATTTGACAAAGGGTTGATAGCCAGTATCTATAAAGAACCCATATAACTCAATAAGAAGAAAATAAATAATCCAATCAAAAAGGGCAGAAGAGCTAAATAGTTACTTCTCAAAAAAAGGCATGCAAATGGCCAACAATCACATGAAAAAAAAAATGATCATCACTTATACTCAGGAAATGCAAATCAAAACCAAAATGAGATAACAACCCAAACCTGTGAGAATGGTCCATATTTTAAAAATAAAAATAAGAGTAGAAACAAGTGTTGGTGAGGGTGCAGAGAAAAAAGAGCCCTCAAGCACTGTTGGAAATTCAGACTATTCCATTATGGATGAGAAATGGTAAGGAAGTTTCTAAAAATGTGAAAAGTAGATCTACCATATTGATGAATACATCAATTCCACTCCTAGATATATACCCAAGGAACACTAAAACACTAAATTGAAAGAATATAACACCCTTATGTTCACTGCAGTGCTATTTTTTTGTGTGTGTTTTATTGTGTACATGTACTGCATCTTTTTTTTTCATTTTTTTATTCATATATATTTGACATCAATTGTAATCCCCATGGATTCCCCATCACCATATCACCAGTGCACCATCACCTCAGTCCCCTGTACTACTTATTATAGCCAAGTAATGGAGACAACCTAACTGCTCCAGGACACATTATTAGAATGATGAATACTTTGGTTGTAATTGCCCATTTCCTTGAGCTTATTCTTCTTTTTGTTGTTGTTGTTCTTTAATATTCCTCCTAATAGTGAAGCCATCTGATATTTTTCTCTTGCCTTCTGACTTGTTTCACTGAGTATAATTCCTTCTAGCTCCATCCATGTTTCTATAAATGACCCAACCAAAAGCAAACAAAAAACTCAACAAGACCAAAAGGTCAAAGATAAACCAAAGGGACCATGGGGAGGGGGAGAGGAAGGTGGGGAGGGCAAAGATGGGGATGATGGCAGAAAGAGCACAAGGGACTGAGGTGATGGTGCACAGGTAGAATGGTGGTGGGAACTCCCTGGGAAATACAAATGATGTCAAATATAATTAAATAAATTAATTAATATATTAAAAAACAAAAAAAGAATGATGAATACTATTCAGCTATATAAAGAAATGAACCTGGGTAGAACTGGAGGGGATTATGCTAAGTGAAATATCCAGAAGGAAAAGACAAATATGAGATGATTTCACTCAGAGGTGGAATATAAAGAAACAAAAGAAAGGGTCAGACAAAATCAAACATCAACAAAATAGAAATCTGATGGCAAAATTGAAGTTACCAGTGAGGAAAGTGGGAAGCTTGACAGCAACTGAGCAAAGGCAGCCCAATGGACTATGGTAGAAAATTATGGATACCTAGGTGGTAGGTGGTGGGTATGGTGTGGTAACATACATCTAATAAGGTGTGAAGATATGCCTCTGAATCACATACAGTGTTGTAAACCATTGTTACTGCAATAAAAATTAGTAAAAATGAAAGATAGGACATTAACACACAAAAATGAAAACATCTCAGTGAATAGAATGAACAATTGTATGCCAGTAAGTTAGATAAGCTAAAAACTATCTTGCCAAAACTCCAGAAATACAAAAATTACTGAAACTCTCTCGAGGAGAAATAGAAAAGCTGAACAGACTTATAATAAGCAAAAATATTGAATTAATAATAAAATACAGTTCCATAAATTTGAATTTTCCCAAGTATGTAGACTTACTGAAGAATTATATCAAATGTTTAGATAAATGAACACCAACATGAGATAGCTGAGAAAACATGCTTAGTGAAAGAAACCAGTCCAAGAAAAGGCACACATTGCATGATCTCTGGTCATAATATGCAACATCTGTAAAAGTAAATATTGATATATTAAATATTCTCATCCGTAAAGAATGAAGTGTTTAAATATATGCTGGGTTTCATTTTGGATAGATATCATTAATTTAAGTAAGATTGTGCTGATAGTTATAAAAAACTATACATACTAAAAAAACCATTGCACTATACTTTCACATGTGAATTTATGATATTTGAATTATGTCTCTAAAAAGAAAGGGTAATTTTTATTATGTAAATTATATTTATTTTAATTAATTAATATATATTACATCATTGTTCATTTTTCTACAATGTACCCTTTCTCCTCTCAAGTGTAGTCCCCACAAAATTCCTACCAAAAATTCACCCCTGCACAATCACCATAGTCCCTTGTGCTCTTCCCTCCCCTGTTTTGAGCCCTCTCTCTCCTCCTCGCCTGAAGAATGTCTCTGATTTATAGTTGCCTATTAATTTTGTTTTTTATTTAAATTTTTACCTGATCCATTATTTGGTTCCCCTATATTCTCCTATAAGTGAAATCATCTGATATGTTTCTTTTATCCTTCTGACTTATTTCAAAACATAATCTCTTATACCTCCATCCAAGTTGCAGCAAACATCATTTAATCTTTTTTGATTGCTGAGTAGTATTCCATTGTTTATATATACCACATCTTCTTGATCAGGTCATCTATTTGGGGACATTTGGGTTGTTTCCATATCTTACCTGTAGTAACTAGTGTTGCAATAAACATAAGAGTGCAGATTTTCTTTAAAATTAATGTTTTTGTGTCCTCTGGGTAGATTCCAAGGAGTGAAATTTATGGGTCATATGGTAGTTCCATTCTTAGTAGTTTTACAAACCTCTACAGAACATTCCATTGTGGTTGGGACAGTTTGCATTCCCACCAGCAGTGTAGGATGGTTCCTTTTTCTCCACATCCGAGCCAGTATTTGTAGTTGCCAGTTATTTTATTTATTTATTTATTTATTTATTTATTTATTTATTTATTTATTTTTGAACTGAATATATTATTTTTTATTTTTATTATTATATATATAATTTTTAAATTTACATATATTTGACATCAATTGTAATCCCCATGTATTCCCCATCACCATATCACCAGTGCACCATCACCTCAGTCCCCCATGCTCCCGTCTGCCCTCAAATCGTACCCTCTCCCCTCCCCACCAAGTGTCCCCAATTTGTCCTTGTCTTTTCATTTTGGTTTTTGTTTCTTTCTTGTTGTTATTATTATCAATGTTGTTCTTATTCCTTTTCTTGATCCTTATTTGGTTCCCTTATAGTCTTCCTAGGGGAGAATCTGGTATTTTTCTTTTGCCTTCTGACTTACTTCACTGAGCATAATCCGCTCCAGTTCCATCCATGTTCCTATGAATGCATCTAGGTTTTCTTTTTTGATTGCTGAATAGTATTCCATTGTGTCTATGTACCACAGCTTCCCGATCCACTCATCTGTTTTTGGGCATTTACGTTGTTTCCAGGTCTTACCTATTGTAAAGAGTGCTGCTATAAACATA
>JAGFMF010011879.1:24662-49645 GCA_019455555.1 Galemys pyrenaicus
TTTAGCAATGTTTTGTCGTTTTCTTTGTAGAGGTCCTTCACCTCTTTTGTTAGATTTATTCCCAAGTATTTAAATTGTTTGGTTTCAATTCTAAAGGGGATTTTTTTTTATTTCCTCTTCTTCAGCTTGGTTGTTTGTATAAAGGAAGGCTACTGATTTTTGTGTGTTGATTTCGTATCCTGCTACTTTGCTAAACCGGCCAGTTAGCTTGATTAGATTTTCTGTGGAGCTTTTGGGGTTCTCTGTGTATATTATCATATCATCTGCAAACAGTGATAATTTTACTTCTTCTTTCTCTATTTCGATTTCTTGTATACCTTTTTCTTGTCTTATTGCTCTGGCCAGGACTTCCAGTGTTATATTGAAGAGCAGTGGTGAAAGAGGGCATCCTTGTCTTGTTCCAGATCTTAGGGGAAAGGCTTTTAGCTTTTCGCCATTGAGAATGATATTAGGTTGCCAGTTATTTTAATATGTGCCATTCTTGCTGGTGTGAGGTAGTATCTCATTGTGGTTTTGATTTGCATTTCCCCAATTGTAAATGATGTTGAACATTTTTTCATGTAACTGTTGGCCATTTGCATTTCCTCTTTGGGAAGTGTCTTTTTCGCTCTTCTGCCCATTTTTGAACTGGGCAGAATTTAGTTCCATACTTTTTTTTGGTTGAGTTTTGTGAGCTCTCTGTAGATCTTTGGGATCAGTCCCTAATCAATTGAAAAGAGTGCAAAAATTTTCTCCCAAACAGTAGGGTGTCCCTTTGTTTTGGTTAATGTCTTTTTTGCTGTAGAGAGCTTTTAGATTGATGTAATAACAGCTGTTTTTCTCTTCCTTCTCTTTCTTTACTTTGAGGGATGAGTCTCTAACAATATTACTGAGATTTATGTCATGTATTGTTTCACCTAATTTTCTTCTATATATTTTATGATTTCAGGTCTTAACGTTCAATTATTTTACCAATTTTGATTTGATAAAATCAAATTTTGTACATGGTGTGAGGATGTAGTCTAGTTTAATTCTTTTGCATGTGGTGGTCCAGTTTTCCCACCACCATTTATTGAATAAACAGTCCTTGTTCCACTGCATATTGTTTGCTCCTTTGTCAAAGATTATTTGTCAATATATGTGTGGCATTACTTCTATGGCTTTTACAGATAACATTGATCTGTGGGTCTGTTTTTGTTCTAGTACCATACAGTTTTGATTATAATGGCTTTGTAGTATACTTTGAAATCTGGGAGTGTGATACCTCCATTCTTCTTTTAGTAAGGAGAGCTTTTGCTATTTGTGGTCTTTGTGACTCCATATGAATTTCATCAATATTTGTTCTATATCTTTGAAGAATGTCACTGAAAATTTTTATTGGAATAGCAGGGAATCTGTAAATTGCTTTTGGTAGGGTGGCCATTTTAATAATACAAATTCTTCTAATTAATGAGCAGGGGATGTCTCCCCAATTCTTTGTGTTGTCTTCTATTTCTTTTAACAATTTTTTATAATTTTCTTTGTATAGTTCACCTGCCTCCTTGGTTAAGTTTATTCCCAGATATTTGATTTTTGTTTTGTTTCAGTTGTAAATGGGTTGGTTTTCTTAATTTTTTTCCCATATTGATTGTCTGAACATAAGAAAGCTACTCATTTTTGTGTGTTGATTTTGTATCCTGCTACTTTACTAAACTGGTTATTTTTTTAAAAAATAGATTTATTTATTTATGCATACAAGCACTGGGGTACAGGCCAGAGGTGTGGGCAGTGAGAGGATCCACCAGATACAGAATGGGGAGCAGAACAGGCAGACTGACTGAAATACACTGCTGAGGGGAGCAGCGGGCGACACAGGAGAGGTCTGCCGTGCCATGTGGGTCACCTCCCTGGACTGCGGCAGGGATCGAATTCATGCTGCCATGGCTGTGGGTTGCTTTATAGTGCATTGTTTAACCCATTGCACCACCAGCTAGGCCCCTGATTGATTATTTTAATTAGTTTTTCTGTGGAGTTTTTAGTGTTCTCTATGTATATTATCATATACATGATATCATGTATGATATACATGATGTCTTTCTCTTGTCTTAATGCCTTGGCTAGGCCTTCAAGTATTATACTAAAAAGCAGTAGTGAGAGTGAATATCCTTGTCTTGTTCCTCATCTTAAAGGAAAGACTTTCAGCTTTTCACCATTAAGAATGATATTGGCTGTGGGTTTGTCATAATGTTTTATTATGTTAAGGTATGTTCCTTCTATCCTGTGAATTTGGAGACCCTTCATCATAAACGTATGTTGAACTTTGTGAAAACCTTTGTCAGTATCTATTGATATAATCATATGTTTTTTATTTTTTTTGTTAATATGTTAGAATACATTAATTTATTTTTCAATGTTGAAACATCCTAGTGCTTCTGGAATAAATCCTATTTGATTATGGTGTATTGTTCTTTTGATGAATAGTTTGATTCTGTTGGCTAGGATTTTTTTGAGGATTTTTGCATCCATGGTCATTAGAGACATTGACCTGTAGTTTTATTTGTTTTCTGTTGTCTTTGTTTCGTTTTGGTATTAGTGTAATGTTGGCTTCATAGAACATATTTGTTCTATGTTCTCAATTCTCATGTTTGTTCTATGTTCTCTATGTTCTCAATTTTTTTAAAGAGTTTTCGCAGGATGGGCACTAGATCATGTCTGAACATTCAGAAGAATTCATATATGGAGCTGTCTCATCATGGGCTTTTGTTTTAGGGGAGGGTTTTGATTACCGTTTCAATTTCAATGCTTCTTATTGGTGTGTTTATGTGTTCAGTTTCTTCTTTATCTAGCTTTGGATGACTATATAGTTCTATGAATTTGTCCACCTCCTCTAGATTGTTGAATTTATAGTATGTAAATATTCATAGTAATCTCTGATTATTCTTTAGATTTATGCTGAGTCTGTTTTAATTTCTCCTCTTTCGTTCATAATCCTACTATTTTATTGTCCTCCTGTTTTTCCTTTGTGAGCCTGGATAGAGATTTTCCTACTTTGTTTATTTTTTGAAGAACCAACTTTTGGGTTCATTGATCTTTTGGATTATATTTTTAATTTCTATTTCATTTATTTATGTTAGATTTTTAAATTTCCTTTCTTCTTTTTGTTGATTTTTCTAGATCTTTGAGATGGGAGATTAGGTTCTTTCTTTGAGTTCATCCTTGCTTCGTAATGTGGGCCTGTATTGATCTATATTTTCTTTTTATTACTGCTTTCGTGGTGTTCCATACATTCTGGAACATTGTGTCCTCATTATCATCGTCTCTAGCTATTTTTTTATTTCTTCTTTAATCTCCTGATTAATCCAATGGGCTTCCAAGTATGAGTTACAATCTCCATGAAGTGGGAGGTTTCCTTGCTTTCTTTCATCATTTATTTCTAGTTTGATGCCTTTATGATCACAGAAAATAGTTGGTACGATTTTGAACTAAATGTATCTGTTGATGTTTGTCCTGTGGCCTAATATGTGACTAATCTTAAGAATGATATGTGCACACTTGAGAAAAATGTGTACTCATATTTTTTAGGTGCAGCATGCTATAGATATCTGTCAAGCTGATGAAGTCTAGGTCTCTATTTGGAGCCCTAATATCTTTATTTTTTGTCTCAGTGATCTGTCCGTTGTTGAGAGTGGGGTGTTGAAATACTACATATGTATTTTCTCTAGTGTCTGTTTTCATAGATGATAATAATTATCTGATATATTTTGGTGATCATTCATTTGGTAAGTATATGTTGATGTGTGTTATGTCTTCCTAAGTACTGTCCCCTCGTCGTAACATAACGATCATCTATGTCTCTTTATATTGTCTTATCTTGAAGTCTATTTTATCTGATATAAATATAGCTGATCCTGCCTTCTTTTTTGGTTCATTTGCTTATAGGATTGCTTTCCAACCTTTTCCTTCTATGTTTATCTTTTGTCGTTATATGTGTTTCCTGGAGACAGCAGAAGGTTGGATTTTGTGTTTTAGTCCAGCCTGCTACTCTGTGTCTTTTTAATGACGAGTTTAACCCATTTATATTTGTAATTAATATGATATGTTGGTGCTTGTATTTGCTATTTTGTTTGTCTTTTGTGATTCTATTCCTTATCTTATTCTGTTCTTCCTTCTCATTCTTCTGTTGGTTTTGGCTCTGAGGCTTCTTGTGATATATTTTTGGAGTGGGAGTTTAGTAGTAATGAATTTCAGAAGATTCTGTTTGTCTCAGAAGTTCCTTATTTCTCCTTCACAGAGGAAGGAGAGCTTTGTGGGATAAAGTATTCCGGTTGGCACTTGTTGATTTGGCATTTGTTGAATATGTCACTCCATTCTCTTCTTGCCCGAAGTGTTTCTTTGGAGAAGTCTCATGCGAGCCTGATTGGTTTTCCTTTATAGGTTATCTGTTTCTTCCCCTTGTCAGCTTCATCATTTTTCCCTTGTCTCGGACTCTTGGAAGCTTTATTATGTGTCTTGCTGTAGTTTTCCTTTCATTGTGGTAATTTGGTGTTATTCTACTTTCCTGTATGTCTATTTTCATCTCCTTCATGCTTGGGAAGTTCTCTTCAATAATCTCTTGAATAGTTTCTCAGCTCCTTTGTCTCTCTGCTAACCTTCTGGGATTCCTATGACACTTTTTATCCTCAACTTCCCTAATTTGTACTATGTGTGGGCCACTGAGCCACTGGTACTGCAGGCATGTCTTCAGAGTGCTCCTACTGGGACCTTGGGGACTGGTGACCAGAGAGATGCGGGTGCTATCATGCCAGACTTCACAAGGACAGTGATGCTGTGGTTGCATTGATGGGTGCTATCCCTGAAGATCACTGAGTTTCTGTGTGCTGCTGATCCCTTCCCCTATGTGTGCATCTTAACCCTCAGTGCCCGGCATGGTCTATGTCTGTGGTAGCTGCTCATTTTGACTCTAACGCTGTGTGTTGGCCAAAAGGTACCCTCCCCAAAAGTTGCTGCTCCCTGTGGGGCCCGTGCCCTCCCTCTGCCTTCCTGGCTTAGCGTCCTGTTCCAGGTGGGTGCCCAGGTGCAATGAGGTTACTGGCTTCCCACGGTTGTGTGCTGGCCAGAGGGCATTGTCCTGGATCTCGCTTGTCACCTTTGACTGGGCCCTCCCTCTGCTTTCCTTGCTTGCAGCAGAGGTGCTTGGGGACATTGGCCTCCAGCAGTCCTGTGAACCAGCAGGAGAAACTGGCTGCCCACCCTTGTTTGTGGGGCCCCCCTCAGCATTTATCTTTATGATGCTGTTGTTTTATAGCCTCTGCTTTTTGTCTGTTTTCAGTTCCATAAGTATTGCCATAACTGTTACCCTGGGTCAGGGGTCATTTCCCAGTTTTTTGTTTCGGCATTTGCAGTGTTTTCTTCTGTCTCCTCATTTTTAATCTTTTATGAGTTGTAGTAGGGTTACATTTCCAGACTCTCTGCACCTGTTGAAGTAATCTGAGGACTGAGGTTGGCAAGGGTTAGTAGGTATAATAGAGGACAGGGGTGGTAGGGCACCAAAGGTTCACCTCCAGTAGCCTCAGGAATTTGAAATTCTGACTGTGCTGTGGATGCCAGATGTGTGTGTTGGGGGTCCAAGGTGATCTCCTGTAGCTGTAGGCCAGCTTCTCAGCCATAGTGTCGGTTATAGTCTCAAGTCCACTTCCGCTCTAGGCTATTTTTAAGCACTAGATGCAGTGCTGAGCATGGATTGTAGTTGATGTGGAGTCACAGGCGAGGGGCTGGTCTCTTTTCTATTCCGGCACAGATCCTTATCCTGAGGTGTTTACTGCTGTTATTGGTAGGTGTTCAAACCCTTCTTTGTGTTGGTTTCAAGCCCGAGCTGTGAGCTGTAAGGTGTTTTGAATATTTCAGGCTGGGCTTCCAGCGGTAGCCTCTTCCTTAAGGATACGGAGCTGTTCTGATCTGCTTCTCCCTGCCGATTCAGGCTCCAGCTGTCTATATTAAGAGCTTCTGACTCAAGTCAATTGTCCTTATTCTGTATCCCCAAACTTGTAGCTCTCCAACAGTGCACCCTCTGACCTCATGCAGATGCATACAATTCTGGTCCAGTCCAGTGCCAGGCCTCAGGAGCTCCAGTATTAGCATGTGTTCCAAGTCAATACGTTTAGGGAGGTGTATACAACAATTGTTCCTCCTTCTTATGGGTTTTACTGCCCTGTTATCACTCTAAAATTAAATATCACTTAACGTTTCTCCTCCCTTTTCCCCCCGCTGGTCCATTGCCTCTATTGTAAACTGATGCTGCTGTACATTATTCTCTCAGGCGTTTCTGTGTTTATTTTATTGAAATTTGATTGGGACTACCCGGAGGAGGCAACCGCAGAAACTGCAGTCCGTTGTCATCTTGCTGGCATTTTTACGTGGTGGGAGTTAGGTTCCATAAATACGAATTAGGGCAAGATGGTCGACAGTGCATCATCTAATTATTATCTCTTTCGACATCTTTGTGAAGTTGTACACGTTTCTGGCAGAAAGACAGTAAATGTCCACAGTTATTGACTACTAGTTCTGTTGTTATTTTTCATAATTCCTTCGTTATTTGAAGTGATTATATTTTGATAGTGCATGTCAAAAGAATCGAAGTAGGATGTTTTTTTGTATTTTTTCTATTAGTAATGAAGTGTCATTGTTTCACGTCTTTGATAATATTTTGACAATAATGGATTTTCCCCCATAAGTGAGGTCATCATAGCAGAGTTTCCTTGTGAATAAATTAACAAATTTTAAATTAGATTGTGTGGATAGTTGCAAAACACTGTGTATATACTAAAACCCACTGCAATTCTTACTCAAACAAGTGTGTTTGCAGTATTTGAATTACATATTAAAAATGCTGTTTTATAGGAAGGAGAAAATCTATATAAACACCTATATTGATAGGTTTACAGAAATAACCTATCAATATAATTCCTGCATATAATAACCTATGCATATAATTCCTGCATAAAACTATAGAATTAGCTTTAAAGTATTTATTAAAGAGTGACATATACGGACTGCACACAGGAAATTATAGGGAGCAGGTAACCCTGAAAGCAAGCTCTCTGCCAGAGAAGCAATGCTGCAAACCAAAAGGCCCAAACCGGCTTTTTTCCGGACATGAACTCCACCACAGGCTTCACCACACAGGCCCGCATAGACAATGCTTGCTTCCCAGTCCTGGTTCTACATTCCTCTTACTGACAACATGTGGAAACTGACACCACTGAATAAAATTTACTGTGAGGGCCTCCCTGGTGGCACAAGGGGGTAAGCACTGCACTGTGAAGCATCCGCAGCCACTGCCACACAGGCTCAATCCCTGGCCAGGGCGGGGACCCACATGGCAAAACAGACCTCTCCTGTCTCGCCCGCTGCTCCCCTCAGCAGTGTACTTCAGTCAATCCGCCTGTTCTGCTCCCCACTCTGTCTCTGGTGAATCCTCTCACACACACACACACACACACACACACACACACACACACCCGTACCTCTGGCCTGTACTCCAGCTCTTGTATGCATAAATAGACAAGTCTTAAAGAATTTATTATGAGCTGAGTGATCCTGAAAATTATTTTCTGTCTTTAGCAAATGTTTACCTGATTCATAGAGGTTAGCAGATGTAGGAGTTATTTACAGTCATAAAGAGACATGTTTTTATCAGAACATCTGAAATGTTCTTATCAGAACATTTTTCGAAATATGATTGACGTACAATGAGCAGCACATATTTATAACAATTATATAAGCTGAATAAAAGCAATTTTGTAGAGAGAAGGTTGAGAAAGGGTGGGAAAGAGAGCTCAATGCCACAGTCTAAAGCGTGTCAACTTGTAGAGGAGATTCGAGGAAGAAGAGCCCAGAAATGAGTTATCGAATAGGGTCCACACGGGAAGAAAAAGCCAGAGGAGGGCACTTCATAAAATCCAGAAGATTCAAGGAAGTGGAAGTAGGCAGCAAGTTCCATGTTACTGGGGCACACTAACAAAGTCAGAGGAACGCTATCTGATCTGCATCATTTAAATGACGGAACAAGGGGGGACAGACAGTGTGGAGAAGAAAGCGCTGCAAGACTCATTGGAGGGAAAGGTGAGGCAGTGGAGAACAACCATTAGATGAGTGATGATGAAAGTCTTGCTGTGAAGGGCAGCAGCTGGAGGAAAGAGTAGCTGGTAAGGAAGTGCCATCATGGGAAGTTATTTGTCATAACGGAGGACAGTGGAGCATGGCTGTATGCTGGAGGGAATAACCACCAGAGCAGAAGAACTTGAAGATGCAAGCGAGACGGTGGTTACCTCAGGGGTTAAATCTCTCAAAGGGTGAGAGATACGCAGTGGATGGAATGGAGATACCGGTTATGGTGAAATTATGATCACTTGCTCCGTGAATCTAGTCTTACTTAAAGATAGACTGACTGACCTCTCCATGGATGGTCAGATTGAGAATGAGAGATTGGCAAACCTGTAGGAATGAGGTCTGAAGCCCATGGCATCCAGGCTGAAGAAAGGAGGTTAATGGGAACTCACAGATGTGAATGTTGAGAGATGTTCAGCAAGACTGCTGGAGCCATGATAGACCCCCATTGTTCATAGATGCAGAGATCCTTACAACGAAGAGCTTAATGGGGGGATTCCTTTCCTTTTAGGGGGACGAAGGGGCTGTCCTCAACACAAAGCAGGAAAGCTAGGAACAGGGTCAATCTGGAAAGGAATCTCCTCAGAAGACCTTAACATTTGGGTGGCTGATGGGGAAGTAGGAGCTGGGAGGTTTTCCTTGGATTCTAGAATATTCATATTTGACCTCCATTCCCTCGGAGTTTTGTCTCATATTATAGTTCCTTCTAGTTACCCTACACCTGTTATTAAAATCTGCTCCTCCAGTAGAGTCTAGACTGGAGCTTGGGGGAATGAGTGAACAGAGGATTTGGTGGAAACATTGGCTTGCTCTCCTTACTGCTCCTCTTGGGTTCTACTTCATGGGAATCTCTTCCTGGGCACCCAGACAGAAGCCAGCACCCAACAGATAAAAGATCTCCTGAGAGGAGCAAGAGACATAGAGAAGTGCCAGTGGTGGATTCTCAGCAGCAGACAGGAGGCAACTTCCATCCCCAAATCAGACCAGGTGACGCTAAAGGACACTGTGGTCAGGACGACGGGCAAGCCCTTGGCTCTGTCCAGCATGGGTAACTCTGTTGGAGTGGACAGAGGTTCCGTAGAGGTTTTGGACTGAAGGGCTCCAGGATGTGGAGAAGGATGGCAGCTGAGAGCTACCCGGGAAATGACAGTGAGCAGGACTAGTGGACTACCAGAAGCATTAGGCAATACTGGAAGGGAGGGGAGGGGCCGGTGGGGACACGTCTTCAGATTTGGTATTGTCATTCCTCACAAACTGGTGTCCTGGGCATTCTCACATCAGCCTAGTGCAGTGTACACCCAGCTTCAAAACAGAGCAAATGCAGAGGAGAGAGTTGCCTACTTAGGACACTGGGGTAGGGAACAGGTGCCGTCTTACTTCTGCTGTTTCCCTAACCAGGAGACTGGCAGAGACCTCCATCCTCTGAAAAACGCCACAGCCCTGGTGACGGACCGGGCGTCGGCCAGGAAGTGGGGGCTGTACCCTGGGGTCTGCAAGTCCGGACAGAGGTCTGCTAGGCCAAAGAGAAGAGCAGGAGTTATCTGCCCTGACTGGCTTCCCTGCTTGAGGTCATGCAGTGTTTCTGAGAGCAGTTCTGAGATGTGGCTGGCGTGGAGGTTTGTGCCTCCATGTAACTGGGGTTACTGGAATCCCCGACAAGCATGACAGAGGTGACAGGGTGGGACCAGCAGAGGTGAGAGGCGAGTCGAGTGACAGGAATCTTAGACTCTCTGGGCAGCTTTAGAGGTAAAACCAGTTGTTGCCGAGCAGGTGGCGAGGGCACAAGGAAGCCTGGGTCTCAACGTTGTAGCTGCCTGTGGACAGGTGAAAATGCTCGGTTCCCACTGGGCTGCTCTCCAACTTCTACCCTTGACCAGGTTGTAGGTGGAGGGCAGGTTAGACTAAGTGGGATGTGATTTTTCATCCCAGGAGCGGGGCTGTGCATGTCAGAGGAGGACAGAGCGCACACATTTCTGCAGTTCTCTTTGTCTCATCCTGAGTCCCAGACAGGACAGGAAACAGATACTTCGGTTACCATGGGAACCGAAGCTGAGTGATTCATCGCACCACAGGAGGAAGGCAGAGATGGTCCTGAGATAAAAGGCCCTGGGGAGAAGAGAACTGAGCAAAGTGCTCACGTGAAAAGAATTCAGTTTCCACAGTTACGTTGGTCTATGTTGTTATGATCACACGCAAGGCACGCAGTTGTGCGCGCCTCATACTGCTTGGCCCATAGGACTCTCGTGACCTAGGCTGTGCTGTGAACATGAAAGGCTGGGGCTTACACTCTTTGGTAGCCCAGGAAAGGCGACGGCTCACTTGAACTTGCTCTTGGAACCCGTACCTGGTAGGGAGAGGTCAGGTGCAGAGCTTGGGCCATGCAGCCATAGCCTGGAGGTATGGAAGGTGCAATATTCGGGTGACAGGCCCTAGGTGGCACACACAGGGGAGTTAGAGTTGTCCCCCACAGCCCTCACTCTTGTTCACCTACCTCCTCCTCCAGGATGGTGCCTTCTGTGAGCACCTGTGAAGGGAGATCCCTCCTTTCCAGAGGCTGGGCAGGCTCCCCAAACCAGGCAGGTCCTCTCTGCCTACCCTCGCTCCCTCACTGCTCCCTTTAGCCTGAGGCCAGCTCCTTGGTCCTCTTTGACCTCTAGGGGAGGGTTCCCTCTTCCTCTTCTTTCTCCCTCATGGCCTCATCCACCTTTTCCTTCTCTCTTCCGACCTCTTCCACACACAGCAGCAGCCTCTCCGCTTTGCCCTCTCCCTGCATCCTCTCTGCATTTTCTTTCAGTTGCCTCCTCCTTCTGCCTTCCCTAGCCCGTGCTTCTCCGGGCCTCCCTGCCCTTGCACTCTGTCCTCCATCGTTTCCTCCTCCTCCCTAGCCCTTTGTCTTCTTCTCACCCTGCCTCCCTTCCCCCTACCCGGCTGCATATGGAGGGACTAGGGGCTAGTCCACTCAACTACGGCCAGCCTCATGTGAGTCATGGGCACCACACTTTCAGCCTCATAGGTGAAGGCCTCATCAAATTCATCACAGACGTCATTGTCCCCTGGCAACTTCTTAAAAGCAACACAAAATTAAGTGAGCGAGAGCTGTGAATGGGAACAACAGGGCAGCAAATTTCCAGGGTGGGCTCCGTGAGGGAAATGTCACGGCCCTTTGGCCTGCTGCCATCCAGCATCCTCTTACAGCGAACGGCCTTCCCTTTCACCTTCGGGGCAACTGTCCTCTTGCATTGTTTGTGACCTTTGGGACTGTCACCTAAGCTGTGCTGTCCTGTACGAGCCAGGGCATGGACAGGAGGTGCTAGCAGATGCCCAGGCCACAGAGTCTCACAACGAACGGACCAAAGCGGGGCGATGACCCTGCTCCCTCCCCATCAGTGGACTCTTGCTCTTGCCGGCCAGTTCCCCAGGAGCACCTTTCTTCATGCCCTTCATTCAGTCTCTTTCTCTTCTTCCCTCTCCCGATCCCTCTCTCCTCGCTGGATCCTCTTCGAGAGGCCTAACCCCCGAAGGACAAACAGGATGGGATGAGGCAATCATAACAGAGTATGGAAGGTGGAAAGCAGAGAGATGAGTGGTATGTGAGTCAGCTGACGTAACCCAGCTTCGTCTTAACCCAGCAGTGAGGAGACCCCCAAAGCGACAGTCTCTAATTCCCTCAGTTGGCTTTCAAATGCGTCATCTTGACAGTGGCACATACTGTTGCAAGTTAGGGATGATGGTGGGGCTGTAATTGCATGATTCTGCTGCTAAGGGATAGTTAACAACCCTTTAGACACCAGAAGCCCTCCCAGCTCCCTGCAGCCAGGCGAATGCTCTCCCCAGACCCTTAGGGTTTGATGAGAGAGTCGCTCTCTGGAGGAGTAAAACAGCAGAGAACTCTGCAAACCCGGGTTTGGTGAAGGCAGGCATGCAATGCAGGAACGTGAGCCAGGAATCTACACGGAGGGCCAATCCCTATTCTCAGTCCCACGCTGGCACGCAAACCGCCATCACCTTGCCTTTTCCCACACACAGACGCAGGGCTGCTTTCCTGGGAAGTCTAACCATCACAGGAGGAGAGGTTGGATAATTTTAGTAGGCAAAGGACTTGCAAGTTCAATGTTAGTCACTTCTGTTCAAAATGCCTCCTAATTTCAGTGTGATTTCTTTTTAGAATCATGGGATGATTTGTAATGAAGGGTATGCCTTCATTACAAACCCATGAGGGATTTGGGGTTGCGCTTTCTTCTTAATTTACAGCTGAACGGCTTTGTGGTCAGAGAGCAACGCATCACCAAGGGTCCATCTTCTATGTGCTCTCCTGGGGCTCCATTTACTTGGGCATCTTTGTGTATCCTTCCAGTGGGATGCAACATCAAAAAGGGATGGCATGAAACGTAAGTGTACCGCTCAGTAAATGGTCACATCGTGGATATCCGAGTCACTACTATTCCAGGGCCACAGACTTGCGTTGCCAGCAACCCCAAAGCACCCTCAATGCCCTCGGCTCTGTCACTGCTTTCTGCCGCCCCAGAAAGCGAGCCAGTATTGTGTTTCCAGCACTGCAATTTAATTTTACCTCCTCTTGAATTTCATTCCATATAATAAAGAGAATCATTGCAGTTATGTATTCTTACGACCTTTTGGCAGTGTTTTATTCTTATTGATTGCTTTTCACGGTTCTATAGTGTGTTAGCTGTAGTTCATTGAGTTTCGTTTCTAGTCGATAAATGAACATACCACAATTTACTTACAGATTCTCTTTCTGATAGGTAATTCATTGTTTCCAGTGCTGGAGTATTAAGAATGTTACCGTGGTGAGCATTCACAGGCATGCCTTCCTGTTTGCACATGCATGCATTGAGGGCTGTATTGACTGGAAACAATTTTTCTTCACTGCTCAACGTTCAGTACAATTTGTTCTCTTCATCTCATAAGAGACAACCTGACTACCTTACAGGATGTATTTGCCCTCTCCTCAGTCTACCATCATTCCTGCTGTGGTTTGGCTCACTCACGCAAATGCATGTTTTGACCTCAAAACCCAGGGTCATCTTAATATGATCTGGTAAACCCAATATCATTTGAACGTACCCACCGAGTTATCGTATGTGTCGTTCTTTCTTACTATAGGTCTTTGAGTTTCAGTCAGGGATCTTTCTCCTTCTGCAATGAGAACCCACTTAAGTATTTCCATGTGTGTAGGAGCAGTGAAACAAATCTCTCCTTCTAATTTAAAGTACTGGATTTTATTCTTTTAAAGTAGTTTTATGCTCACAGTAAAATGATCAGAGAGCACAGTGTTCCCACCTACTCCTGCATTACCTACACGCTGCCCTCAGTTTCCCCTCTGATAAACATCTTGCGGACTGTGGCCCATCTGTGACAATATCAACGTACGACTATTAAGTCCACTCCATCGTTTACATCCAGTTTTATTCCTTTTATTTATGCAAAGAAGAACTGAGATACAGGCCAGAGGTGTGGGGGGTGAGAGGATTCACCAGAGACAGAGCAGGGAGCAGAACAGGCAGATCGACCAAAACACACTGCTGAGGGGAGCAGCGGGCGAGGTAGGAGAGGCCTGCTGCGCCATGTGGGCCCCCTCCCTGGCCAGCGGCAGGGATTGAACTTGTGCTACAGCGGCTGTAGTTTGCTTCATAGTGTGCTGCTTAACCCACTGCGCCACCAGGGAGGCCCCAGTTTTATTCTTGTGTTGTAATTCTGAGAAATAAAACCTCTTCTTCCCTCCGCCCCCACCCCCATGCCGATTCTTCTTTCCTTTACTCTCCCAAATTCCTGGCAACCATTCATGTTAGGCTGAGTCCCACAGAACTGATAGGTTGTGCTCATATTCTCCTTCAGTTTGAAACACTTTTAAGTTTCCCTAGTGTTAATTTTCATCAGCTGTTTAATATACAAGATAGTAAGGATTTTTAGAAATCTTCCTGTTAGGGATTTCTTGTTGGAGTCCACGTGGCAAGAACATCCTAGGTGACTTCAATCCTTCCTCCTTTTTCTTAATAATCCTACTTCATTATGGAGTACTGTTTCGTTATCCATGATGGCATTTTTCTTGGTACATTTGCCAAGTACATTTGACATGCTTTCATGATTAACTGAGGTTTTTAAATGTATCGTAAAGGCCCTCTGCTTCATTAGCAATAATAGTCCATGCCCTCAAAAGTACTTCATGAGTTATTATTCGACCGAGTCATTCTCTTACAACATGGCTCACTTGGTGTGCCTTTTCCATCCTTCTTCCATTTAACCTATCCTTGTTGATAGTAAGCACACTTCCATTCAACAGCATATCGCCAGGTATCGTGTGGATCCTGCCTGGAAACTGGAGAGTTTCTAATACTTGTACATCGTGGAAGTATAAGATGGTTGGCTTAATCTTCCCTCTGATTATGTGTTTATTTGTCCCTCCCTCTCTCCCACTCTTTCATCCTACCTCCTGGCTTCCTTTATTTGGGTTTCATTCCTTCTCTCACCGTACTCCTTTTCCACATATGCAGCCCTGAAGTATTTTTCAGTATTCCACTTTTAATCTGCATGATGTTTCACTACATATTTCTTCTCCTTGCTATTTAAGCAATTCCTGCCGAGGCTATACAATCACACTGAAAGTAGACATTTCTCCTTCAAAGAATTATATTCCATTTTCCATACCATGTAACAGCCTTACACAGTGTGCCCTTATTTCTCTGCTCCAGCCATTTGCCTTTGTTTTCACATAGTTTATTTACACATGCTGTATTCCCCTAAACGCATTGTTATTCGTCTTGAGAACATTCGGCTCACTTTTGGACAAAATAATTTTTTAAAAATCTGTATTTTGTTTTTCGTGTATTCGCCATTCCCCTTTGCTATTTATTCCTTTGTGGTGATCTGGACTTACATTTGCTACATTGATTTTACTACATCTTAAAGAAATACATTTTTTTAATGTAGTGTGGGCCAGTGGTATACAGGTGTAATAGTGTTTTACTGGATGAAAAACCATGTCAACATTATTTCTTTAATTTTAAAATATTCATTCACACAATAGCATAGACATTTCTGGACATCTAGGTCCCAAAGCACACGTGCAGGTTCCTCTAACGACACCACGACCAGGACTGGGGATGTCTCATTGGCCCTGGAATGCAGGCGCCTTCCCTCGGTTACCATGGCGCTGCTGATTTGCTCTCAGCCACAAGGGTTTTCTCTTTCCAAGAAGGTCATGTAAATGGAACCACTTAAAGTGCAACCTTCTGAGGAAGCTCTTGGATGCTGACAGCATAACTGAGTTGATTTATCAGAAGGGCAGGGGTCGGAAGCAAAGGGTCAAAGTGTCCAGGGGTACTGGTTCTTTGGTCTGGGTTTCGCATGGGCGTGGTGTGGTGGAGTGCATTTGAGGACGTGTGAGTCTGTCCTGCCAAAACATAGACACTGCTGTTAACACAGTAAGTAAAGAAATGAAATAAAGCAATAATACCTCTTCTAATGCTCGTATAAAAATAAATCAGAAAACATGCAGGAATACTTCGTGCAGTGCCTAGTGAGCATGCAACATTACATGAACCCCTGGCACAATGCTGGCACACCTAACGTAGCGAATGTTAGCATACCTCCACTTCCAGAAAGCAGGGCGTTAATTCTCAGGATCTGCGTACAGCTATGCAGATGCCTGTGTACACAAACTAAATGAATGACTACGAGACCCTGTATTTTAAAAAATGGTATGCAGCTTTCTGAGACTGGCTCCTGTCACCCAGCACGACGCTTTTCCGTTCCATCCAAGTTGTAGATGTTCCGTTGTATTCAGTTAAATGGAAATAACACATCTGTTGAAGGACGTTTGGGTTGTCTCACAGTCAGGGTCATTATGAACAGGCCTGCTGTGAACATTCATGTGCAGGATTTTGTGTGGGCTCAAGTAGAACCTTCTGTGGGGAACGCTCTGTGGTGAGATCACTGGGACATGTGGCCATGTGTCTGCTTCACTTTATGGCAGCCATGAAAGTGTTTTCCAGAGTGGATGTAGCTCTTTCTGTTCCCTTAAGCAACATGTGCTAAATCCAGTGGCTGCTCATCCTCAGTGTCATTTGATATTGCCTGGTGAGCTTTGTTTCTTTGCTCTTTCGTTTAATTTCAGCGATTCGAATACAGTAATACAGGCATCTCGCTTTCGCTTTAATTTGCACTTGCCTGATAACCAGCGAGGTTGGACATCAGTTCATGTGCTCAGTTGCCACCTACATATACTTATATTGAAGTGTCTGTGGAAGACATTGTCCATTATTTTCTTAATGTTGAGTTTTGACAGTAGTGTGCCTGCTGTGCATACAAGACCTTTCTGGATGTGTCATTTGAAAACACGTTCTCTCTGCCTGGGATTTGTTTTTCAAACCCTCAACAATATGTGTCATAAAAGAAAAGGGAGGCAGGTTGGTGACATGCTTAAACATCCTCGCCAAAGCCCACATCAAGATATTCGGTTGTTTCATTATTATCTTTCTGACTTATGTCTATGATTCATTCATTTTCATTGGTTTAAACTAGGAGGTGTGAGGTCTTTCTTTCTTTTCTATGGATCTATGGACATGCAGTTGTTGCCACACCTTTGCAGAAAACTCTTTCTACATTGAATTGCTTCTGCATCTTTCATCTTTCTCCAAAAAGAGCTGGCCCTTTTTTTTTTGCGGATGGGGGGGAGTCTAGTTCTGGAACATCTCCTCGACCTGTTTATTTTTGTGTCTATGCCTACACACACAGATAGACAACAACGCACACTACAATTACAACTGGAAAAAAATAGAGAATTCTAAAAGTACTTACAAAGAAACCAAAAGAATTACATATAAATGCAATCACATAGAATATCAGTGAGTATTTCAACAAAACCGTACAGGCCAGTAGGCAATGGCATGAGACAATCAATGTGCCAGTAGGAGAAGACCTATAGCGAGAATCCTACAGCCAATAAGGTTAACACTGAGAACCGGAGGAACGACAAAGAGCTTTACAGACATGCCATGGTTGAAGGAATTCGTCCCTTCTACACCAGATGTGTCAGAGATATGAAAGGGAGTTTCATACACGGAAATAAAACTTCACTTGCAAGCAATAAGTCTCCAAATCAGAAACTATGGGAATGGGGCAGGACTATCAAATGGGAATCGGTGTAAGGAGCTGAAGAATAACTCGCTTCCATTTTAGATAGGCTATAAATATAGAACCCAACCTATAAAGCACATGGTATCTTCAGCACAGAAATACCTAGAAGAAACAGAAAGGAAGGCAAACAATGGAATCCAAATACTACATAGGAGGCCCCTTTCCAAATAAAAGGGAAAAGAGCAAGAAGAGTAGCAGAGGGCAGAGCAAATCTGAAAAAATGCCCAGAAAACCAAAGAGTTAAATGGCGCTAACACTGACATGCCAGTAAATTCCCTAAAAGTCAGTGGGCTGAAGTCACCAATCAACAGGCACAGAGTGGCTGGCTGGATCTGAAAGCAAAACCCCACTTTCTGCTACTTCCAGGAGGCACATCTGAGCTGGAAATACAAACGTGGCTCAAAGGAGCACTTGTGTGAAAAGTAAAATCACCACAACTCTGTAAGGTAATCCCACAGATACAGAAAGTATATATATTGAAGTCTAAAGCAACAAAGGGAGTGCATTTACGCGTTCATCAACACAAAAAGTGGTGCCTTGAAACCTCAAGGGAATATGACATTGCAGGGAATGAACAACTCTCCAGAGTCAACAGCAGAAGCATGGAAGAATTGTCTCTCTATCAAATGGAGGGCTGGGATTTTCAAATAATGACCACGAAAGACACGAAAGAAAGGTCGAAAAGCAAGTCAAAGCGATACAAGGGAACTCAGAAGACCTAATCAAAGACCTAGAACAGAATTTGGGGTGGGGAGAGGGGGTGAATGGACCGAGAAGTGAGTGAGAATAA
This sequence comes from Galemys pyrenaicus, assembly GCA_019455555.1. Lineage (NCBI taxonomy): Eukaryota > Metazoa > Chordata > Mammalia > Eulipotyphla > Talpidae > Galemys > Galemys pyrenaicus. The sequence goes on from JAGFMF010011879.1 coordinate 42,733, forward strand.
AATAGAAATCAAACTTTTAAATAAGATAAGATATAACTACGGAAGCAGAAAGGACCAAATGCAGGGCCAGATCATTGACCTGTGAAGTTAGCAAGGGACAGGGGCCTGGGTGGGGGAAGAAAGAAATGTGAAGAAATAAACGAAGAAACAAACAAAAAACCTTTGAGAAATATCCAACTCACTTTGGAAAGTTAACATGAGGATAATGGGTACTGGAAGAGGGGAACAGGTGAGTGTGGTAGGGGGACAGAGAGCTTAACGACTCCATAAACTTGGGAAGGAAAAAGTATACAAGTCCATGAATCTACAAGAGCAACTGGCTATGACACGTTCACAAATACAAATAGTTGTGAAACTTCTAAGAGCATTCAAGATGAAGAAAGAATATTAAAGGTGGCAATGAAAAAGAAAAAAAAAGTTCAGTTATTAAAGAAGTGCTACCAGGCTAAGTCATACTTCTTAGAAGACACTTTGCAAGCAAAGAGCAAATAGAATGATGTATTCAAAATATGTATAGAGAAATATTACCTTACAAACCAGTCATATCCTGCAAGACACTCTTTCAGATATGAGGAGAACTACAGGCTTTCCAGACAAATAGAAGCTGAAGAAGTTTGTAAACAATAGAGCTCCCTATAAGAAGTGTTGAAAAGAGCTCGCCTATCCAAATTACAGAGAGGAAAATGAATAAAAAATCGTGCAAGGCTGTAGATAAAAACAAAAAATCAGAGGGACGAAAGCTTAAGGCAAATCCTCTTATATCAATAATGACTGTAAATGTGAATGGACTTAAGCCAACAATCCAAAGGCTACAGAGGGGCTAGTTGGATCGGCAAACAGAGCCCAACTTTCTGGCCTCTCTGGAGACCCATGTGAGCTCCGAAGATAAATTCAGACTCAAAGTTGGAAAACAGGGAACCGACAGGGTATGTGTGGACAGTCAGGCTTATTCTAGATAAAACTGATTTCCAGCTAAAGAAAGGTAAGCACTCGCAGGGATGGGGATTATATGTAAAGACTGAGGGACCAATACACCGGGAAGACATTGTATTCATCAACATATATGCAACAAGAGTAGGCGCGTTGAAAAATATAAGGCAACTTCCAAGATGTAAAGACAGACAATGATGACAACCTGACAGTAGTAAGGAACTTCAACACACACCTACATCAATGCACAGATGAAACAGACAGAAAATCAACAAGGAATTAGTAGACTAGAATGCGCGATTATATCCCATGGGCTTAATGGACATTTATAGGGCACTGCACCCCCTAAAAGCTGCATTGTCGCTAGAGCAATCTCAAGGATAAACCTCATGTTGAGTCACTAGACAAGTGTCAATACATTCATGAAGACTGAAATCATATTAAACACCTTCTCTGATCAAAATGTTACTGAACTACAAATCAACCTCACAAAGAAAGCAGGACAAATTTCTAATTGGTAAAGACTGAACAGCATACTACTATGTGAATATAGGCTGAAGGAGGAAATGAAATGAGAAATAAAAATATTACTGGAGGAAAATGAAAATGAAGACACGGGCAACTCGAGACTGTGGGGTTCAGCAAAGGCAGTACTGAGAGAGATGTACATAGCAATACTGGCCATATCAGGAAACAGGAAAGAGCTCAAACAAGTCATCTTGCCTCTCACCTTTAGGAACTAGAAAAAGAACAACAACAAAACGGTAGAAAGAAGAAAACCATAAAGTCTGGAGCAAAAACAAATCACATATGAGTCAAAAAGACAGTCTGAAAAATCAGTGAAACCAAAAGCTGCTTTTTGAAAACAAAACAAAAACGGAGAAAGTAGACAAACATCTGGCTGGTCTCACTAAGAATAGAGGGAGAAGACTATTCAGTAAAATAAGAAACAAGAGGAAAAGATACAACTGACATTTCAGGGAAACAGAGGATCACAAGGCACTACTACAGAAATGTTCACACCCAACAATTGGATAAGCTAGAAGAAATGGACTGAATCTTGAAAGCATTCCACCCTATGGGCATGATGAAGAACAAATAGAAAGCCTGAACACACCAGATCATAAGCAAGGAAACTGAAAAGGTAACTCCAAAGTCTCCCAAAAAACAAAAGGGCAGAACCAGATGGTGTCATTACTGAGTTCTACCAAACGTTCAAAACAAACTAAAACCCCTTTCAAAAACAATAGTGACCACAGAATGCTCCCAAACACATTTTATGTGGCTGATATGAACCTGGTACCAAAGCAGAAAAAAACCCACAACATTATGAGAAAGGAAACCACGAACTAATATACCTGAGGAACATAGATGTAAAAATCCTCAGTAAAAACTTAGCAAAGTGAAATCAACAAGATAAGAAATGGATCAAACCTCATGACCAAGTAGGATTTATTCCAGGGATGCAAGTTTCAACATCTGCAAATCCATCAGATCAAAGGCATTCGTGAGTCAGCCAAACTAAGGTAAAAATCATATGGTCATATCAGTCAATGTAGAGGACGCATTTGGCAAGTTTCAGCACCCACTTACTATAAGCTCTTTGAAAAATGGGTATAGAAGGATGATACCTGAACAAAACACAGGAGGCCACAGGTAACAAACATCATACCATATGGTGAAAATCTGCAAGCAAATACAAGACAAGGACGTCCACTTTCACCACTCCTATTCAACTGGAATTCTTACCTGGAGCATACAGGCAAGGGAAAGACACAGAAGGAACCCAAACTGGGCAAGAATAAGTGGCACTATCAACATTTGTCGGTGAATGATAATATACATAGAAAACCCACTAAATGAGCTCGAGAAACCACCAATCAGCTAGGTGAAGTGGCAGGCTGCAAAATCACTACACAAGTCTGTTGCATTCCTGTATGCAAACTACAACCCAGAAGAGAAAGAAATGAACAAAATAGTGCCATTTTCAGTTGCATCGAAACCAACACATTGAGTGGTGAAAAGCTGACGACCTTTCCCTGACGATCTGGAACAAGACAAGGACGTCCACTCTCAACACTGCTTTTCAATATGATACTGGAGGTCCTAGCCAGAGCAAAAGGACAAGAGAAAGACATACAAGGAATCTAAACTGGGAAAGAAGAAGTAAAACTATCACTATTTGCAGAAGACATGATAATATACATAGGAAACCCCCAAAACTCCACAGAAATGTAATCAAAACGATCAACCAGTTTAGTATGGTAGCAGGATACAAGATCAATGCACAAAGATCAGTAGCCTTCCTCTATGCAAACAATCAACCTGAAGAAGAAAAAAGAAAGAAAACCCCGCCCCTTTTATAAATGAAACAACAACAAAAAAAATCAAGTACTTGGGAATAAGCCTAACAAAAGAGGCGAAGGCCCTATACAGGGACAAGTATAAAACATTGTTAAAAGAAATAGAAGAAGACGACACAAAGAAATGGAAAGACATCCTGTGCTCATGGACCGGAAGAATTAACGTTATCAAGATGGCCATTTTGCTACCAGAAGCAATTTACAGATTCAGTATTATTCAACAAAAATTTTCAATGACATTCTTCAAAGAAATAGAACAAATATTGATGAAATTAATATAGAGACACAAAAAGCCTCAAATAGACAAAGCAGTCCTGACTGACTCAAAGGAAGGGGAATGGAGGCATCACCATTCTGGACTTCAGACTGTACCACAAATCGGTAACAATAAAAACTGCATGGTACTGGAACAAAAGCAGACACACGGACCAAGGGAATCGAATATAGAACCCAGAACTAAACCCAGAGATGTATGGACACTTAACACTCGACAAAGGAGCCAAAAATGTGCAGTGGAACAAGGACAGTTTGTTCAATAAATGAGGCTGGGAAAACTGGACTGCTACATGCAAAAGAATGAAGCTGGACTACTACCTCTCACCACGCACGAAAACCAACTCAAGATGGATCAAAGACTTAGACCTGAAATGATAAAAAAAAATGTAGAAGAACATATAGGCAAAACACTACCTGGCATATATCTCAGTAACATCTTTAAAGACACATCTTCTAAAGCAAAGAAAGGGAAGGGAAAGATAAACAGCTGGGCCTACATCAAATTAAAGAGCTTCTATACAGCAAAGGAGACATTACCCAAAACAAAGAGAAGCCCCAATGACCGAGAAAAAATTGTCGCACTCCACACAACTGATAAGGGACTGATCACAAAGATCTACAAAGAACTCACATGACTCAACAAAAACAAAGTAAACAATCCAGTCAAATAACGGGCAGAAGAACTTAAAAGACACTTCCCCAAAGCAGAAATGCAAATGGGGAAGAGGCATATGAAAAAATGTTCGACATCCCTCATAATCAGGGAAATGCAAATTAAAACCACCATGAGATACCACCCTACACCAGCAAGAATGGCACATATGAAGAAAGCCAGCAACAACAAATGTAGGCGAGGATGTGGTGAAGAAAGAACCCTTCCACATTGCTGGTGGGAACGCAAACTGGTCCAACCTCTATGGAAAGCTGTGTGGAAACCTTAGCATTCTTGTTCTTGCATTGTTCCGTACTGGTCCAACCTCTATGGAGAGGTTCCTTAGTCTACTAAAATTTGAGCTACCACGTGACCCAGTAATACCGCTCCTAAGGATTCACCCAAAGGACACAAAAACGTTAATTCAAAAGAACACATGCACCCCTATGTTTATCATCGCAGCATTATTTATAATAGGTAAGACATGGAATCAACCCAAATGCCCAAAAATAGATGACGTGGTATGTACATCACAACAGAGTATCATCCAGCAATCAAAAAAGTAAACTAGAGCCATTTGCGGAAACGTGGATGGAGCTTGAAGGGATTATGCTCAGTAAATAAGTCAGAAGGAAAAAGAGAGATACCAGATGGTCTCACGTACAGGGGGAATATAGGGAATCAAGAGAAAAGATTTTACATCAACAACAACAACAACAAAACAGCAACAAAGCAAATAAAAATCAGAGATATTCTTCAGGGAAGTGGGTGGAATTAGGATCAAGACAGGGGTGCGAGGAGCACAAGGGACTCTGGTGATGCGCGAAGGGTGAATTGGTGGTGGAGATTCTATTGGGACTGTACCCAGAGAAGAAAGCAAACAGTGAAAGAAAAATAAAATCAACAACAACAACAATGCGTTGAAGGCTTGGGTGTAAGATCTGAAACCGTAAAATCCATAGAAGGAAACAGAAGAAAATCTCTGCTCCGCATTGGCTTCAGGCACGCCTTGGGGTACTTTTTTGACTCCAGCGGCATGGGAAACAAAAGCAAAAAGTAAGTACATAGGACAGCATCAGGCGCACAAGCTTCCGCGCAGTCAAAGAAACTACCCCTGGAACAAAAGGAGAACCCCTCAGAATAGCAGAGACGAAAGGCAGAAAACAGTTGCACGCTGTTCATCTGACGAGGGGCAGATACCCAAGGTCTACGAAGCACCCGTGCAACTGAACCAGGGAATAGATGTGAGAAAGAAAACACAGGCAAGCCGTGGGCAGGAAGATTATATGCACACTTCCCCAAGTGCACGCTCAGGAAAAAAAGTCATCACCATCGTTACTTATCATCAGCGGAATGAAAATCGAAACCACAATGAATTCTGGCTGGCCCTATCAGAGAGCAGAAACAAGAACTGTTGGTGAGGGTGTGGGGAAAGAGCTGCCAGTGGGAATGTTGACTGGCCCAGACCCTATGCAAAACAGTGTGGAGGTCCTGAATGGATGCGCCATGGGATGCAGCAGCCCCACTTCTAGGTAACTGTCAAAACAATGCAAAAACAAGAATGCTAAGGGATATATGTGCCCCTATATTCACTGCAGCACTATTGACGGCGGCCAGATGATGAAAACAGCCCAAGTGCCCAAGGACCAAAGAGTGGATCAAGAAGGCGTGGTCCTATGTCTACAGTGGAATACTATGCAGCTACAAACGCAGTGAAATCTGGTCATTGGGGACAACACGGATGGAACTGCTAATAATCTGCCTTCGTTTCTCTTGGACTCCAGAGAGCAAAGAGCTCTCCTACGTAGACTGACACCGTCCCACTTCTTCCCGCTCTGCTCCCAGACCTGGTGTCTGGTGTCCCCTCCGTCAGGGCCTCAGGAAAGAGGCAGCACGGCCTACTTCGCTAAGGCCTCCTCCCGCCGAAGACTTCCACCGCACAGGCAGGAGAGCACCATGGCTCCATGTCATCACCAATTTTAACACCCAGATTCTTTGAAATTTTCTTCCTACATGTTTCATTTCGTGAGCTTTGTAACCTGTGGCCGTGTCGTGGACTCCAAAATAAAACTGCCCGCACAGGCGGAACTCCAGGTAGGGCGGGTGGCCTGGCAAGGGGCTGTCCTTTTGTCTTCAGGGTGCGAGTCCATTCTGATGTGGGTGCAGAAGTCCGGGCCTGTCAGGGATGCTGCGCATTTGTGTGAAGTGCAAAATCGTGCTGGTCCAAAGTCACATCGAAGGGTACAGTGTCCCGCAGACTTGGATCTTCTCCGTGGTGCTAGCTTCCAAGGGCATTTGTAAGACGGAGTCATCCAGGATGGGAAGGCGGAAACTGAGAGCTGACTTTGTTCAAGTATCTCCTCTGCCAGAGCCCCAATCTCCTCACTGAAGAAGGTGACGGAGTTGGGGTGGGGGTCCCCTGCTGCTAGATTTCTGACACCATCCACATCTCTACTGCTAGCGCTACCGTTTGAGCTGTGAGGCGGGTATGGAAAGCCTGATTGCAGATGAGGAGATGGAGTCTCTGAGAGGAACAGTGACTTGTCCAAGGTCACGGGGCTCAGAAGGCAGGGAGAAATGTCGATCTTAGGCGCCTTCCAGAGGCCCTTCCCTCTCAGACCTGTGTGGACTTTGGGGCACACATGCACCTCCTCTTTGCACGCCCCTGTTTGCCGTACCCACCTCCAACCTG
>JAGFMF010011880.1:22435-94291 GCA_019455555.1 Galemys pyrenaicus
CTTTGTTTTTGTTTAGTCTGGTTAGTTCTTTGTGGATCTGTGTGATAAGTCCCTTGTCAGTAATGTTGTGTGCAAAGATTTTCTCCAAGTTGGTGGGTTGTCGCTTTGTTTTGGTTAGCATATCTTTTGCTGTACAGAAGCTTTTAAGTTTGATGTAGTCCCACCTGTTTATCCTCTCCTTCACTATCTTTGCTTTAGGTGTTGTATCTCTAAAGATGTCATTGATGTGTATGTCATGTAGGATTTTGCCTACTTTTTCTTCTAGATATTTTATGGTTCCAGGTCTTATGTCTAAGTCCTTAATCCATTTTGAGTTGATTTTTGTGCACGGTGAAAGGCAGTATTCTAGTTTCATTCTTTTGCATGTAGCAGTCCGGTTTGCCCAGCACCACTTATTGAACAAGCTGCCTTTATTCCATTGTATATTCTTTGCTCCTTTGTCAAAGATTAGTTGTTCATAAGCTTGTGGGTTTGTTTCTGGGCTTTCTATTCTATTCCATTGGCCTATGTGTCTGTTTTTGTTCCAATACCATGCAGTTTTTATGATTGTGGCTTTGTGGTAAAGTTTGAAGTCTGGAAGTGTGATCCCTCCACTTCCCTTTTTTTTCAGTTAGGAGAGCTTTGGCTATTAGAGGTTTTTTGTGTCTCCATATGAATTTCATCAATTTTTTTTTATTTCTTTGAAGAATGACATGGAAATTTTTATTGGAATAGCATTGAATCTGCTTTTGGTAGGATGCCTTGCCCTCTTCTTTCCTGCCGAAACTTCCCTGAAGCCCCTGTGACTTCTGACACTGCCCATATTCTTGGCCTCTCAGTTCACACCCCCGGCCGCCTCTCCAGCTGAGTCCTTCCTGTTGCCCAGAGCAGAAGCTGCAATAGTGTGGACTTGGGGCTGATTAATTTTCTTTCTCCTCCAGCCTTTCAGAAATTGAATTTTTTAAAAAATGGATGGTTACTTTCTTTTTAAAATAAGAAAAAATGGGAGGGTCGGCAGCCTGGGCGGAGGTCACCCAAGGGCACACAGCTGGTAGCTGGTGGCTGGGCCCTCCCTATTTGACATAGTTCTCTCCACGCTTTCCTAGACTCTCCTCTTACACCGCTCACCTCTTTGGCCCTGGGATCATTTGAGTCAGGGGACCACCTTTTGGGACAGGTGCTCTTCACTTCTCTGCCTGTCCACGTGCACAAGCTCGTTCCCCTTGGTAGTGCTTTGCCCAAATCTTCCCCATCACACCAGGGCCCGCACCTTCTCTCCCTCCCCTATGAGCCCTACCTACTCTCTGCCTTCCCCACCAAACCCCAGAAACACCCAGCATGTATTCTCCTGAGTGCTTCGTAAGTCTTAGCTGGTGGAGGGTTTTCTGTCTCCTGATCCTGCTCCCTAGGGCATGTTACATACACCTTTTCCCTGCCTTTGACAGCCACTAGCTGTCTTGATTGTATCATTAGGGGTGGGTGGGTGGGAAACTGGAAATATACCCGGTTAGCTTCTTAAGCAGAGTCTCCAAGTTTGCTGGAATTGCCCCTCTAGGCTCAAAAGTTCAGTCCATTATTGAATTTTCCCATTGATTTGGTGCAAAGCATGACAGAGAACAGACTCCAGAGTCAGGCTGTCTGGTTTCATGTTATTACTCCGCTGCTGAGGCTGTGTGGCTCTAGGCAAGGTGCTAAACCTCTTCAAACCTCATTTTCTTTGCCTTTGAAATAAGCTGTCTCGGGGATAAAGTGAGATGGTGCTAGCACCTGTCACGTGATGAGGCCTCACCAGTCGTAACCATTATCATCATGTTCCTCTCTCCATGCCAGGTCCCAGCTGGCTGCTGGGGCTCCAGGATATGGAGACCTGGTTGGCCTTCAGGAAGCGCTTGGCCCAACCAGGTTTGAGAGGTGAGCTACCAGCAGCATTCTGCATAGAGCACTACAAGGCAAGGGCTGGGGCACAGATGTGGAGAGTGATCAGGGGAGTCCCCAGGGGGAGGAGACTTTCGCTGAGCTTGAAGACTGGAATGTGTAGAAGCTGTAGAAGCTGTAGGAGCTGTAGAAGCACAGAGAAGCAAAGACATGGAGTGGTTGGGAGAGAAGACTCAGCTGTGGCTCTGGGAGAACGAGTGTGAAGCAGAAGCAGAAAGAAGGGAAGAGGAGGTCAGGAGGAGCCTGGGATGCTGGGATGTCCTCTGCACTGCGTAGGCAGCACCCGCGGGCGGCCACCTGAGGGACACATCTTCAGGTTACCTCGGTGGCTCCAAATTTGCTTATGGAACAAAGTCTAGAGTCCTCCCTGGGGTGGTGGGCGGCTGTGGGGGGTGGTGTGCAGGCCCTTCACGGTGTGATCTTGTCCCCTCCTCCCTCCTGGCCCAATGGTGACGTCCCCACACTCCAGGACAGCCACACTGAGCCACCTGCCGTGAACGACGACCACAGTCTTGGCAGTCCCCTTAACCTTACAGTGCTTGGTGCCTGCCCGCTGCCCTAAGCACTGTGTTGTTCAATGTGATTAACTGTCACGGGGTCCTGCGAAGTGGCCACTAATATGATCCCACTTACATATTTGGGGAATCAGACACAGGAGGTCAGACAACCCTGCAGGTCACACAGCCAGCAGGGGGAGTAAGAACCCAGATTTGGATCCAGGCGCCAGAGAGGAGAGCCTGCAGCTGACCACAGCACCACCAACTTCCCAGACTACTGCTGCTTGTTCTGTGCCTCTGCACATGCAACCGGGTCGCTCAGCACCTCCTCTGCCACGCCTTTCCTGCCCACCCCTTGCTCCCCTAGTCTTCTGTCCAGCTAAGGTCCTGCTGGCCCCCTTGCAGCACTTCTCTTTGTGATGAGAAGGAACAGGTCTAAATCAAAACCATCACCTTTCTACTGCCTACTCTCTAGCACCAACACTCATGGAGACTATATTCACACTCTCGTGTGTGTGTGTGTTTTTTTAAGATTTATTTTTTATTTATTTATGCATATAAAAACTGGGATGTAGCCCAGAGGTGTGGGGAGTGAGAGGACTCACCAGCAACAGAATGGGGAGCAGAACAGGTGAATCTACTGAGTGATTCACTGCTACACTGCTGAGGAGGTCTGCTGTGCCATGTGGTCAGCTTGTTGGCTGAGGATCGAACTCCTCATGCTGTAGTGACTGCTGATAGTTTCATAGTGCTGAGACTTAACCCCTTGCAAAACCACAGAGGCCCCATTGATCGTTCTTGCACCCCCAAAGTCCTGGCTGTACTGGGAAGAAAATATTGGGCCTGAGCTCCTTATCAGGAATCCTGGCACACCCGTGTTTCAGGATTCAGTCTTCCCAAGTGTAGAAAGGGCTGGCGTGAGAACTGAAGTGTTCCGCCAGGACACCTAGTGTAGCCACCCTGGGGCCAGATTAAATCAGAAGGCTCTGGGGTGGATCTGGGCTTTCCCAGGGCAGCAGCAGACACCCCGTTTTTGCACAAATCCTCGCGGGGGCAGAAGCCAGTCTTGCCCTCGAGAGCGACACTCAGGGTAAGGAGGTGAGATGAGCACTGGGTGGGTACAGGAGCTGCTCTGGCCTGTGAAGTCAGGTGTTCCGTGAGGCTGGTCTCCTGGAAGAATGCCTTATACCCGGGGGCCAGGGTCCTCACTATGTCAGCACCCTCGGGAAAAACCAGAACCATGCTTTCCCCACGCAGTTACTTCAGCCCGGTGAGTTTACCATTCTGGGTCATTTTTACCATAAGCAGAGTTGTCTGGTATATGCACACTTGCCGTACTGCCCTCTGTGGTCTCCAGGGTGACAGGGTAATGGGAGATTCGCTCATGCTGAAGGGGAAAGGCTTTGTTCATCTTTTGCCCCCACGTGGCTGTCCCATGTGTTCCTAGTACTTCCAGTGTCATCCCATAGCAGACATTCATTTTACTGCTGCAAAATGCACCATTAGAAGCAAGAAGTAAGATCAAAAGTCACATCCATTCCGGTTTTATCCCAAGTGAGTTTCGAACTAACCCTTCAAGGTTCATAGCTTGGCAGTTGGTGTCAGTTATAAAGGGACGTCTATAATCCTGTGCATCCCTCTCAGGAAATCCCGTCCCACAGGAAAGACGTGCAAGTCAGAGCCTCACCACTAGGGGGCCGCCTGGCTATCATTTTGTCTAATGGCGGTTTTTCCTCCCTCCAGCTTGCCGATGCCAGCAAGTTACCCAACTTGAAGGAACTTCTGCAGTCTTCGGGAGACAAAGACAAACGGTCCTGGGACCTGGTGAGCTGGATTTTGTCCTCCAAGGTCCTGACAATCCACAGTACAGGGAAGTCAGAGGTGAGACTTTGGTGTGTAGGCTCACGGATTCCTAAGGCTGGCAGGCCCTGGAACCTCCTTATGTTCCAGAATGGCCTCAGGAGCCTGTTGCAAATGCAGACTCCTGGCCCTTGCCCCAGAGATGTGATTCTGAGTCTGCAGTGGGGCCAGTGGCACCCCCAAGCTGTGTGTCTCTCTCTCTTCCTAGGCGTAGGCCCTTGAGCAGGTTACTGGGTGCATTTCAGCACCTTGGATCCTCAACTGTGAAATGGGGATAGTAATATACTTGCATCAGGGAAATGACTGTGAGTAGAATGGATTTTCACACTGATTAAGGGCATATTCAGGGACTCAGTAAATGTTGGGTATGAGCCCCCAGGGTTTCCTGACCAGCGTGGGCCCTTGTCACACCTTAAGAGACATCAGTCAGGCTCACTTGTCAGCACACAAGCAGAGGCTGAAGTGTGAAGTCCCCTGACCCTGGTTTCAGACCCACTTCCATCCATTGTTGAGTCTCCTGATCGTACAGTGAGGGGCGCTGTGATGAGACGTGTGTCACTCCCAGTGCAGTTTCTGGCACAGACCAGACTTTGGGCTCTTCCAGCACAGGCTGGGGCGACAAGGGCCAGAGGACCCTGAGCTGGTGCTCGTTCCCGAGGGCCTTGGGGATTATTAATTCATCAATTAATCAAACTTAAGAGCTTTCAAGTTTACAGGCTTTGTCAAAGACAAATGTCTGACTTGAGCTGACCGGCACACCTGTATGATGAAAGCACACACAGCCTGTATGCCTGAGCTGCAAGGCTTCCAGGCTGGTGGGCATTCGCAAGGGACCCACCCTGAGGAGCAGCACTAAACAAAAGTGCTACTTGAGAAGCATAAAACTTGATACCCAGGATCTCATATCTCGGGATGTCTGTCTGTGTTGGATGGCAAAATATAAGAGCCCTGAATCAGGCAGGAGACCCATAGTTCATGCCATCTAGGGTTGGGGTTTTGTTGTTGTTGTTGCTAAACTGTGATTTCTTCAGGCCTTGTGTAGCCATCAAGTACTGAGGCCTTTCTGGTACTGTAGGTAAAGTAGATGAGGCAATGGCTACTTGACTTTTGCTTCTAGACCAGTTAAGTTCCATTAATAATGGAATGTTGGGCCCAGGATTATCAGCTTTTTATTTTGACCCAGTAAGGACATTAACCCACCATATCTTGTCATTTTATGAAAGTACTGTTAGCCCTAACATGGAGGGTAGTCCTGACCTCAGAATAAAGGACACTTCATGGCAACTTGACTCGAGTATGTCAGTATCTGTTACATTGCCTATCTTTTTTTTCCCATTTAGTCACAATTGAGAGAAAACTTTAGAACAGACTGGCTATGGTCTGTGTTTTAGTCTTTAGAAATCATGGGAATGAGGTGGTCTCTGCCCTGAGGAGGGTTAATACCTTTTTGAAGGCTCTTACCTATCTGTATCAGCAAGCCTTCCCTACAGTAGTGGCTCAGAACAACACCGATTGTCTGTCATGTTCTGCTTTGGCTGGATGGCTGTGTGTGGAGGTGTGGGAGGGGCTAGGGGAAGGAGTCAGCTGCTAGATGATCTGGGGTGACTTTACTTCCATGTCCATGGCTTCAGCCAGGCCGGCTGCTCTGGCTGGGGCCCTCGTCTGAGGTTCTCCTTACAGAGGCTTAGGGCTTGTTCCTGTGGCAGCGAAGGGTTCCCAGCGGCAGGCAAGGAAGGCCTAGTCTGTGTTTGCTGTAGGTTTACCAAGGTCCCACTGGCAAGACAGGTCACATGGCTAAGCCCAGATCCAAGGGATGGAGATCTAGGCCCCACCTTTCAATGGAATATTGCTGGAATTCCACTGCAAATCACATTGCAGAAGGCCTGGGGTGGGAGGAAATGTGTGGGACCATTTTTGCAATTGACATACGTTCCTATTTCTTGAGATTATTATAGATAGAATGCAGGAAATAGATGTGGAAGTTTATGAAAATCAGATGTAGTCCTTTGTTGGAAGGAGCAAGTCATGCTTCTCCCCCTGCTTAAAGGAAAAACAGGAGGAAATAGCCTTTTTGAGCTCTGAGCTTGTTTGTAAATTAATATCTATTCTCATGAAAGTGGCTGTTCTCTTGACAGAGGCCATAGGACTTGAGCCCAAGGCTTTAGGGCGCCATTTTGTCAGTACATTTTACCAGTTTCGTTAATGAAATTGTGACTTCCTTCATATTTTCAAGTTTGAAAAGATCCAGAAGCTGACTGGTGCTCCTCACACACCTGTCCCCGTGCCGGACTTTCTGTTTGAGATCCAGTACTCTGACCCAGCGAACGCCAAATTTTATGAGACCAAAGGAGAACGAGACCTAATCTATGCTTTCCATGGGAGCCGCCTAGAAAACTTCCATTCCATCATCCACAATGGCCTCCACTGTCACCTGAACAAGGTGGGGCCTAAACCGGACGATGTGATAGGGAGGTGGGATATGTGGGAAGATATGAAACGTGGAGTTGGGGTGGGTATGTTCTCTCAGTCCTTGCTGACCACAGCATACCAGCAGCATCACCTGAGAGCCTGTGAAAACACAGAAACTTGGGCCCACCTCTAGACTGTATGAGCCAGTGCCTGCATTTTAATAAGACCTCTTGGTATTTCCTATGCATCCAACCTTGGATGCACCTTCTGAATCTTGGAGAGTTTTTAAAAATTCCAATAACTGGCTGTATCCTCGCTAATCAAATCAAAACCTTTGAAAGGAGCCAAGACCTTGGTATACTTGAAAAGCGTGATCCCGGTGCGTGGCCAACCCTTGGTAGTGAGCATGCTCCCTGGGCCAGTGGCCTCCACATCACCTGGGTACTTGCTGGAAATGCTAAGTCTCAGGCCTACCCCGGGCCAGCTGATAGAATTCTCACTGTAATGGGATCCCCAGGTGAATCATACATACAGTGAAATTTGGGAAGTACTTGCTTAGTGGATATTCCAACAAAATCTGCCCTCGGAGAAACTGAGGAATTTGTCCAGGAGAGGTCCTTTCTCCTTTTAGCTCCTTCCTTCCTTTTCTTATGAATCAAAACAATGTTAACCACCCATCTCCACTGTCACTGATTTTGTCCCTTAATGATAGGTAGACGAGGAATACAGATAGGAACCAAAAAGGGACAGATAGAGCCAAAAGTCTACCTTGGCAGCTCTGTGGCTCTGGGCAAATTACTTAACTCTCTGAGTCTTGGTGTCATCTGTAAAATAGGATAGTGTGATGACCTTGGGTGTGTTGAGAAGACTGAAACAGTGCGTACGTGCAAAGGGTTCTTCCCTCCGGAGGCACCAAGGACACAATAGCTCCTGTAGAAAGTGTTGTTGAGGGAATCTGGGATAGTTGAAGAGCTGCAGACTTTTCCCCCAGTTGTGGCAGCATCTGCCTTGTCTGAAGGGCTGACTCCATCATTCATGGGCTCAGTTGTGGCTGATGCAGCACCGGAGCTAAGGAGACTTTCCCATCACTGCTGCATCTGATTAGTGCAGTTGGGTTTTGCTGAGGGTGGTGGATTTGTTTATGCTGGCTCTGAGCTTACTGTCACAGTCAGGCGACGAACCCAGAGGCCCCCCTTTCACACCAGAGTTGACCCTGAGACTTTGCCTGCAGATCATGTTCTTATAACATCAGACTTTTGTTTCATTGCCCTAGGAGTTTGTTGACCAGAGGCATCTCCTGAGTCGTTTGGTAAAGTGGATGCTCTCTGGCTTCTTTTGTCTGGATTTTCAGTCAGGGACTTGAGATAGCTGAAGCTGTGATACGTTTTCATGGTCGAGGTGCCTCTAGTTTCACAGTCTTGCATACCTTTGCTCATTACAGCCTTTTTCTTGGTTCTCAAGTCTAGGTAAGGGGATATACGTGGCAGATGTAGCAGAGAATGGCTGTGGGGTCAGATCAAGGCATATGCAGTGTCCATGTCAGCTTTTGAAACATGGGGACACTGCCTTGCCTGGCAAGAGGCTTGCTAAAGACCCAGCAATGACTCATTTCATTTTTCCTAAGCTTCACTTAACTGGCTTTTATGGACAGCTGTGCCACTGAATAGGACATTTCTCAACTCCTAAGCATAGGGTGTTCAGTGAGCAGTTTCAGTCCACTCATCGTCTTGAAATACTGATACTATGGCTCAAGGATAACAGTTGAACCTCAACTCCAATGTCAGCTTCCACCCATTGGTGGCAGCCACCTGGAGTGATGTGCTGAGAAGGGTTCCGAGTCCATGTGAACGAGGACTGCGATGGATGTTGGCCATCACGGTAAATTACTGATGTCGACCACTGGCAAAGGATGTGTTCGCCACCACTGCTGCAGCCTCAACTTGCAGGTGTTTCACCTGGATCCTTTCCTGTCACCTGCATGCTTTCTAGGGAGGTCCCCAAGTTAGTACCTATCAGCAGGGAGCTGTCGCCTGTATTTTTGGAAATTTTCTTGGTCAGTATTAACACAGGGAGTGAAACGTCCCCTTTCTTATTTGGGTAGTTTTGGCCTGAGACATTCAGTTCTTTTCCTAGTAGTGCCTCAGATTACTTCCCCCTTGGGTGTGACTCTCCCTCCACGAATATAAGTGCATGAAATTGCTCCTGCAAGCCCATATGAAATGCTTAAGACAGTCAAAGGGATTACTGTATGTGTTACAATATAAGACCCTGCGATGGAGTACCCGCCTCTCGTGTGCCAGGGCTCCTTCTGGATGCTTTGTGTACGTTATCTCATTGGCTCCTTTTCTGTCCCTTTATGAAGGAGATTCTATTATTGACATAGAAACTGAGACCCAGACAGTTCATGTAACTTGCCAGTTTGTTAAAGGTACAGGCAGGGTTCAAATTCAGGTCTCTTTGGACTCTTCTACCTGTGCTTTTCCCTCTCAATCTTGACCTCAAGAACTACTAGTTCGCCAAGCTAGTCAGCCACATTCACAGCCAGTTAAAATGTTGTCAGATAAGAATGTGTTTAGTAATAAATCTATGATGGTGTCACGGGATTATTTGATCTTATGCCTTTTGCTGGGGAAAGAAAGATTTGAAATATTGTGTGTACAACTGAAGACCTGTGTCGTCTTGCTGTGCCCGCACTGCATCCATCACGTCCTCTTTATCGGCCTCTGCCATTACAGACGTCCTTGTTTGGAGAAGGGACCTACCTCACCAGTGACTTGAGCCTGGCCCTCATTTATAGTCCTCACGGCCTTGGGTGGCAGCGCAGCCTCCTGGGCCCCATCCTCAGCTGTGTGGCTGTGTGCGAGGTCATTGATCATCCAGATGTCAAGTGCCAAACCAAGAAGAAGGGTGAGTGAGTGCTTGGACAGGCTCTAGGCCGACGCCCTTGCTGTTGGTCTTGCTGTTGGTGGAGTCCCCATCGCCTGCTGAAAGGTGGATTGAGTGCAGAGCAGTACGGGACAGGGACCTGCCTTCAAGGAGTGAGTAGTAAGTCTCCTTAGGGATTGAACAGGTCATGGAATCTCTATCACTTAACACAAGGCAGTGTGTGAGGAGTGCCAGGTGAGGGGGCTGTGAGGCCCACAGAGGCAGCTCAGAGGATTAGCACGGAGGGGCCAAGTGCCGAGGGAAAGCTTAGGGGAGGAGATGAGATTAACACGTGTGAGGCCAGAGCACAGGCTCCTTCAGAGCAGAAACTAGGCTTGTTCACGCTTGGGTCCCTGTTATCAGCAGGGAGCCCGGTACATATTTGACATCCAATAATCACTTGTTAAACTGAAGTGGAAGATGTGGGTCCAGACCCTGTCCCTCCAGGCTGCTCCGGTGTGTTCCAGAGCCCCTGGAGGATGTGAGGGGCAATTGAGGCCTCGGGGAGCAAATTCTTGACTCTGCAGGTGACTGGCTGCCTACCCACCGTCAGCTCCCCACCCCCCAGTGCCCCTTGCTAGCAGGTGTGCCCTGTGCCCCTGCTCTTTTGTTTAAAGGTAGAAGAATCACAGAGCAGTCATCCTAGTCTCCAGAACAGGACTTTTGGTTCCACTGAGATAAAGAATATTGAGAAAACTGTCTGTTCCTGGCCTCTAACGTAAACCAACTGGAATCTGAGGAACAGCCCAGGTCTGACGCCACCTTCCAAACCAGACAGCATGAATATTTGCATTTATAATTCTTAGGAAGTTTGCTAACAGTGACATTAAACATCAAAGCAAAATCTTGCAGTGTCTGCTGTCACGAAAGTTTGCCCTTTTTTTCCTTCTTGGGTAAAGCCTTTTCATGTTACTAAAAGAACACTTTTGGATTTCGTTAAACAAGTCTCAGCACAAAGGGTAGAATATAAGTGTTTTAAGAGGCTCAGATCCAGACTAGCAAATCCAAAGTGCCTGCTAAGAGACTCGTTTCAGGTCAAGTCCTGCTGCGTTCCCACCCCAGATTATGTTTCTGTTTTTGCCGTCAATCTGCTTCTTCCCTCTTTTTTCCCCACTCAGTTGAGGCTCACCCCGCCATACCCCAGCCCCGCATTTCTCTTTTCTATTATTTTCTATTCCTTTTTTGCTCCTCCTGTCTGTCTGTCAGTGTTTTTTAGTGCTGCTTCTTCAGCTTGCTGGGGTTTCTCTATTCTTACGATCAGGAGGCTTGATCTGTTTCTGTTCATATTCATAGTTTGCTTCTTTTATTATTGCATTCAGCGCCCAGGCAAGTAATGGTGTGCTTTACTCTTCTTATCAGATTCCAAGGAGATAGATCGCAGGAGGGCGAGAATTAAACACAGTGAAGGGGGAGACATCCCTCCCAAGTACTTTGTGGTCACCAATAACCAGCTCCTGAGAGTGAAGTACCTGCTGGTGTACTCGCAGAAGCAGCCCAAGAGGTAAGGACAGTCCCCGTGTGAGCTCCTGGAGGGCAGTCAAAGTCGGCGGCCTTTAGCCCTGCCCCCCAGCCTTAGACCCCAGACACATGTAAGTATCTAAGGCACATGGGGGCATGGGAATGGTGAGGACTGCAGACTGAATAAGATATGGTGCTGGCTCCATGAGGACTGGATCGTCTGGGGATAAAAACATAAACACAGAGGGTCCGAGGGACAGAATGAAGCCAGATTGGCCGCCCAACCACGGGGCCACGGAGCTTCTGATTGCCGTTTGAGTACCGGTCATGTTCAGCTGAGAGGCAGGATGGTGACGAGATGAAGGCTGGAATGAGTGCCACCAGCTCGGCCACTTCCCACGTGGCTGTCGAGCTCTGCCTGCTCCTCTGGACCTGAGCCGCTTATCTTCATCTTTAAGATGAGGGTATTGAGCTCCACAGCAGGCGAGGCTTTCCCGCTCCTGGAACTGTGCTGGTTGCCTCACGTCTCAACCGTGTGGTTGTGGGGGTACGTTCTGGGCTCTCCAGGGTCAGGGGCCATTTTGAGATGTTGTTGCATTATTGGGGTCCACGGTAGAGCTTCTCACAGAAATAAGCAGCAGATGAGTAGGTCGGTCATGAAAGGGGAGCACTTTTCACACTCCTCAGTCCTGCTTTTACACGCCAGTGGTTTCTACACTTGAGGATTTCATACACCATTAAAATCCTTTCCCCTCCAAATCTGGGAAGTTTATATAGGATTTCTGAGTCTGGTGGACATTAGCCTTTGGCTTAACATCATCTGGCTTTTTCTACTTGAAAATTCCATTCCTTCCTACTTCTCCCTGGAGTGTCTCTTTAGAGCACTCTTGGATGATTTAGATCATCTCCCAGCAGGCCAAAGAGGATTTCCCTAGCTTGGATTGATGTCTGTGCTTGTCTAAAAGTGAAAAGACTTTTGTTAAATCACCTGCTGCCATCTGGACAGACACCCCGAGTGAGGTCGTTCTTCTAGATACCAAAGTCTTGCTTAAGAAAAGAGGGGTTATAAAAGGTACCAGAGGAGCTGTAGAAGAGAAGATCAGGATGAGCTCACTGCATAGCTGTCTTTGTACATTTAGAAAATGTTCTGGCGAAAGGCGTGTCGGTGTCGGCGCCAGCAGCCCCAGATTTCTACAGCAAAGGAGCACGCACGAAACTTGATTTCATGACTCGCTCAAGGATGAAATTCATCATTTCGTCGTCTTTAAGCCAGAAGTTGTTGCATACACTTAAAAAAAATGTTTTTCTCCTTTTTCCAACGTCACTCTTTTTTCCCCCTTAAGCAGGGCTTCGAGCCAGCTCTCCTGGTTTTCCAGCCATTGGTTTACGGTCATGATATCCTTCTATCTGCTGCTGCTGCTCATAGTGAGTGTCATCAACTCCTCAGCTTTCCAACACTTTTGGAATCGTGCGAAGAGATAACCTTTCTGGGCCTGGTGTGGGGGCCACCTCAGCCACGTGCCTTACGATGACTTTGTTCCGTCCCTCCTGTGCCCCACGTCTCGCCAGGCTGTGCCTGGGGACCCGTTTGGGGCCATGGGATAATTTCATATGCCATAAATGTAGTGATTGCCTTTGAAGATGCTCCAGGTCACGTTTTGGTCAGGGGGCCCACTGGTCCCACACTCTTAAATTTTGGGGAGCCTTCCTGTCTGCTCCTTCCTAAACATTCCTAGGGAGTTGGCTTCTCAGCTAGGGCCAAAGGAAAAAGTCCTGCTGCATTTAAAAACAGCATGTCCAAGCTGTCAGTGGTGTGTTTACAATTGCTCCTGGCAGACGCTGGCCCTTTCTCTAATGCCTTCTGGAAGGCGGAAAATGTGTAGTGGGGACCATAAATCACGAGGCAGTTGCCTTGTTTTGACTTGAGACACCCAAGAGGAACAGTCATGTTTCTCATAAAAATCAGTGGGATTGTTTTTGAATTCCTTCAGCCTTTGAATGTGAGCGCAAAACATTTTCACAGTTTTCTCGGATCAACAAACAACAGCCTTCTGCTGCAGCTGTAACCACCCCCTCCCCCTAGCATGGATAAGAAAGGAGTCAGAGACCTGATTTTAAAAAATGAACTGAACAATGAGCAGCTCAAGTTGTCTTTTTCTAAAAATTACCAGCTGCTGATTACAGCTGAAATGGAACCAGTTGTTTGTTTTCTGATTTTTTTTTTTGTTAAATAGCTATTTGAAAAATTAGTCTTTGTGAGCTGAGGAAAAGGGGAAATTTCTAAACCAAGAGCACCATTTGGCCAACGTCCACATTCCCTTTCCTGGCCGTATTTGAGAGAAAGGGATTGAGCCGCAGGCCTGCCTCCTCTTCTTGTTCTCACGAAGCTGCCTTGGTTGTGGCCCACCAGCCACGAGTGCCATTGCCGCAGGCCTTCTGTGGGCCCCGGACAGCCTGCCTCAGTGCCACAGATGTGCAAGGAGCTGCGCCCCCCTCGGAGGGAACGAAGGTCCTTGGGACTCAGCCTGGGCATTAAATGTTCAGGAAAAGTCTCTGGCTACCCAGAGAGCCACTCTGCTGTATTCGCTGCACCCCTCTTCTGCAGGATTTCAGCCATAACAGAGTCCTGTCTGATTTGGGGGAGGGGGAAAAATGGAAAGCCATTTTTCTATAATTTGTGAAGTTGTGGAAACATAAAAAATGTTATCATGGTTTTTCTATGAAATATTGGAACATTTCAAAAATAATAAAGGCATTTTCCTAATTATCAAGTCACCCTGTAACTGCTTTCAATTCCAGTGTCAGTCTGCCTTGTGTGCCCTATGGCTAAAAATTGTGTCCTCTCTTTCCTTATTCAAGGTGTCTGTTTGCTAGAGAACTTACATCACTAGGATCTCTAGTAGGTGTTGCATATCTGCTCATTAGTTTACCAAATATGAGCACCGACTGTGTGCCAGGCACTGGAAATAGTAGCAGGAGCCAGGTCACACACAATGCCTCTGCCTTCTTGGAGCCGGCAATCTAAGAAGGTGAGACAGGTGTGCAGGGTTCACGGGATGAGGTTGGCATATACAGTGTCATGAAGGAGTTTTACAGGATACCTGGCAAAGAATCTGAACATGGTCCAGGATCAGGAAGTATGGAAATGACGTATGTTAACACTGTAGGTACCTTGCACTGGTTTCTTTAATCCTCACTACAGATAAGAAATGGAAGTCACAGAGTTTAATAGCTGGCCCTAAGTTATAGAGTTCGGAAGTGGTGGAGCCGGGAGTTGATCTTGGCAGACTGGTTTTAGTGTCACTCTCATTATTGCTGTACTTATATATCCATTCTGGACTCCCAGAAAAATTGACATGGAATCCTAAAAAAGCCATCATGTTAAAGAGGGGGAGGAAGAGTGTTTTGGGCAATGGGAATAGCTTAGGCAGAATCCTGGAGTTCTTGCTGGAGAAGGTACAAGCAAGGAGAGTCATGAAGGAAGAGGCTGTGGTAAGAAATGACCCTGGAGAGGTGGGCAGGGACCGGACCATGGAAAAACCTCAAAAGCTATGGGCATGGGAAAGCCCAAAGGTTTAAAGCAAGGAAGTGATATGAATGGACTTAGTTTTCAGAAAAGTCACACTGACTGGTAGTTGGAGAATGGATTTCAAATAATTTTGAGGAGTAAAAGAATTGATAATATGATAGTGCCCAGCACAAAGCAAATAGTGGATCATGAAAATATTGTCATCATTATTAGTTTGTCATGGCCCGGCAGAGGAGGTGAGCATGCAAAGGAGATAGGCCAGAATGACCCAGGGAAACAACAGAGTGTCTTGGAAGCCAGAAAGGCAGGCTTGATGAGTGTGTCAGATGGTGCTGAGCAGTCAAATTATACCTGATACAGAATGTGATGATTTAATACATGTGTATGTTATAAAAAAATTACTGCCACAATAAGATTGCTGATATAATTGGCAGTTATGTATGTCAGTGTATTGTGAGAATATTTAAGATCTATTCTCTTAGCAACTTTCAAGGGCATAGTATAATATTGTTAATTATGGTCACCATGCTGTGCACTAGATCCCCGAGTTCATTTATCGTATAATCAAATGTTTGGATCCTTCGGCTCAGATCTCCCCATTTCCCCAGTCGGCTGCCATTCTACTCTGTTTCTGCGAGTTTGGCTTTTCTAGACACCATCTATAAGTGACATAATCTGTATTTTTTTTTTTTAAAAAATGCTGCATCTGAGAAGCATCTGTTGGACTGACACGTTGGCGGTCACGGGGGAACCCGGTAGGAGTGGTTTCAGTGGCGTGTGTGGCGGATGTGGATGTGCAAATGAAATGTGCAGTTTCCAGGGTTATTTCCCTGAGGCCCGGTGACAAAACTCAAATCAAGAACCCCTGATCTGGCTTGAATTTGGTGTCCCATTAGCTCATTGCTGGAATCAGGAATGAGGAGCAGGTCTTGTTCATTCAGGCAGTAAGTTTTGATATGTGGGAAGGAAGCTTCTGGATTCTAGAGGGTTATGATGGGCAGGAGGGAAAACTAGGGCCTCTTGAGGACTTTGACGGACTCTGGACACTTTACCTTTAAAAAAATTAAAATATTTTATAGCTGCTTTGGTATAAAGATGAAAGTATTGCTATTGTCACAGCATTTTCTTTCACTTGAAAGTTTTTCTTTTTAATTCTGACTTTAAAAGGAATCAAAATGTTTTTGTAGCGTGAAGCTCCAGCCCTGTGCCCACTCTGTATAACGGATGAGTGGGTCTTGAGCTACGGTATGGGGGGAGAGTGTGAGCTCTCTGGGTATCTGTGAATGAGAAAGAAGGAAGAAGACAAACCCTAAAGACTCCCAGTCCTATTTAGCACTGGCCCTGCATCTAAGGCACGCCCAGCCAGTTCTAGAAAAGGCAGATTTTCATGTTGGAGGGTAGGAATTCGGGAGGCTCCTGCTGCAGACACTGTTTCATGGTAGGAAGTGGTTTCCTTGCAGATAAGCCCCACAAAGGACCAAGAGCTTCACCAGGCAGCTGACGTCAGGGAGACCAGATGGTTCAGTTGGAGCCACCTCACATCACAGCTGCCTTGCTCTTGTGAAAGCAACCTCATCAGCCCTCTGCAAGCAATGCCGCTGTCAGGGGGCTCAGCTCTGGGAGGGGTAGCAAGTGGACTTCACAGGTGAGGGACTAGCTCCTAGGAAGTGCCAAGAATCCCATGAGCCATCTGGGTCTGCCATGAAGGAAAGCAACTTTACATGGGTAGGCTTCTGATAGTGTATATGGACATGTAGGAGAGAGATGACTCACTATCATTTTTGATTAATTCATGTCATTAAATACCAACCTACTAAACTGGGAGTGGGAATTTGACTTAAAGACCCAATTCAGACATTTTTCTTGAGAACATGGCCCCATCACATCTGAGTCCATTCTTGCTGCTAAGTCCTGGATATGTGTGTTGACTTGGAATCAGCTGCACTTAACCTCTTTGTTGCCATGGCAACTTGGGATGGAAGAAGATGGATTCAGTGCCTCAAAAAAAAAAAAAAAAAGCACACACAAAACAACCAACCAGGACCATGCCCCTCCCTAAGAGCTCCTCACTCGTTTCCCCACTTCTCTCCTCTCCATCTGCCCCACCTCATGAGTTTTCCATTTCTTGGTCTTTGTTTGTTTTTGATTTTGTCAGTCTCCCTGCTCTGGATGGGTTTCTGTTTGTTTCCAAACTGTCTGGGGCTGTGCACCATGGAGACTGTCCTGGGCTGCCTCTAGTCCTGAACTGGTTAGAATAAACCCCTCTCCTTCGCATGCGTCTCAACCTGACACTGGAACTTACAAAACAAATCATAACATTCTAAAGCGAGGTAGAAATCACCATTGCCACCCCTCCTGCTAGCACTCTTGTCCACCTAGAAAGGGTTTTCAGAAAATTTTAGAGTTCCACCAGTGTCCATATAGTGCAGCCCTGAAAAGCAACATTTATTGAATACCTACTATTTACTAGTTACTTGAGTAGGCTTTGCCTATATTAAAAATCCAGTGGGAAGGTGATGTTTCCTGCATTCGGCTGCAAGCTGCTTGAGGCTGGGCCTGGGTAATATTTGATTACCCAAATTTCTAAGATTCGGGGAATACTCAAGTTTGTTGAGTGAATAAATGGATGAAAGATGCAAAAAATTTCTTGCCATAATAAGGGTAATGACTGAATGTCATCAAAGGTGATTGAAATCAGACTTGAGAAGAAATGCATAGACAAGGTAGTATGGATGAGAATTTCAGAGGTTGTGGATATTTATTGATTGCAGGGAGTCTTATTTGTTCTCTGTCACCAGAATTATCTTTTGGGAATAGTGCGGAGAAAATAGGCGCTCTTGTGTCACAGAAAAGGCTCAGGCCTAAAATGCAAATGGTCCTGGGAAAGAATAAGCTATTCATTTGATGTTTATTCGTACACACATGTAAATGGTGACAAAACCTTTCAAAGAACGGTTTTTTGTTTTGTTTTAAAGATTTATTTATTTATGCCACAAGAACTGGAGTATAGAGGTAAGAAGATTCACCAGAGACAGAGTGGGGAGCAGAATGGGCAGATCCACTGAAATACACTGCTGAGGGGATCAGCGGGTGAGGCAGGAGAGGTCTGCTGTGCCATGTGGGTCCCCTTCCTGGCCAGGGATTGAACTCATGCTGCAGTGGCTGTGGATAGCTTCATACTGCGGTGCTTAACCCCTTGTACCACCAGGGAGGCCCCCACCAAAGAACAGTGTTTTACAAGTGAGTTGAGGGGAGGGGTAGGGAGCAAGAAGGAAACCACTGGAGCTTCAAGGTCCGGAGAGCTTTGACCATGTGAGGGAGGGAGGAGTGAGCAAAGACTGCAGCCACTAGAAGCAGATATTTCTCAATACCCATTTGGCCAAGGGAACACACCCCAGTGAAAACAGCATGTGGTGCTGATAGACCCTTCCAGTCCTGGAAATATTGATTGAGTCAAATTGCCCACTTGTGGGGCAAGAAGGAGACAAGGATAGTATGAATTACAGGGAAGTATGTTTTGCAGACTAGTTTAAAGATGCAGTTATATTGTTTTTAAGCAAGTCCAGGCTAACCCAACTAGGCTGGAAACACATTGCTTATCACAGGTGTGTAAGGATTTCAAACTAGAATCATCAATTATGTTTTTTGGGGGGTCTTCAGAGTGCTTGAAAAGCATTTGTTAACTCAGTTCTTTGACCACTCATTTCCTTTGGATGACATCTGTTCTCATCACCCACAGGCCATTCACACCTCCTGGTACTATACCCCAGATTTCCTCTGGGGAACCAACCTCTTTTCCAGTCTTTGGTAAAAATGACTGCCTTTTACACACACACACACACACACACTATAGGGGTGGAGCAGTGGTACAGGCCCCAGTCAGTGGCAAGTTGCATTCCCCCTGGCCTCAGTGATTGGTACAGATGAGGGCATGTGATCCAATCAAAGGCTGTAGGAGATTTTTGCTGGGGCTCCTAGAAGAGACTCTTGTTCCTCCTGGTTGGTCCTCAGTAGGGAGGCTGGCCCTGCTGTGGTCATCTTGCTGCCATGGTAATGCCTCAGAGGATGCCAACTCAATGGAAAGCAGAGCCAAAAGAGAAAGAGAAACTGAGTCCTGATGATACTGTTTAAGTACTGAATCAGTCCTGCGTAAAGCCAGACTTCTCACTGTGTGGCCAGTAGATTCTTCTTTATTTAACAGAGGTTAAATTGGGTCTTAAGGCAATAAGGGTGCGGAGGGACACTCTTTACTGATACCCTTTGCTGTCCTGGAGCTTAATTACTTTTGTGTAAGTCCTTTATTCCACATATAAATATGTGAATTCCAAATGAGCGAGTCTAGGTTGTTGGATGTTTGTCTGCCCTGACTCCTGGACCATTGCCACGAGGCACTCAAACCTGTGCAGAATGAAAAAACGAAAGGTGAACAAACATACACAAAACACCATGTCTGGGGCCTTCTGCAGCCTTGGCTTCGAGCTGCCTCCTTGGGTCAACTTGGATTCTTCTCTGAAAAGGTTTCTGGTTAGGGAAGCCCAAGTCTCTCAGGCCTGTGAACAGCAGTAGGTAGATGTGACCAGGGTGAGACTTAGAAGCTACACTGAAGGGCCTGGCCCTCAGAAAACCAGGATTTGCCCCAATAGAAAGAATGAGGGGAAAGGGAACTGTTTATCAAGGGGATGATGGTCATATTGAAATAATTATCTCACTCAACCCTCACAATACCCTTAGGAGACTGATACTACCTTTATCTTATAGACGAGACAGACTTAGCGAAGTGAGTTGCCCCAGGTGAGAAAGTCTGGAGGAGGCAGAATCAAAGCTGACTCTAGAACTGGAATCAAAAGCAAAGCAGGCAAGCACAAGGCCAAAGCTAGAGGCGCTGCCTGAGCAAAAGGATCTGGGCTGTAGTGTGGCAGATCGGGGTGCCCTAAGCTGAGGTATGAGCCCTGCTGTGTCTCATAGGCAGGGGTCACGGGGGGTGCTGGAAATGAGCCGTTTCTCCTGATGCCCACACTATAAATGAGCGCTCTGAGTCCAGTTCCATTCTCTTCTCCAGTCCAGTCACTGCAGACCCAGGAGGTGAGCTCGGGCCCACGAGGCACTGAATGTGGGGCTGGGAGAGGCGGACCCTCCTATCCACTCTCCCTGCCTGCTCAGAGCCACATCAGCCTGCTCTGATTAAGTTGACTCCTTCAGGACTTCTCTTCCAGGGGCTGCCGGCAGCCAAATCCCTCTGATTGTCTGAGATGTTCCCGACATCAGAGAATAAACAGTCTCCTGTGTCCAGCCAGCTGTGCCGAGCAGCATTCCTGTCTCTCCGCCCGCCCAGTTGGGTGGGGCTGCAGTCCATTGTCCACCTCCTGCGGAGGCCTGGGGGACCTGGCAAGCGGGTGGAAGGGAGAGGAGGCCGTCTGCCTCCAGACTGCACAGGACATTCCCTTGCCCGAGTCCCCATTTCGCCTCAGCACGAGGCACCTCAGCTGCAAGCCACTCCCAAGCTCTGTTTGTAATAACTGTGACTTAAGAGGAGGCCCACAGCAGGCCACTGAGGTTGGAGTTCCTGCACCCTTGTCCAGAGGCTGCCTGGGCAGTTGGAGACTCCTCCGCCATTCTAGCTCTCACTAGATCTAAAGTCATTACACCCAAATGGTTCATTTTACAGAGGCGGATACAGCGAGTCAGTGACTGAAGCAGACCGAGGCCCCAGGCCTTTTGTTGTTTTCCGCTTCCCTGAGACACTGGATTCTGTGACTTGGGAGATGTTAGGGGCTCTGTGTGTGAGAGGGATGGCCCGTGTTTTTGGAGAGGAGCGGAGGTGTTTTCATACTGTGCCTGTTTTGGAGATCAGGCTTGTGGCCGAGTCGTTTCCTGAGGAAGTGAGGCCTCTGGAAAAGCGCTTGTTCACCTCCTAAATCATGTCAGTTGTAGAACTAGGGCAACAGGCCCTGAATGGGGCCCTGCCACTCTTTTGAGATCAGGGCCCAGCCTGGAGCTGACCAGGACTCTTCTGGGGACCAAGGACAGAGTGCTTGAAAATGGGGAGTCCCCCCCAGGACACACCATCTGCTTCTCTGCTTTAGTCCGCTCTGGTTGGGACTGTGGGGGAGGAAAGAGCATCCTTTCTTAGCCAGTCTGTGAAAAGAATTCCTCTAAGAGCCCCCTTTGGCCACAGACAGGAGGTGGAGAGAGGCAGATGGTGTGGGAGCCCTGGAACCTTGGGGCGCTGTGGTCAGGTGTCTCGCTCCCAGTCTGTCTCCAGCCTACAACTTGTTTGTCCAGTTGTGCATATCAGTGGGGATTTGTTGACTCTTCTGTGTTTGTGTGTGTAGGTGGCTGCATTTCTGGTTGGAGCACAAAAGTGTGCCCCTTGTGTGTTTGCCTGCATGTGTGTCTCTATGTGAGCTCATGTATGTGGGTGTCCTCAAGGGAAAGTGTGGGCCTCTGTGTCATAGTAGAGATGAGCGCATCTGCACCTGTTTGCATGTGTTTGTGGGGGAACATTTGTGAACGTTTAGGTTACTTTGGTGTCAGCGTGTACCCATCTTTCTAGATGGAGGTGTATGACCCTGTCTGTCCCTGGGGATGGTCCACCTATTTGTCAGTAACATGTTGTTGAGTCTCTGAAAGCATGTGTGCCTGTCTATTTACCTTTGTGCAGAAGTACTCACTCATTCAATGAGTCGTTCATGAAGTGATTTGCTCATTTATTAACACATCTTTAAAGTGTTTGCTGTCACTGGCCCCATACTGGGCGCTGAGCATTTACAGAGGTGTCTAGGACAGCTCCCAATATTTGCAAGACCTAGGGCAAGCATACAAATGAAGGCTTATATTTCTGTGTCTAAATATTTATATGCTATGTCAAAATACTAAACTGCTAAATAAAATCTCCTAATAACCCAGAGAGCTGGGTTTGACTTTGAATCTCCAATTCTGTGCTGGAACTCGGCAGCCCAGGGCAGGTGGCCCCAGCCTCTTTCTACATCCTGGCTGTGCCTGTAGCTCCAGGGGCCTCACGGGCATGTGTTGCTTCTCATAATGTCCAGACTCCACATGTGCACCCTTCAAATAGCCCTTTGGATATCCTCTGTGCCTAGGGGAATTCTAGACGATTGACACAGGACTCTGAAACAGGCTGTGGGTGGCGTAAAAGTCGGTGCGGTCAGTCACTGCACTGACTTGAATTTGAACCACTGTCCTATGTCCAGTTCAGACTCACTTTGTGATCTGGCCTCAGTTTCCTCATCTTTGGAACAAAGGGGTTGGCTGACCAAATCTTTAATTTATAGACTTGCTGGGTTTATAGAAGGGCTGTTATTGATTCCTGAGGTAATTACTTTCTGGAAGTCAAATTTGGGGATGCCTAATTGTAGCAGTTCTAGGTTTAGAACTGGGTTTGAATCCCAGCCCTGTCATATCTGAGCTGTCTCTGTTAGAGTTATTTAATCTCCCTTAATATTGTGATTCAATAAGAATAATGCATGTGAAGTGTTGAACACCATACCAGGCTCATACATTTTCAATGAATATTAGCTTCTGTACTTATCTGGGGTCCTTCCAACTCTCATACCTTACAAATTCTGGGTTGAGTGGACATGTTGACAGTTTGAAATCATTGGGAACTTTAGGAAGTTCTGGCCCTTTGTTGGGTGGGTGGTGGGAATAGTTAAGTGAGAAAATATGGTCCTTTTTTCAGGGTAGTCTAAGAAGCTGCCATCTCAGGCTTGTGTGTAAGTCCCTCCCACCACCTCAGTCTTCTGTGTAGACCCTTGACATTTTCTCAGTCTTATGTAAAACAGTTTCAGTGCCCTCTCGAGAGCATTCTCCTTCTGCTGAGTGCCCTGGTGCACCAGGATACTGAGCTAAGTCGACTCAGGCAATAGGGTGAAGCTGGGTCAGCTAAGGCCTCAGAATGCCTGACATGTCTGGGCTTGCCTGACCAGCACTAATAGTGGACAGATCCAGCTAGGCCAAGGGCACTTGTCTCCCATGATTGATATTCCTGGGAGGGTACTGCTCTGTTTCTGGCATAGGTGGCCTTAGGATCCTGGAGCACTAGGGAGACTGAGGAGACCATTTTCCCCTCAAGGCCTCTAGGATGACTGAGTTCCAGAAGGAACAACATGGAGAGAGTGGGGGGAGGGCAGTCTTTCAGCCCGGATTGGTGGGGGTGGCCATTTTGGGAATCCCCTGGAACCTGTGAGAACTGGCAGCTCTTGGGAACTCCTCAAATATCCTTGACCCAGAGGGAAAGAGGGAGGGGTCCAGGACTCAGCCAGCATTGCTGAGTTAGGAAATGCTTTGAGTAAGAGCTTAGGCCTTGTTGTCCAAAGCCTAAAAGAGGCCTTCAAGGAGAGGGTCTTCCCTTGAAGTCATGAAAAGCATGTCTCTGACCCTACGCTCTCCCAGTTCCAACGATTACTGGGAAAGTGGAAGCAGCTTAGCCTGCAAAAGGTCTTCTGGGGTGTCATCTCCTTACCATGTCACGGATGCTCTGTTTGGCATCAGAACTAGGAATTTTCCTCCCCAAAAAAATCAAAAGCAAGAGAGCAAGTGGTGGATTGAGGCCAAAGTAATGTGTTTAAGGAAATTTCTGCTTCATGCTGGCTAGGACAGGGAATGTCTGGTCAAAGTGCTGCTGACGGCCAGGGTCTCTGTCGGTAAACAGACTGTTTCTGATGCCGCCCTGAGCTCATTTCCCTCAGTAGAGTGTGAGGAGGGTGATGTCACTGGAGCGGGCCTTTTGGTCATGGAGTAGGTCAGTGAACAGGATGGAGGTTTGGTGGTTGTTGGCGGCCTAGGTATAGCTCCCAGTTATTGCAAACAGCTGTTCCCTGCTCAAGTGTCTCTGACACCCTCCTACACTTTCTCATCTATGACAAGACTCCAGCCACATCCATGTCCTTATGGCTAGTACTGTTCCTGGGGAAACTTGGGATTAACTGTGAAGTCCTTGGCTCCTGTGTAAGTCTCATCCTCCACCAGAGATCCGGATCTCCTCTGACTTATGGAGCAGGGTCTTGGGGTGGGGGTCATTTGCAAGGAGTGGCCCCTGGAGGTTCAGACCTGTGTCTTGTCCCTGTTGAGAGCAGGAGACCAGGCAGTGGCAACGTGCACCACAGCCTGTCTCCTGGGCCCAGGCAGCCAAGTCCAGTGGGAGTTTCCATGAGCAGAGCACCCCAGGTCAGGGTAAG
This sequence comes from Galemys pyrenaicus, assembly GCA_019455555.1. Lineage (NCBI taxonomy): Eukaryota > Metazoa > Chordata > Mammalia > Eulipotyphla > Talpidae > Galemys > Galemys pyrenaicus. The sequence continues at coordinate 46,225 of JAGFMF010011880.1, forward strand.
TTGGGAGGTAGGGTGGGGAAGATGTCACAAACCCTCTGTGTCTTCTGCACAAACTCTCCCTGAGGATTGCATGCCAGGTGAGACTTTTATGGGATTTGAAAACTCAGCAGCAGGGCTGTTGAGCAATAGCAGCTGGAGCTTACGCCAAGCTCTGCCATTTCCCCCCTTTCATACTGTACTACCTCCAGTCCACCTCCAGGCTGGGCACTGGGGATCAGTGAGCCAGACATTTCAGTAGACAGTAGACAGGTGGCCAGAAGTTTCTTGGGGTGGGCCTCAGTCTTCTTTTTGCCCCCCAGAATCCTAGGGTGACTTATCAGTCCCATGGGACTTATCAGTCCCATGGGCCCAACCCACAAGCAACTTGCCAGCTCATTCAGTCAACCTGACCTTCTCCAGGCTGATGGAAGACCCCAGACCGATGACCAGGCTCACAGACAACTCACTGCTTGATGATGTGCTACTTGACGGACCTGTAGACCAACAAACTCATTAGTGTATACAAGTAGGAATGGAACACCTTGTTTGTGCCAGGTCTTAAGTTGGGTGCAGGGGATATAGCAATGAAGACAGATAAGACCTCTGCTCTTAGGGAGCTGACCATAGCAAAACAATGACAGTGTCATATGTATAATGAAGGAAGTAAACAGGATTCTGTGGGTCAGAGTATTCAACAGGCCCTCTCCTGAATATAATGGTCAGAGAAGACTTGCCTGACACATAATCTGAGACCTGGGAGGCGAAAATGAGAAAAAAATCAGATGGGGAAAAACAATGCCCTTTGTTGGGGAGCCCTTGAGTTGGGGAGCAACTTGGCAGAATCTTGGAATAACCAGAAAACCAGTATGAATGGCACATCGTGAGCAAGAGGAAGGTGTGTAGATGAGGTTGGAGTGAAAGCCAGGATCAGACCAGGCAAAGCCTTGTAAGCTAAGTGAGGATTTAAGTAGGTGTAAAGGAAAGACCCTGAAGGCCTTAAGCCAAAGTATGACACATTCAGAAGAAATAGACCACCTGAATAGCCTTTACCCACTAAAGAAATTGAATTGATAGTCAAAACTTTCCCTCTAAAAACTCCAGGCCCAGAGCCTTCCCCCAGTGAATTCTACCAATCATTTAAGAAAACAATATCAGTTTTATATAAAATCTTTAAGAAAGTTGAAAGGGAAGAAATACTTCCCAACTCATTCTCTGAGGCTGGAATTACTCTGATACCCAAATCAGACAAAGATTTTCTAAGAAAAGAAAACTACAGATCAATATTTTTCATGAACATAAGCGCAAAATATTTAATAAAAATTCTAACAAAATAAATCCAAAGAGGTAATTCACCATGACGACAAGTGGAGTTTACTCAGAAAAGCCAGTTTGGAGAATTGTTCAACACTTAATGTAATTTACTATGTTAGTAACGTGAAAAAACAAGAAAATATAATCATCTCAATAGATACAGAAAAAGGATTTGACAAAATACAACATTCATTCTTAATAAAAACCCTCAGCAAAGTAGGAAAAGAAGTCCTTCAACATGGCACGTATGGAAAACCTAACGCTGAAATCACAATCACTGGTTAAAGGTGGACTATTTCCCTCTGCATTTGAGAATGAGGCAAGAATGCCTGTTCTTCTATTTTATTCACCACTATACTGGGTATCCTAGCCAGTGCAATATAGCAAGGAGAAGAAATAAAAGGTATAAAGTTTACAAAGGAATAACTAAATTATATTCACCAATGATATGATCATATACAGAGAAAATCTTAAATAATTGACATGAAAAGCTAGTAATTAAATAGGTGACTTTAATAAAGTTGAAGGATACCAGGTCAATATACAAAAAGGAATTGTAGATGAGCAATGAATGCTTGGAAATTGACACAGTAAAAATAAGACCATGTGTAGTACTGTCAAAAATATGAAATCTTTAGGAATAGACCTGACAACAGACTTGTACACCGTAAACTACAAAACATTGTTGAGAAAAATTAAGTCTCATGAGAGGGGAAGTAGTGCAGACAGCAGCCTCCCACCGGCTTAGTGCTGACTCAGCATCTGGCAGGGGCCAGCACACAGCAGCCAAAGTGATCTTCAGAATCAGTCTGTTCATCACAATCCCCAGGGAGTGGGAAGCTGTCGGCCAGTATCCTCACCTGGACTACAAAGTGTGGGACCTGGTCCAGCCCTGTCTTACACCTCCATCTGCTATCTGCCTCCAGACACACTGGCTGCCTCTCAGATCACTTTCCCCTCTGCCCCAGGGTCAAGGCCGGTTGTTCCTTCTACCTGAAAGGCTCTTTGTAACCCTCATCAGAGTTAGCATCCACTAATGCTTCAGCTCTCAAGCCAGACATCTCTTCTTGGGGGTCCCTAGTCTAGGTCATACGCATGTGAGATAAAATTTCTCAAGACTCTCTCTCTATTCTTCCATAGCACAATCGAAGTTTACCATTGTGTACACACTTGTAATATTGTTTTGTTAGTGTTTATTGCATCCACTAGATGGTAAATACCCTAAAGGCAGGATTTGTATCACTCATCACTCTAACCCAAGGACCATGTCCAGTGCTTGGCATACATATTGGACATTCTTCCCATCAAGAGATAAAATGTAACTACCTCTCTGTAACTCTAGGATGGTCTAATAACTTGCATCTAATTAACAGATGTGGCACAAGTGATGCTGTGTGACATCTAAGGCCAGGCCATCAGAGGGAATATGGCTTGGCTTTCTACTGGCTCCATCTCTTTTTGGGTGCTCCTTTCAGAACACAGCTGCTATGCTGTGAGGAGGCCCAGGTCCCAGAGAAAGACCACATGTAAGTGTTTCAGCCAATAGCCCCACTGAAAACCTTACCCATGTCAGGGTTAGCTCTGAGGAAGGTACTGAGGTAGGCTTTAAAATATGCCGGACTCACATTTGTAGAAACATGGATGGAGCTAGAAGGGATTATGCTCAGCGAAATAAGTCAGAAAGCAAAAGAAAAATACTGGATGGTTTCACTCCTAGGAGGAATATAAGGGAACCAAATAAGGGACGAAGGAGAAGAATAACAACAATAATAAAAAAAAAAAAAAAGACAAATCAGAAACACTTTGTGGGGAAGGGGGAGGGAATAGGATGAAGGCAGAAAGAGCACAAGGGACTACGTGATGGTGCACTGTTGAAATGGTGGTGGGAAATTCATGGGGACCGCAATTGATGTCAAAAATATATAAATAAAGAAAAAGAGGAAAGACAGAAAGAAAAAAAAAGATATGCCAGACTCAACCACTAGCTGATGCAACCGCATGAGATTGTGAGTTATTACTTAGCTGAGTCTATTTTCAATTTATCAAAATAGATGATTGTTTATTATTAGATAAGCCAGTAGCTCAGGGATGATTTGTTGGGTAGCAGTAGATAGCTGGAACAGAGTTCGATAAAGGCTTACTGAATAAATAAATGTGAACAGGTCTGGTTGCTTCAGCTCTTTGTAAGTTTTGGTGGATAGCTCTGTTCCTCCTTCCCCAACAGGTCCTAGAGATCCAGGAAGCCTCATTTTTAGAAATTCAAAGGTCTGTATTCCTCATACCCACCCAAGGGGAGACTCATGGGAACTCTGTCTCGGACAGAGAACATGGTGTGACCATCAAAAGTTAGCTCTGGCAGGAACCTCAGAGAGCATTTGTGTCTTTGGGGATTCTTAATTTTGGGCCATGCATGGTTTTAGGGAAGCAAAAACATACATTTTTCTCTGAGTGTGTGTGTGTGTATTTTCCAGGCAAGAGGCTTCCAGACTCTAATTTTTGTCAGATTTTTAAAAGGTCTGTGGGACTAAGTTAAGAACTACGGATCTAGTCCAGCTGTCTCAGTTTCTAGGTTAAGAAGCAAGGACACTTTGTTTTCTGCTAGTAAGGTGGAATAGTACCTTAACTAAGTTTTCTTCTGAAAATATTTCCATTTAAAAGAAAAAAAAAAAAAGACCAAAAAACCTTTTAAAAATGCACTGATTATGTGGCAAAAAAGTAAAGAATACTGAAGTCAAAGATTCAAAAATACAGAGAGGCAAGTTAAACAATGAAACTGACTTTTGCCTTGAAGTAATTTTAATTTAGTTAGTTTTTTTATTTATTAAAAAACATGAGATCTACACTCTTGACATTTTATTAAGTGTACTGTACAGTATTGTTGATTAAGCATAATATTATACAGCAGATCTCTGGAACTTTTTCATCTTGCATAACTGCAACTATCTCATTTTAATTTAGTAAACTTGAATTTGAATTTTCATCATCTTGTGGGGATGGGGTGATTTCAGAGAAACCAGTGCGCTAATAACTAAGTCTCCACCAAACCGTAGCACCTTGTGGTTAGTGTTTGCTGATTTCCATGGAGGAAATACTCCCATCGTGGCCAACTTCATGGTATCAGTTGTATTAAGGACCTACATGCAAAATTCCTGGACATATGATGTTCTGCAGTGGCAAAAGCCAGTCCCAGCACACTACTGAGAGAAACTCCCAGCCCCTCCATGATGGGAAGACTAATAAAATGTTCCCCATATAAAACTGGGACTTCAGCAAATGAATGAGCTAGAAGCACCAGGTCCTCCCAACAGGAAAAAAAAATGCCTATCTTAATTTCCCTAATCTCAGGAGAAAATAAAATTCTCCCGGCAAATTCATAACTATAAGCCCAAATTCACACTTCTTAAGTGGCCTGAAAAAATTTAAGTCAAGCATATAATTTTACATGGGGCCAGTTTTGAAAAGTCAATGTAAACCCCCCTGGAAAAACCCACTTTCACCCCAAGATTCAAGAATTCTCACAGATAAAATTCCAAAGAAATAAGTAGCTTCTAGTTGAAAATCACAAAACATTCAAGAAACAACAGAATGGAAACAAATCTGCCTAGATGTCTGATACTGAAATAATGAGGTAAATAATTTAAAATAACTATATTTAAAATGCTAAAAACTTGAAGAATCAGGTATATTTAAACAATAAGGAAACAGAATGTCCCTCTAGAAATTTAAAAAACAAACTTACAAATTCAATGGTTATGTTTAATAGATGATTAGATATAATTGAAAATATTAGATACAATAAAATCAGAACTGGAAGGTAGACTCGAAGAAATTCTCTGAAATGCAGAACAGAGAAATAAATATATGAAAAATACGGAGTATTTAAAAGACATGGAGGATGGAGTGAAGAAGTTCAAGATACATAAATCAGAGGTCACAGAAGGAGAGGAGAAAGCACGGGATAGAAGTAATATTTTAACAGTGGCTGAGACGTTTCCCAAAATTCATCAATACATTAAAAAAAACTCAGTAATTCTAAAAATGATTAAATTAAAAAATCTACAAGGAGGCATATCACAGTTAAAATGTAGACTATAAAGAGAAAGAAAGTATTAAGGACACATTGTTTTCAAAGTGGTGACAATTAGAGTAAAACAGCTGATTTCTTAATAATAGGAAGACAGTGGAATTATATCTTCAATGAGCTGAGACAAAAATGATTGTCAATCAAGAAGTCTAAAACCAGTAAAGAGATATTTTAAGAATAGGAAAAATAATTACATGATGTGATGAATAAAAACTGCATTTGCCACTAGCAGTCTGAAAGAAAGTGATTCCAGATGGAAGGAATGAAAAACAAGAAGGAATGTAGAGCAAAGAAAGTGTTACATATGTGAATACATCTAAAAACTTTGTATAAACAATAATAGCCATGTCTGGTAGGTTTAATAAACAAGATAAAATTCAAGTATATAAAACCAATAATATCTAAACTAGAAGGGAACAATTAGACCTAGTTGTAAGGCCCTTGTTTTATTTAAGACCAAATTAAAGACACCAATTAACTTTAGACTTAGACAAATAAAATACATGTGAAATTCTAGTCTAATCACTAAAGATAGCAAAAAAAGACACAAAAAAGGAAAAAAATTGAATAAGAAAATAAAGCAAGTAAGAATAGGAAAAGACCCTACAAAACTGGGGAAAGACAAAATAATAGTTTAAGAAATACATACACCTACATATCTATATATACACACATACATATATGTATTTAATAAATGTATATGGATTAAATGCTCCACTTAGAAGTAAAAGATTGCCAGACTAGACAAAACAATGAGTTCAGTTATAAGGAATTTATAAAAGGCATATCTAAACATGAGAATATAGAAAGATTAAAAATAAAAAGATAGAAAAAAATCTGTCACATACCTAAAGGAAGCTGATAGGCTTATATTAATTTTAGTCAAAATAGACTTTACTATGAAGGGTCATTTCATAATGATCAAAATTTGAATTCATCAGAAAGATAGAATGATCTTAATTAAATTTGTATACACCCAACAACATAACTTCAAAATAAATACATTTGTAATAATAGATCATTCTCTCCCACAATGGGATATGTTGGGGTTCCTCAAAAGTGGAGATGGTGCTGCGTTCTTTTCTGTACCCCAGCAACTGGCTCAGGGTATGCTACATAATAGAAGCTAGAATATTTGTAGGATGAATACAGGTAAATTGGTGTTGGAGACAGGATTTAATCCCTGTTTTTTGGCTTCAAAGTCTATGCATACCGTAGATACCAGGGGGTGGGGAGGGGCTGGGCTGGACTTTTTTTTTTTTTTAAAGATTTATTTATTTATGCATACAAGCACTGGGGTACAGGCCAGAAGTGTGGGGGGTGGGGTGAGAGGATTCACCACAGAGAGCTGGAAGCAGAACAGGCAGATCAACAGAAGCACACTGCTGAGGGGAGCAGCGGGCACAGCAGGAGAGGTCTGCCGCGCCATGTGGGTCCCCTCCCTGGCCAGGGGTAGGGATCGAACTCGTGCTGCAGTGGCTGCGGTCTGCTTCATAGTGCGTTGCTTAACCCACTGCGCCACCAGGGAGGCCCTGGGCTGGACTTATTATTATTGAAACTGAAGTGGGCCTTGGTGCGTTCACACTTAATGTGCCCTCAGGGGTTAATAAACCTGGGTGGGATGGTGCCCCCCCAGGTGGTGGTCATGGCCTCTGCTTTTCCTAGACTCCTTTGGTGGGACTTAGGCTGGCCACCCTGCCTGTCTGCTCCTCTTCTCTGCCCTCCGTGTGGTGCCCTCCACCTCTCCCTCTTCTTTTCCTTCACCTCTGGCTAGGACCTTGGGACACTAGGCTGTGAGTGAACCTCATTAGCACAGCACCCCCTGGTTTTTTAACCACTGCTTGCCTGAGAAAAACCTGCCACTTCTTCCTGAGGCTGTCTCCTGTGGGGGCCTAGCCTGATCACTGTCCAGTTGAAGAGACTCAGTGAGGCCTGGGTGGGCCTAGGGCTCTGCACTGTCCTAGCGGCTGGACTTCAGATGAAACTCCCCAGACCAGGGCTGTGCCACCCCCTTTCTCTCCTCCTCTCTCCAGGCCCACCCTGAGATAGAGCCTTGGGTGTGTGGGGGAAAGGGAGGTTGATGGTGCTCTCATTACCGTGACAAGTATCCCTGTGCGCCCTTGAGCGCAGCTCTCTTTTCCAGAGGTGACTGGTTCTCCAGCTGTTTTCTTCTTCTGGGTTCTGGAATCTACTGCAGATCCTCTGCTCTCAGGATGAGGAAAGCAGATGTCACTATCCTCACCAGGCCCCCAAACATCCTCTCCTGCCTCCTCTGGCACAGGGCACCTGACTCACTTATTTAATTCTCTAGCGACTGTGACCCATTAAGGAGTGCAGTGAGGGGGTGGGTGACAGGCTCAAGGCTCCCACCCTCCAGGCTCCGGACCTGGGTCCGGGATGGGGAAGCTGTTACTCAGCCACAGGCTGGCCTATTCTGCAGAGGGGTCTCCAGGGGAGATTTGTGGGGTCCTGGCCTGGGACAGGCTGGTGACCCAGAGCATCTGTCCATTGTTAGGACTGGTTTGGCAATTTTGATGCTGCAGGCCATACCTGCAGGAGCTGCTGCCCTTTGTCGGGCTTTTCCCTCTAGCCCCTGGTGGACCTCGGGCATCTGTGGGTCATATTTTCAGGGGGAGGGGTGGCTGGAGTCCTGGCTCATCCCTCAGCAGACAAGTAAAGAGAACTTTGGAAAGAGGCTTTGGAAGACCTTTCCTGCCAGAGCAGCGGTTCTCAGCAGGCCGGCCAAGGAGGGTCACCTGGAGAGCTTTGAATAAATACTGAGACCAGGTGGCACCCACTGGGATTACACCAGCGCACTGAGGGGGTGAGTGATAGGGTGTGCTTAACCCCCCAGATGATCCGAATGTGCAGCATTTGAGCCTCACAAGGACCCCAAAACACAGGCACTGCTGATATCCCCACTGTACAGGTGGGGGCCTGGGGCCCAGAGAGGCAAAGCCACTTGCCAAGGTCAGAGGGGTGGAGGGTTGGGACTGGAGTCCCAGATGTTGCCCAGCAGAAACCCCTGCCTGCCGTGGATCCAGCCTTCCTGGGGGACCTCGAGCTGCAGCTCGTCTCCTTGGGCGGGGAGGACATGACTACCACGTCTTTCTCTAGTGTGTTGGGCTGGGGCTCCTCCAAGCCCAGAATCCAGTGGGTCACCTCCACTCACCCGGCCCCCTGTTCTCCTCACTGGAAGGGTGCGCCCTTTGGTGAGGGGAAAGGATGCATTTTTGAGGTGAAATGTTGTATAACAGCCAGGAATGGAAAATATTAAAAGCCCATGGGCGCCAGTAAGGTTCACGCCAGGGCCAGAAAGTCCAGAAAATAGGAGGGAGTCTCCCGGCAGTGGAGGCCCCAGGGCTGGCTGGATCAGCTGGGCCGCCCACGCCTGTATCCCAGGCTGCCTCCATATTCAGGGTGAGAGCAATCCTTGCCTGGGGCAGAGGAAGGTCTTGGGGAGTGACCCCAAGAGGAAAGCCTTGTGGGTGTATTAGGTTTGGCTTTGTACTCCAGAGGGGGTGGTGGGCACTGAGGTTGGAATATCTTACTGGGAACACTGGGGCCAGGCCAGCCCAGCCCATACACAGTTTCTGAATGTTCAGGGTGCTGGGAATTGGAGGGTGTGAGAGCCATGTCCTCTTGGGGTTCCACCATACAGATGGGGCAGATAAGAAAATAGACAACGTTGACAGAATGTGATAAATGCCCTGCTGGGGGTACACAGGGCCCAGGTTTTCCTGAAGGAGAAGGCACCCACTGAGCCTTGCTACAAGTGAATGTTGTAAGAACGCGCACAGCTGGGATAAGAGCACATGCACTTGGAAGCCTGACTCTGTGTTTGCAAAAGACAGAGATAGAAGCAAATGGACTCGTTATCCCCAGAGGGGACCCTGCCATCTCTCTGCCCCACTGCCCACCACATACACACATACAGACTAAAGTACAGATGCACAATTACATAAAAACACATACCTATTCAAGGTAGTGGAGAATGTGCCAGAATTCTCTTCAATGAGAGAATTGTTCTTGTAAGAGAAAGATGTTAATAAGTACTAGGAGTAGAAGATGAGGCCTCTGGTGACTGGGGATTTGCAGGGGCCAGGGCTCAGAGGCTGGGGTAACTGGTCTACTGAACACAGGGAGGAGGAGCTGGAAGGAGCTGGGAGGAGCAGTGGTGGGAAAAGGAAAAGGGGAGGATGTAGAGCCCATCTAATCCTCTCTCTCTCTCTTTTGAAAAAGATTTTATTTATGCATCCAAGAACAGGGGTACAACCCAGAGGTGCAGGGGGTGAGAGGGTTCACCAGAGACAGAGTGGGGAGTAGAATAGGCAGACTGACTGAAATACACTGCTGAGGGGAGCAACAGGGAGACAGGAGAGGTCTGCTGTGCCATGTGGGTCCCCTCCCTGGCCTGGTGACTGCAGATAGCTTCATAGTGCTGCAGCTTAACCCCTTGGGCCACCAGGGAGACCTTCATCCTCTCATTTTGCCATGGAGGTTTAGAGAGGGAAGTACCAAGGTCGTACTGCACTTGGGGATTAGAACTGAATGTGGGCATAGACACATCAGGACATTCCACCCAACCCAGCCCCAGCACTATGCACACAATCTGGGTTGTTGTCATTTGCACTTGAAGTTGCTCGATCACTCATTAAGCTGGAGCAAGCAGATGGGTCAAGCCGGCACCGCCCACTGTGGTCTTCATGGGTCAGCAGACCCACAGAGGATACAGAGCCTTTGGGAGCTTGGGATTTTGCTGTCTGTGGGTCTGCTGTGAGCATGCCCTAGGGCTCCCCTTAAGTAGAACAGGGAATTCAACCCCTAGAACTGAGTCAGAGCTATCCAGGCATCAGGCGTCAGGGCTGGGCCCACATGTCTCAAGGGAGGCTCTCTCAGTGTCTCGGGGCAGACTGAGAGGCCTCGCCAGACCCAGAGGGGGGGCTTCAGGCCCTTAGCTTCATGTCTCTGGGAGAAGCAGGGAGACTACTGGAGTGCAGAGAGGAGCCCAGATGTGGAACAGGAGAGTGGGCCCTTGCTCCAGCTCTGCCCCTTCCTCCATGAATGGCCTTGGGTAAGCCCCTCACCCCCTTGTTTGAGCTATGGATTTATAATGTTGAGTCAGCTACTGGGGACACAGAGATAACAAAGACACAGTTCTTGCCCTTCAGAAGCTCAAGTGAGTGTGAACTTCACTGGCTAAAATGAAAATCCATGGCAGCTTTGACAGGTGAAAGCAGCCAGCATGGTAAATGGGAGCTGATACCCTTCTATGTGATAGAAGCTGACTTAGTGACTGTAAAAGATTCAAAACTTCTCTGGATGAGAGGGGGTTCACTGGAGAGGAAGGGTAGTTCTGGACCCAGACAAGTGTGAGACAGGCCTGGCAGAGCAGTTTCCTGGCCGAGTCCTCAGCAGACTCATGTCTGAGATGTGGGGAGGCCAGAGGGGCTGTAGGTAAAAGCTAAAAGGGCGGTTCCACTGAAAACTCAGTACCTTATTTGGGGATAAGCAATCCTATCTTGGGTTCAGATAATAGCAGCATTTTTTCCAGCTATACTATCGATACTACTTCTACTGTCCTTTGTGTATCAAGAAAACTCTTGAATGCTGGTATGAAAACCTCGAGGAGCCAACTGTTAAAATAGGTAGGGGTTGGTCAATGGAGAAAGGATAGTTTTTTTTTCAACAAATAGTGCTATAGAATAATTGGACATCACCTGCAAAAAAAGGAAACTTGATTTTTACTTTGTACATATATAAAATGAGTTAAAATGAATCATAGGTCTACAAGTAAAACCTAAAACTAAAAAGCTTGTAGAAAAAAATAGGAGGCTTTGTGACTTGGGCTAGGCAAAAATGTCTTACATCCAACACCAAAAATGATCCATTAAAAAGTTAATAAATTGAACTTCATCAAAATTAATAATTTCTGTTTTTCAAAAGATACCATTAAGAAAATGAAAAAATAAGCTATAGGTACAAGACAAGCTTTAGGGATAAAGTAATAATAATAATATGGTAATAAGAAAAAACTCAATTGCAACATGAGCAAAATATTTGAGTCGATGCTTCACCAATGAAGATTATATGCATGGCAAGTAAAAGTGTGAAAACATCTCAGTATCACTGATCACTATAGAAATGTCAACAAAAGCCAAAGGAGATCACACTATATATCCTTTTGAAGGGCTGAAAATAAACAAACATGAAAACTTTAATAATATCAAGTGTTGAGAATATTAAGCAACTAGAACTCTCACATTGCCAGTAAGAATATAAATGGTACATCATTCTGAAAAACAGCTTGGCAATTATAAAATTAAATATACCCTTACCATATAACCAGCAATCCCACTCCCAGGTATTCACTCAAAACAAACAAAAACGTATTTATAAAAAGAGTTTTAACATAAATATTTATAGCTAAAATGTAATTGTTTTAATCTGGAGAAAACCCACATGTCCTTGAGTTGGTGAATGAATGAGCTGTGGTATATCCACACAATGGAATACTATTCAGCAATGAAAATGAGTGAACGCTTGACACATGCAACAACATGGATGATTAAACTAAGTGAACGAAAGCAGACCAAAAAGGCTCATATCCAAGGATTCTATTTATATGTCATTCAAAAGGCAAAAACTATAAGGAAAGAAAATAGATCATTGATTGCCTGGAACCAGAGTTGGAGAGAGAGATTACCTATAAAGGGAACTTCTGAAGTGATAGAAATATCTTATGTCTTGATTGTGATGATGGTTGCATTATTGTTTGTAGTTGTCAAAAATCATAAGAATGTATGCTCGAATGGTATTTTACAGTATGAAAATGGTTCTTCATTTTAAAAATATGTAGGGTGGGATTCTTTTTTCTCCATTTTGCCTTCCATTTCATGATACAACATCCTGTCCTCAAAGTTTTTACAATCTTGAGAGAAAAAAAAAAAAGCCCAGATTCAGTCACCCTGAATCTTCTGGGAAGGAAAGGCCAGCCTGCTAAGAAGGATCTCTGGAAATCAGGTGTCTGTCTCTCTCCCTTGTCCCGTTCCATCTGGCTAAACCTTCTCTCTAATCTTCATTTCCTCTTTTCTGGCCTTCTGGAGTGCTGGTGGTAACCTGGGGAAGGGATCAAATCCTTATGGCTCAGGCGCTGTGTGGGTGAAAGATTCTGCTTGGAAAGAGTGAGGATCCTCACACTCAACTTTCCACTCCTAGCCCATAAACAGCTATGTGTCCTAGGCACATACAGGCAGAGAGTTCACCCACCCACACCCTCCTGTCCTCCCAGTCACTGCCCTGGCCTCTTCTGGGCTGCCAGCGTCTTGGTCAGAACCAAGGTCATACCACACCCAGAGTCACCTTGGACCTCTGGGAAGAGTCATGAAAATAGGTGTGGGGTGATGGGCAGTTGAGTCTGGTAGACACACTGGGGTGAACTTGCTGAACAATCGGCACAAACACATCATCGTTAGTGTGAGTAGTTAGGGGAGAGGAGTGTGTATTCTCCTGTAATGACACCCCAGTGAGTGTGTACTCCCTTATCCTGGACAAAATTGTGAATGTGGGCGTTGCTGGGAAGTACCGGGGACACCATGAGGACCCCGTGATGTGCAGATACAGTATATGAACTCACTGTTTCTGCACTAAATACTGCAGTATCACCGGGTGTGAGCAAACTATGGAATTGTGGTGCAGACACTATGGTGACTAGGAGCCCTCGTGGCGAGTGCAGTGATCGTCATGCTGAGAGTGTGAACCCCAAGGTCAGGAAAAAACTGGGGTATCTGTGTGTGTGAAATGCTGTGTGTGACCTTGAGGTGACCCTGTTTTAATTTGTAACTGCTGGACACGTTTGGGGGTATGTGCTGGCGGGGATCTCTCCTCAAGGACTGTTCCTACATCCTGTGTGGAGAAAGTTCAGCTCACAAGGCCAGGTGCCGACAGGCAGACTGCAGAGTGTGTAGCAACCAGTGTGGCTTGAATGTTCTGAAGATTTTTGTCTCTTCCATTTCTCAGCGGGAGTTTTTATCATGGTTCAGTTTTGTTCGGCTCTTCCGGGCTGTACTGATAGAGTTAAAAGGTGGGGAGGAGTCATGCACGGGTAGATTCACAACAGGTCAAATGGGGGGTAAACTCTGAGGTTGACAGCTATTAAAGTGGTCTCTTGATATGAAGACTGGATTTCTGATGGCTGGGTCAAAGGCTACTACTGGGAAAGGCTGCCTGTGTTAGTGATTGTGCTTATAGTGGAGACATGGCATTTTGCTTTCCAGCAAACACCCTTCCTATTTCTGGTGACAGTACAGCAGCTTGCTTTTAGGAAAAGTCAGTCCGTGCGCTCCCGTGGGGCTGGTTTACCCCTCGTCAGGGCAGGCTAATAAGAGTTTTCCAGCCCCATGGGTACAGGGACTGATGAGAGCCTTTCCTCTTTTCCTCTGACTTCTGCCGGAACAGTTGGGAAGAGGCAGTCTCTTTCCACTGGCCATCTAAGATAAGTTAAGGGAGCTCAAAGTTTCTCTGAGTCCTGGGGCACATCTTCTGTTCTAGTTACTGCTGCTGTGTACCCCGGATCTCAGCGGTTTAAACAACAATCATTTTATCATTGCCCGTGGATTCTGTAGGTCAGGATTTCACATAGGACTTGACTGGGCAATTCTGCTTTTTGGGATGCTGATGGAGGCCACTCCTTGGCACTTGTCTGCAGATGAACTGTTCTCATCTGGAGAGTCCAAGATGATGACACCCATTTGTTTGGTGCCCTGGTGACAAGGGCTGGAAGGTGAGGCTCCATTGGGACTGTTGACCAGGACATTTACACCATGCCTCTCCAGTGGTCTCATGGTAGGTAGACTTTTTTTTTTGCTTATCTAGGGTATAGGCCAGGGTGTGGGTGTGTGTGTGTGTGAGGACTCACCAGAGACAGAGTGGAGAGAAGAACAGGCAGATGTACTGAAATACACTGCTGAGGGCAACAGTGGAGGAGATAGGAGAGGTCTGATGCGCCATGTGGATCAGCTCCCTGACTGGGGATCGAACTCAGGCCACAGTGGCTGGCTGATAGCTTGATAGTGCTGAGACTTTCACCCCTGTGCCACCAGGAAGGCCCTGCTTAACTTATTAACATGACATAAAGCTCTTACCCTTGAGAGAACTGTGACCCAAAATACAAAATGAATACTGTCTTCTTTTTAAAAATATAAAATAAATGAGCAGGAGTGAAAATAGACAAGTTTCCATGAAATAAAAGGGAAGTGTTTTTTTTGGTTTTTGTTTTAAGATTTATTTATTTATGCATATAAGAGCTGGGGTGTAGGCCAGAGTCGCGGGAGGTGAGAGGACTCACCAGAGACAGAGTGGGGAGCAGAACATGCAGATCCACTGAAATACACTGCTGAGGGGAGCAGCGATTGAGACAGGAGACATCTGGGGCGCCACGTACGTCCCCTCCCTGGCTGGGGATCAACCCTCACCAATGTGAGGCGATGCTTCACAGTGTGGCACTCAACCCGCTGCTCCACCAGGGAGATCCAGAAGTTGTTTTTTAAAAAGAAAGTTTACTTTCATTTGAAGATGGGAAATTATCATTTTAAATAATCAAGTTTATTAAACACTATTAAAAAGTATAAAAAGTGTTTAATTTTCATCAGTTTATGTTGCTCCCAAATTTTGCAGATAATTGAGCTTTCAAATCTGCTAACACCTGCTGAATAGATTCCACTCTGGATTCTAAGGCATCGATTTCTCTCTGCAAAATTGCTTCTTCCAACATGTCTTGTGTTTCTTCTTGAGAATGACGAATGAAAACATCGCCAATTTGATAAGGCATCATTGAGCGGTCATCATCCGCATATTGTCCTCACAAGCATCTTCTATATTTTGCAGTTGTTTCTTTTCTACATCTATTTCTTCCATTGGCTCTGTGATTCTACTTGTATTTGTTTATCTTCTGTTGGTCTTCAAAAGTAACATTGCCTTCTCCGGCAGCTGCCTTCTTCATGGAGGCTGCCGTCTTGGGAGTGCTTAGCTAGATGTCTTACATGGCCGCTGTCATTCCCCAGAGTCAAAGTCCCAAGAGACCCAAATGGAAGGGGCATGACCTTTTCTGACCTAGTTTTAGAAGGCCATCTCATTCTTAGTTATCAGCAAGTCCTATGTCAGCTCAGAGTTAAGGGAAGGGAAATTATAGTCTACCTCTGGGTGGCGGAGGAACACAGTCATGTACAAGAACATAGGAAATGCGGCCTATGACGATAGCTGTCTTTGGAAAATACAGACTGCTACAGTCTCCATGAGAATCAAGCTGGTTTAGTGGAGACACGGAAATACAAGCGTCTTGGTGATCTTTCCCAGAACTTCAGTTATGAGAACCCTCAGATTCTTTTTCTGAGTGTGGCCTAAAATACAAAATGAATACTGTCTTCTTTTTAAAAATATAAAATAAGGGCCGGAACCTCCCTGGTGGCGCAGTGGGTTGAGTGCCGCACTGTGAAGCATCCGCAGCACAGCAGCGTTGGTTCGATTGCTGGCCAGGGAGGGGACCCACATGGCGCAGCAGACCTCTCCTGCCGCGCCTGCTGCTCCCCTCAGCAGTGTATTTCAGTGGATCTGCATGTTCTGTTCCCCACTCTGTCTCTGGTAGATTCTCTCACCCCCCACAACTCTGGCCTATACCCCAGTTATTGTATGCATAAATAAATAAATATTAAAAATATATATATAAATAAGCAGGAGTGAAAATAGTCAAGTTTCCATTAAACCAATCAGAGTTGTGCTTTTGTCACTTGCAAATGAAAGAGCATTTCCTTAGTGTGTGCATCAGCTATCTATTGCTACATAACACACCACCCAAAACAAATTGGCTTAAAAAATGATTTATTATTTCTCATAATTCTGGAGATTGACTGTGCCATTTCTTTGCTGGTCTTACCTGCACTCACTCGTGAAAGTACAGGAATGGAAAGTTCAAGACAGTTTCACTCACCTCTCTGCTGCTGACCAGGGCCTCTGTGTGGTACTCCTCCATGTGGTCACTCATCGTCCTGGAGGAAAGGCTAGTTTCCTTCTATAGTGGTCTCAGAACAGTATCTCAAGAGAGTGAAGACAAGTAGGTATCTTGAGGCCTTAATTCTAGGGCTTGTGCAGCATCACTATGTTGTATTCCTTTGTTCAAAGCAAGGCCAGCCCAGTTAAAAAGAGTGAGTAAATAGATTCCATCTCATAATGAGAGAGTTGTAAAGAATTTGTGGCCATAGTTAACCCACAGTATGATAGCTGCATCATGCTGCATAGATGGGACATCATGGAAATTAGTATATGTATAAGAAGCCGAGTGTTTATTGTTTATTACCTATTTACAATAGGTAAGACCTGGAAACAACCTAAATGCCCAAAAACAGATGATTGGATCAAGAAGATGTGGTACATATACATGATGGATTACTATTCAGCAATAAAAAAGGATAAACTAGAGTCATTTATAGAAACATGGATAGAGCTGGAAGGGATTATGCTCAGCGAAATAAGTCAGATGGCAAAAGAAAAATACCACATGGTTTCCCCCCTATGAGGAATATAAAGGAACCAAATAAGCAATCAAGGAAAAGAATAATAACAATAGTATAATAATAATAAAACCACAATGAAAACAAAAGACAAGGAAAAATTGGGGACAGTTGGTGGGGAGGAGGGAGGGAGTGGGTTGAGGGCAGAAAGAGCACAAGAAGAGAAAAAAACCAAACACATATCATCATACATGAAAAAAAAAAAAGAAGCAGGGTATGTGTACCTGGCAGGTAGAGCCAGACTCTTCTAGAAGTGATCTCCCTGAGCAACATACAGAGGGTGTATGATTTGCATGGTGGGTGCCTCTGAGCCCAAGACCCCATGATAAGGTGTGTTCCAGATCCCAGGTTCCTAGTCACTTTGGGTTGAAGACGTGTTATATCTGAGTGACATCACCTTTTTGAGCCTCAGTTTTCCCACAGATTTGCTGTGAGGCTGAAGATAAGAAAATGACTATGAATGTCCTTTGTAAACGGCAGAATGCCACCCATGTGTCACTGAACTTTATTTTTTTTTTAAAGATTTATTTATTTATGCATACAAGCACTGGGGTACAGGCCAGAGGTGTATGTGGGGGTGGTGGTGAGAGGATTCACCACAGAGAGCAGGGAGCAGAACAGGCAGATCAACTGAAGTACACTGCTGAGGGGAACAGCGGGCACAGCAGGAGAGGTCTGCAGCGCCATGTGGGTCCCCTCCCTGGCCAGCAGCAGGGATCGAACTCGTGCTGCAGTGGCTGTGGTCTGCTTCATAGTGCGTTGCTTAACCCATTGTGCCACCAGGGAGGCCCGTGTCACTGAACTTTATTATTGGAAAAGGA
Source organism: Galemys pyrenaicus (assembly GCA_019455555.1). Classification (NCBI taxonomy): domain Eukaryota; kingdom Metazoa; phylum Chordata; class Mammalia; order Eulipotyphla; family Talpidae; genus Galemys; species Galemys pyrenaicus. The sequence continues at coordinate 63,984 of JAGFMF010011880.1, forward strand.
ATAATCAAGGTGGAATAATCTGGGTGGTCAGAGAGCGAAGGAGGGAAGAGCCTGAAATGAGGCTTTGAAAGATGGAGATATGTTCCTTTCAGTAGGATCTTCCAGGAAGTCACCAAAGGGTCCACCACAAAGGGAAAAAGAGAGGCATCGGCCCTAGGCTTCTTAGAAAACATCTCTAGGCCTTTCAGAAAACATGGAGTTGTTCTTTGGCCACATGCGAATCTGCAAGAAAGGTGACAGTGTAGAAGGGGATGGAGGCTGTCCAAACAGGAGTGCCTCACTTGTTACCATGGCAAAGCTGGAAGATCTAGTGTTACCCAGCATGGAGCTGGCATTGTTATCAACAGACAAGTAAAGGGCAAGGTTCTTGCCAGAGAATTAATGTTTGTATTGAGCATATTAAGAACTCTAAGAGCCAAGATAGCTTCCTGAAACGGGTGAGAGAGAAAATGATCAAGAAAAAAGGAAGCCAAAGAGAACAGTATTTGGGATCAACTGAAGCGCCAACCTACTCCACCCAGAGACGCACACTTTGTGAGAACCAGTGGAAAGGAGCTGCTGGAGCCCATTCCCTAGGAATTCATGGCATGGTAGGTATTGGGGGGAGGGGAGGGGAGATCTCTGGTCTATTAAAAAAAAAAAGGAAAAGGAAAAAAGAAAGATGGAGATATTCACACTGATGTCGAGGAAGGGCTGTATTTCTACATGGGCGTTAGGGAATGAAACTATAAAGACACAAACGTGCACGAACTGTACCCAGGACAGGAAGAACAATGTGGTAAGAGTGAGCTCTTGTACCTCCCTGGACTTGGTCTGTGGGCTCTCAGGTCTTGGATCTAGGGTCCCTGAGGGTCACTGGGAGCTGGAGTCAAGGCCTCCAGTCCTCAGGGGCTGTCAGCAGTTCATCCCTCCCCAGGACTGCAAAACCTCCCCCAGCCACAGGGGGCAATGTTGGGCTCCCCAAGGAAGTGGTCAGACAGGGTTAGAGAAAGAGCCTCTTCCTCTGGAGCCACCAGGATCAGGTCAGACTTCTCCCAGAATTCCCGAGCTCCTTTCCCCTAGCAGGGTGGGGATCCCTGGCCATAGTCTTGTGTCACATGTGTCCTGGCTAAACCATGCTCCAAGCCCCTCATTCCCCTGGACAGAAATGGGAGTGATTGATGGGTTTCCATCGTGTTCCAGGCAGGGTCTTGGAGCTACTGCAAACTAGCCTGGCCTGCAGAAGCCCCAGATGGTCACTCATCCAGCTGACCCATCCACGCCAGGCCTGGGAAAGTCCAGACCCATGGCGGCCTCCCAAGCCCTGTCTATCTAAGAGTTGTGGCTGAGGAGAGCAGAGACCTTTCCCTTAAAGGATTCCCAGGGGGAAAGGGTGGGTAAACTCAGATTCCCCCCACTAGCCTTGTGTGGCTCATAGCTCAATCTTACTTGGGGACAGGAAAGGACTCTTTGGTGGGGAGGGAGAAGAGTAAGATAAGTTAGAGAGATACAGATGGCAGAGCTGGAATCAGAACCCCGGGCTTCTAGCTCCCAGTCCCTCCATGAGGACACTGCCTTGGGGCTGGGTAAGTGGAGGCCTCAGTGTGACTGCTGAGCCAAGCATCCTTGGGCCCTACCCAGGCAGGAATTGCCACCCAAAGTACTCTACTTTGCCAAAACCTTTTCCCACAGAGAACCCTGCTTCCTACTACAGAAAGAGAAGAGAGGGGTGCAGTTGGGAGGCAGGGGTGCCTCTTTTACACATACTGAGTTCCATAAGGTGGAGGACTTGGGGAGCAGTGAATCACATTGACCTTGACCTCTGGTTCTCTGGCTTACCTCCTCTGCACTTCCTCGCCTGTCTGCCTTGCTCTCCTTATCCAGCCTTGGTAGTAACGTTGCTCCTCTGGCCTCCTTCCTGACCCCAGGCCAGAATCTGGGAGCTGTCATCCCTTCCTTTCTCTCCTTGCAATGTCTGGTGTCAGCATTTTATCAAAAATTGCAAGAACTGGAGGAGACCTCAGAGCTCCTCTTGTACAGGTGGGGGTCACTGAAGTCCCCAGGCCATTGCTTTCCATCAGAATAAGCAACAGAGCCATGATTAGGTTTTTACTCCCAAGTTCCTGTATTTCTCCTGTCCTCTGATCTGATTATTGTGGCTCAGGCTCTGTCTGTCTGTCTGTCTATCCTTGGACCAGCAGAATTCATTCATTTTAGACTTTGCCTTCAAAGTTATGATTGAAGCAGCTGTGTGACTTGGCTCCAACATCAAACTGGACGAGGCTGGGGTTGGTTACAGGTTTTATGGGCCAAGGACTGGGGGTGTGGAGGGAGACCAGGTTCTAGGAGAGAAAACAGTCGGATGTGTGCTCTAGGTCTGCTCAGAAGTTGTTGCTGCTCCATATGTTTTCTGCGCCCCTAGTTGCTCCCCCAAAAGCTCATGGCCAGAAAAGGCTCAGAGAAACAAAGCTCATAAATCTCTGCTTAGACGGATGTACACACATGCACACACAGAGACAAAACAGCATATACATAGGTACAAACATCCAGAAAAAGACATAGACACACATAGACATAGACATAGGGGGCTCTCTGGATGCCCTGCTTTGCTGTGGGATTACTTCCATGTGAGGCTCTTTCCTCTGAGTGTAAGGGCATGTCTCCTCCCTTGTGGCCTCCCAATGCCCAGCCTAGAGCCTGCCCCAAATAGGAGCTCACGGAGGATATGTGGAAAGAATGAGCTGACGCTGGGCGGGGGGCCCTGGAGGTCAGGCCTGCACCTCAGGACCCTGGCGTGAGTCAGGAAACCCAGCCCAGGCGGGATGAGCCAGGCACATGAGGCAGACCCCAGAAGTTCTTGCTGTGGATTCTGGAACAGCCTCTCACCATTTCTACCTCCAACTGGGACTTTATCTCGTGTGAATCAGCAACATCAGCATCATCTGGGAGCTTTTAGAAATGCAAAGTCTCAGGTCTCACCTCAGACCTACTGAACTAGAAACTTGGTGTGGGCCCCAATAATCTGTTTTAGTGAGCCCTCCAGGAGGTTCTTGTGCATGCCAAAATTACAGCATTCTGCCTGTGAGAACAGGCACGCTCGTGCTGTGGGGGAAGCAGACAGAAGTCTGAAGCGTAGATAGCTGCTTACGCCATCTATGGGTAAAGCTGACCCATCATACGGTGGGTGCCTGCACCCCAAGTATCAAACACATGCACATATATGAGCATCTGACGGGTCCCAGAGGGTCCATATGCGTGGGGTTCTGGGCTTCAGTGGGCACAGAAAAGCACCCAGATGAAAGTAGGGTAGGACAGGGAAAAACTGCTCTCCCCAGATAACATCCTGTGCCCCACAATTCCCTTGTCCTAGCTCCTTCTGATGTTCCTTGAGTGTTCCATCAGAGGCCAAAGATGCTGAGCTGTTGTCTAGCTCAAACCAGGCACCCCCGGCCGAGAAGCCAGGTGGCATGTGAGCCTGAGAGACTGGAGTGAGTGCTAAAACCGGCAAAATCCTTTCTTGGCATGGCCAGAGCCAGGGGAATGTGGAGGATCCGCAAGCAAAGCTTAGGCAAGAGCACACCACCCCCTGAGCCATGAAATGCTGCCCAGATATAGCATTCCCCTTGGCCCCTTCCCAGGGCTGCACCCAGTGCCACCCCCCACCTCCCCACCCACCTCTATTCTGGCCTGAAGAGCCCAGGCAACTGCCTACCTGGCTCATCTCCAGGCCCTGTGGCATCTCCCCCTAAGAATCTGAAGTGAAATCCTGGCCTCTGTGAGCTGCCGGGGATGTGGGGAGGAGTGGGGGAGGCTGAGCTTCCTCATGCTAGATCTGGTTTCGCTGCGGCTTCCCGTGGCTCACTGCCACAGGCTGAGCCACCAGCTGTGCTATATAAGGGCCAGCGGCTGCGCTGCTGGAGAGACAAGACCTGGACCCCCAGCTGAGGAGTCCCGCTCAGGACCCGGTGAGCTCCACTGCCATTCTCCTCACCCCACCCCTGCACCCCACAGCCAGCTCAGCTGCTCCTTCCCTCCCTGTCCACTCCTTATCTACCTCAGAGAAGACTCCCCTTTCTGTTGTGAAGTTCTCTCTTTTCTCCTATTGGCCCAAAGCTCTCTCTCTCCTCTTCCTGGGTTCAGAGATCCTCAAAAGGTCCCACTCAGGGTCTCTCTACCTTGGGTGTCTGCTTCTTTCTGCGGTCGGCCAGGCTGCTTTGTCGGAGAGCTCTGAGGAGCGTGAACTGGGGAGCTCGCACAGCTCAGCTTAGGCTGAAAGAACTTCCATGGGTGGCCAGATGCGAAATGGTTTTTCCACAAGGTGCCTCAGGCCACCTTGGTCTTCCAGACGGTCCCCTGGAGCAGTCTCTGGCTGAATGCTGTGCAGCACCACAGCAGGCTCAGCTCTCCTGCTCAGGACCCAGAACGTGGGGTGAGACATGCAATAGCTGGAGAGCCTGGGGACCCCCAGACCTCTGAGAAACAGCTGGTGGTGGGACTGGTGGACTCAGAGGTAGATGGCATGCAGCATGAGATTGATTTGTTCTTCTCCTGTGACAGCCAAGTGGTTTTGAATCTTCTTTTTCCAGAACAGAGAATCTCTTTCCCACCACACCCTGGGGTTTTGGAGGTTGAAGGGGGTCATTTTTGAATCTCCAGGAACTGGTCAGATTCTGGATTGGCCTGACTTCTTGGGAGAGAGAAAAATTAGCAGGAACCCAGACCACGCCCCACAGGCCATTGTCCTTATCACCAGGCACGCCTTGGTCTCCCAGCTCCCGCAGCTCCTACCTCACACTTAGCAGTTATTGGGCAGCTCTGACAGTGTGTCTCCTCTGTCCATCCTCAGCAAGGGGGGCCTGACTGTGTAACTCCCAGTCGGGCCCAAACAGGCCAGAAATGTGTTCCAGCTGCAGCTCGTGCACATCTGGGAATGTGTTCATGGAGGTGGTGTGTCTGAGGCCTCTGCACCCTCCAGCTTGCCTGCTCCATGAGGAGCCACTGTAGTCAGGACCGGGGCTTCACAGCCTTAATATGTCACCCTTTTGTGCAAAAGCTTGATTCTCACCAAAGGGTAACAAAACATGCCCCCAAGTCTGGATCTTGGCTATGATTAATGAGAGGCTACTGGGAGTGAGCCCAGGCCCCTCCTCTTCGGCAAGGAACCTCCTCACCCCTACATTCCGTTGTGGCCCATCTTGATGGGGGGCTCTTGTTTGAATCCAGTTCTGCCTCATTTAATCTCAGGTTCTGAGTGTCTGTACTTCCAGGCTGTCCAGATTTAGGCACACAAGACTTCATTCCATCTACCCTTCTCCATCTTTGATAAATCAGGAGACATTTCTATTCCCACCATAAGAGGTGACTCGGAAATGTAGAACCTGACGAGTTCTGTTTCTTTGCAGATCATTGGCTCTGAGCAACTTCCTAGGGGACTACGATCCAGGGACAACCTGACTGTGACGCACCCATCCATCTCCTGCCACATTCCTCATGGGGCCTGGGGGAAAGATGGTGGGGACCAGGGCCTGGGTGTTCTTCCTGGTCCTGGAGGTCACCTCTGTGTTGGGTACAGGCTAAGTATCTGCTGTCCTTCACTTGCCATTGTGAAGTCATGTCTGGTCTGGGATCGGCTTATGCTTTAAGTCACAACAACGGCCTTAACACCTGCAGCTGGTTTATAGATTTATTTGTAATTTATACCATGTTTGTTTTCCCACAGGATTGCTCGTTTAAGGATTGAACATTTAAGATAGCTCACAATATTGAAATTCACAGGACAGAAATTTTTGAATGAGGGCAGGGGTGAGCAGACATTTGGAGGGAGAAGAAAAAGTTTACTGTCCCCTGAGTACTAAGTTTAGCTCTGAACTTCCTGGCAGCCAAAGCAAAAAAGGGGTGGAGATCGCAGAAGCAAGTTTGGGGTTTAGTCTGGATTTAGTTTCATGAAAATTCTCCTGGCTTAAGCTCAATTTCATTTAGACCCTAAATTCACAGATAGCAGAACTGAGACTGGGTCAAATTTCACAGACACCACAAGTCCTCTGGTCTTCTTGTTCTCTGCCCCCTTCCTTGGGTGACACAGTTCTCAAAGGAACAAGTAGAGAGAATTTGCCTGGGGGACTCCTGATCTAAACATTAGAGTTCCTGGTGCCGCACTCCTATACATTCTCTCCCACCTCCCCTTTCTCTCCTGATTTTTAACTACATACTCCAGTAAAGTAAAAGATGCTCAAAACCTTCTTTAAAGCTGCATGCACTGCAGGTTTTGTGACCACAGATGCAGGAACAAAGGCTGTCGCAGCGTTTTACCAAATGCTGTGTGTATCTGCCTCCCACCTTGCTCCTTCCACCCGGGCAGATGCTGTTTGTGAAGATGATTAACATTCATCCATCTGAAGGGAAATCAGATTAGTTTGATTAAAAGAGTTTCTCTCACCCCAATTAAGCAGCACAGAGCATTCTGATTTGGCTTCTCGTGTGAGAATTAATTGCCTTTCAAAGCTTTTTCAGCCCCTGCTTTCCTTTCTCTTTCCCATTCTGAAGCCCCCAACCCAATCTCAGGCTTCCAGGGGTAGGTCTGCAAGCTGCTTGTGGCCTGAGGTCCCTATCCCAGCCTCAGAGAGACACCTCCAGCCTGGGGTCAGAAAACTGAGGATCACTGCCCCACATGAGCTCTTTAGGGGGCGGCAGATTCCCGAGGCCAGACTTTGTCAAGGGAAGAGACTGATGTCCATTGCTGGGCACTGAGCACTGAGGAGTTGCTAACACTTACTCATCAAACACTGTGTGCTTTATACTAAGTGGATTATGAGTGAGTTTTTGTAATCCCGACAATCCTCTCTGGGGAAGGAGTTATTATTATCCCTGTTTTATGATGAAGGAACAGGGGTCAGAGTTAATTATCTGGTCCAAGGACAACAGTTGGGTTGAGAAGTGGAAGAGCCTCTGGGATCCGCATTCTCATGGGCGCCATCTGTATACTTTATTATTTTTAAAAATTATTTATTTATTTAAAAAAAGATTTAGTTATTTACACATACAAGAGCTGGGGTATAGGCCCGAGGTGTGGGAGGCGAGAGGATTCACCAGAGATAGAGTAGGGAGCAGAACAGGCAGATCAAGCGAAATACTCTGCTGAGGGGAGCAGTGGGTGAGGCAGGAGAGGTCTGCTGCACCATATGGGTCCCCTCCCTGGTGGGGGGATGGAACTCACGCTGCTGCTATGCAGCGGATGCCTCACAGTGCCTGCGCTCAACCTGCTGCGCCACCAGGAAGGCCCCCCATCTGTATACTTTAGCGGTTTATTTGTGTCATGTCATGAAATCCTCATGCCAACTGGGCCACCATCTAGGGAGGTGGAATTAATATCTCCATTTTGCAAATGAGGAAAAGCAAAGCTTTGCCAAAGACAGGCCTGAACACTAATGTAGGAGCCCCAGGTGACTGGCTGTTCAGCCGAATCTGGTGATCCATTTCTGCAACAAAAGTGAAAAGAAAACTATTCACTAAGCATGCCCTAGGAGCCAGGTCGTTTATGTTCATTATTACTCTGAATGTGCACCAGGGCGCAATAGTGTAGCAGCACAATTCAAGAGGGAACTGCTGTAGAGAAACAAAGCTTTGTGAGAGCACACCACCAATAAGTGGCAGAAGGAGGATGTGAACACACGCTCTATCCACCACATCACACTGTTTCCCTGTGTCTTCAAGGGCTGGTAGTGGGAACCTGCTGGGCCCCTGTAACTAACAGTCCCTGCCTCTTTTCTCCTCCTGGCCCTCAGGGAGGCAGACCATGCTCACCCCGTCAGTGAGAAGAGTCCGGCCTGGTAGAAGGGCCCCCAGCAATTTTGTTCAGCCTGCTGACTCCCTGGAGAGTGAGTTGTGGCTAAAGTGGTGGGGGAGGGGTAACACTAGTGGGTCTTCACTGAGCTTACTAAGAAAATCTTTGGAGCAAGGGCATGACCTCAAGCTGCCATGGAAACTCCCTTTTACAAAGGATTTGGCCTATTATCTCTGGCCAGGCAACAGTACCTAATAGATAGGACTACCCAGGACCATTGAAGCTGCCAGAATTATTCCAGGAATGCCGAAGAGCTTGCTAGTGCCAAAGCACTGGCTGGTGGGGGGGGGGGGGGGGNATGAAGAGATAACAGGGGCCAGCTCACTAGCATCCTGAATACCTGGCTAAGGCATTTCAGTCTAGGGGGTCCTGTGGCCTAAGCCACATGGAGGAAGTTTACCCTGACTGCAGTGTGGGGGAAAGGTGGGGATGGGCAGGAGGGGGAAACTTAGAGGTAGAAAGAACAGGCAGGAAGTTACTGACCTGGTGCAGCCAGGTTGCCGGAGAGCTTTATTTTATTTTATTTAAAAAAGATTTATTTATTTATGCATACAAGAGCGGGGTGCAGGCCAGAGGTGCTGGTGGTGAGAGGATTCACCAGAGACAGAGTGGGGAGCAGAACAGGCAGATAGACTGAAATACCCTGTTGAGGGGATCAGCAGCAGAGACAGGAGAGGTCTGCTGCGCCATGTGGGTCACCTCCCTGGCCATGGGTTGAATTCATGCTGCAGTGGCTGCAGATAGCTTTGTAGTGCTGTGACTTAGCCCCTTGTACCACCAGGGAGGCTCTGCTGAGAGCTTTAATGGATTTGGCAGGAAGGGTAGAAGGGGTCAGGGATTGGAGAGAGAGAGGCGACAGGGCCTGAGACTGACGGGGGAAGATGAGAGGTGTAGGAATGGCTTCTCGGGCTTGAGCAGGAGATGGGAGCTGGAACTACCCTGAGGCTCCAGATCCTGGCTTGTCCCCTGCCTGGCTGTATCTCTTAGGTCCTGGAGAGTGGACAACCTGGTTCAACATTGATCACCCAGGCGGGAAAGGTGACTATGAGCGATTGGATGCCATTCGCTTCTACTATGGGGACCGTGTGTGTGCTCAGCCCCTTCAGCTAGAGGCTCGGACCACCGACTGGATCCCTGCCAGCAGCACGGGCCAGGTGGTCCATGGCAGTCCTCGCGAGGGCTTCTGGTGCCTCAACAGGGAGCAGCGGTCGGGCCAGAACTGCTCCAATTACACTGTTCGCTTCCTCTGCCCCCCAGGTGAGTCTGAATACCCCCACCCCACGCGCTCCTCCCACCAGCCTCGGCCCAGAAAGAGGCCAGGATCTAAGGAGGCTCCGGCCTTGATAACTCCAGATTTCTCTCTCTGTCTGTCTCTGTCTCTCTCTCGCTCGCTCGCGTGCGTGCACACACACACACACACACACACTCTTTGACTCCGTAATAACAACCATTAGTGTCACGGAGACCTTCCTTCCTAACGGTGTTGTGTGTTACGGGCGCTCTCCATTCCATTTACTCTGTTGAGTTTGCGTGGCAGGTGGTGAAGGCCACAGGCTCTGGAGTTGGGTTGCTTGGGTTGGAAGCCCAGATCAGCCATCTGAACTGTGTCCCTCAAGTAAATTTTCTGAAGTTCTCTGAGCCTCCTGTTTCTCCCATGGAGAGCTGGGGTGATGTTAGTAAATCTTTAGAGGGAGAGGTTATGAGCTCACACATGCAGAGGGCTTGACTCGAGTGACTGTTCACTAAGTGGGGGGCTCTATTATTGTTCTATGCACCAGACCTGTACTGGTTATCTACATTACTCAACCTGTGCTACTGACCTGTGAGGGATCTCCATTTTGTCAAGTTACTTCAGGTTTGGAGAGGTTATATAACTTCTATGAGTATACAGCTGATAAGGAGCGCTGGGATTTGAACCCATGTCTGTTTTTTAGTTTCTTTACATCCTCCCTCCCCATGCTGGATGACACAGAGCCAGCTGTAGTCTGCCCACTTCTTGAAAGGACACCCTCCCCTCTGGGGATTCTGCCAGTATACATGGTCTGACTCTGTTGATCATGGTGGCAGTGGGACTCATCTGGAGAGGGAGTTCAGGCTGGGTACGGTCTCCTGGGCAGGCCTGAGGCTCCGTTCTTGCATACTGGCCTCAGTTGGGAGGTGAAGAGAGTAGATAGAGGGGACTTGATGCCTGTGTCACTGAGGTCTCAGGCCCTGGCCTCGCAGAGAGCCCTTCTGCAGGAGGAGGAGACTGTTTCCACACTGGCGCAGAGGGAGGAGCTGCTATCCCTTCACCTCTCAGGACAACGTAGCAAAGCCCCAGGGCTTGGCCAACAAACCCATGCACAGGCCACTCTTAGTCCATTAGTCCATATGGTGTCTTTGTGCAGGACAGACACCACTTCTTAAGGCTCTTGACTTCCATCTATAGGAAAATTCATTGCAGTGAATTTTTTAAAAAGATTTTTTATTTAGTCATGCACACAAGAGCTGGGGTACAAGCCAGAGGCATGGGGTGGTGAGAGGATTCACCAGAGACAGAGTGGGGAACAGAACAGGGAGACTGACTGAAAGATACTGCTGAGGGGAGCAGTGGGCAAGACAGGAGAGGTCTGCTGTGCTATGCCCATGTGGGTCCTCTCCCTGGCCAGGGATCGAACTTGTGTTCCAGTGGCTGTGGAAACCCCACAGTGCAGCGCTCAACCCCTGGCGCCACCAGGGAGTCCCTGCGGTAATTATAAATATCAGTGACATCCATGATGTAAACAGAGGCCCTGTCTATCTGAGGGAAAAACAGCCTTGGAGGCAGAGTTCCTGACACAGTCACCTACATTGTCTGTGCGTCCTGTTTTGCAGGCTCCCTGCGCCGAGACACAGAGCGCATCTGGAGCCTGTGGTCTCCCTGGAGCAAGTGTTCTGCTGCCTGTGGCCACACTGGGGTCCAGACCCGAACGCGCACCTGCTTGGCGGAGATGGTGTCCCTGTGCAGTGAGGCCACTGAGGAGGGCCGGCTGTGCATGGGCCAGGACTGTACAGGTATTATCCTTGCTCCAGGTCCTGAAGCACATCATGGGGCTGAAGCTGAAGCAGCTGAGATAGGCTAGTGGATCGGACTGCGACAGATTTAGTCCTTCACCAAGCATCAAGTGAGCAACTGTTATGTGCTCTAATGGGAAAGGCACAGGATCATGTAGGAGCACAGAGCAGTGTCAATTACATCTTAGAGGGCTTCCTGCAGTAGGTATCCTAAACTAAATCTTGAAGAACTAGTCATGCAGGCTGATAAGGAAAGGTAATAAGCCTAAAAGGGGTGGGGGAGTCATGGGCTGGGATGTGCCTGAGGGGTCCACATAAGCCATGCTGATGCAGCCCCTGCTCCCACAGCCTGTGACCTGACCTGCCCCATGGGCCAGGTGAATGCTGACTGTGACGCCTGCATGTGCCAGGACTTCGTGCTGCATGGGATTGTCTCCCTCCCTGGGGGTGCCCCAGCCTCAAAGGCCACTGTCTACCTGCTGACCAAGACGCCAAAGCTACTCACCCAGACAGACAGCAGTGGGCGGTTCCGGATCCCTGGCTTGTGCCCTGATGGCAAAAACGTACTGAAGATCACAAAGACCAAGTTTGTCCCCATCCTGGTTACAATGCCCAAGACTAGTCGGAAGTCAGCCACCATCAATGCCGAGTTCACAAGGGCAGGTACTTAAGTTCTCTGAGGTAGGCAGGACAGGTAGGCTGGATTTTTAAACAAAGGGATACAGTGCTAAGAGCTCCCAGTAGCTCCTCAGAGTAAAATCCCAAATCTTTAGCATGGCCCACAGGCCCTATATCATCTGGCCTCCCCTTCACTTCTCCGCTCTCCTTCTTTATTTCTCTCCCCTGTCTCCCTGTTGAGCCACTCCACTCCAGTCCGCATGGCCTGCTACTTGTTTCTCAGGTACTGTCCTGCTTCAGGGTCTTTGCCTTTGCCTTAGCCATAAACTCTGGAGTGTTCTCTCCTCCATCCCCATAGTGCCCTGCCTTGCTCTTTCAGATATAACAGTTCCTCCGTGGCTACCTTATCTAAAATAAGCAATTACAATACAGTGTGAGGTTTGGAGGTCAGAGAGAAAGGGCCTGGGGGGATTCAGAAATAATGCAGAACACCAGACAATTTTGCTGGAGAAAGCAAAACAGAAGTATTGCACTATTCAGAACAGCTAACTCTGTCCCAGTGGCTCTGCTTGGGAATTTTTTTTTAAGATTTATTTATTTATGCATACAAGAAGTGCGGTACAGGCCAGAGGTGTGGGTGGTGAGAGGGAGAATGAGGAACAGAACAGGCAGATAGACTGAAATACACTGCTGAGGGGAGCAGTGGACAAGGCAGGAGAGGTCTGCTGCGCCATGTGGGTCACCTCTCCTGGCTGAGGATGGAATTTGTGCCGCAGTGGCTCAGATGCTTCATAACGTGGTGCTTAACCCCTTGCACAACCAGGGAGGTCCCTGTGCTTGGGGATCTTGCTGACACAAGGCCCAGTTAGTTCTTTAGTACCCCACCCAGGTGCTACTTCAGAGTCCAAGGGGGCAGGTGCCAGGCTGAGGGTATCGGAGGGAGTAGACTCATTTGGCCTTGGAGTTCCCTTGGAGAGAGGCTGTCTGGAGGTGAGGGTTAGGTCATACAATTCTAACATTTGTCAAAGAACCTGAGGTAGTGAAGCTCTGGAGAATCTGTCACAAAGGGAAAAAACAAAACACCATTTCTCACCTCTGTCCTAGAGACTCCATACATTGTGATGAACCCTGAGACAAAAGCAAGGAGAACTGGGCAGAGTGTGTCTCTGTGCTGTAAGGCCACGGGGAAGCCCAGTCCAGACAAGTATTTCTGGTGAGTATTCTGCCACCCACCTCACCTCATTCTCCTCTTGGAAACCAGGGCTTTCTTACATTGGGTCTGGACTCACCAAATATAATAATAAGCAATAGAAGTTACAAGTAAGGCACTTATGCAGAGCCTGCAAGTTGGCATTGACCGCTGGGAACCAGCAGGGTGAAGGCTGCCCAGACAACCAGCAAGCCCTGTCCTCTTGAAGCTGGGGTCCTTGCAGAGCAGTTTGGTTTTGGGGTCCTGACTTACATATCCCCGGGGCACAGAACAAGATTCCACAGCCCTCCTTCCCCTGACAAGGAGCAATAAGATCAGAATCCCCAGTGACTACAGGGCTTCCCCCTTCACAAACACGTCATAATCATTACCTTGTGTGGCCCTCTCAACAATTCTGTGAAGTCAGATAGGAAGCACTACTTCCACTTTGAAGACCAGGGAGGTGAAGCTCAGAGAGATGAAAGGATTTGTCCAGGGATTCCTAAGTGGTGGGGGCTCAGAATCAAGTGCCAGGCTAATCGGTGGTCTTGAAGAGCAGAGTCCAAGGTGGCATTGGCATCTGCAGGACCCACCCACCGTCATCTCCCTGACTGTTGCACCTGGCATTGTCCCTTGGGACACATGTGCTCCCACCGCCCCCTCAGCTTCCACCTCTCCATCACTTGCAGGTATCACAATGGCACATTGCTGGACCCCTCGCTCTACAAGCACGAGAGCAAGCTGGTGCTGAGGAATCTGCAGCGGGACCAGACTGGGGAGTACTTTTGCAAAGCCCAGAGTGATGCAGGGGCTGTGAAGTCCCAGGTTGCACAGCTGACTGTCATAGGTAAGCCTGTCAGGTCCCTGAGGGATCCCGAGCGTGCTGAAGGGCAGTGGGCATAAATGGGAAGTAGAAACTCAGGCATTTCTGTGTTGCACGTAGTACTATACCCGCTGGAACCCAAAGTGGGTATAAGATCCAAATCCTACCCTCATAGAGCAGTCACTTTTGGAGGGGTGAGGAAATGCAAATAAGAGACAATAAGATAGAAAAATGAGGCATGAACAGGAGCTAAAGGGATTGTGGACTCTCTGGATGAGATCCAGTGGTCATGGATGGCTTTTCAGTAGGGCCCAAATAACAGTTCTCAGCCTTGGTTGCCCATTGGGATCACCTGTTGAATTGAAGGGAAAAAAATGATGCTTGGGTTTTACCCCCCCAAATTCTGATTATCATTTGGAATATGCCCTGGGCATGCATCGTTTCAAAGGACCCCTAGGAGATTCTCATTCATGGCCAAGATTGTGAGCTCCTAATCTGACAGAATGGGCAGGGTCTTTGTGTATAGAGGGAGGGGGAGATATTTCAGATGAGGGGCCAGCCTGAGCAGAGGCATAGAAGTGGGGAACTGAGGGAGCTTTACCAGAAAGGGTGATCTGAGCAGAGCTGGCTTCAAGGAGTGATCTGGAGGGAAGGAGACTTGAAACCAAGGCCAATCAGGAACCTGTACTTGGAAAGTGAGGGGGAACGAGGCTATCTTAGTAATGGGCCTAAACAAAAGCAAACAAAAGGCCAAGGAAGAGAAATTTATTGGAAGGATCCCGTGCTATTTCACAGACTCCAAGAAAGTTGAGCAATAATGCTCAGGACAGATGGGACACGGGGCTTTGGATGTGGCCCCCTCAGCAGCTGCTCGCAACCGTAACGCCAATGGTCCCTGTCAGTCCGGTTATTTTTAGTACTCTAAAGTTTTCATACTTTAACTGTTACAAGTTATTTCATATTTTGAAGTGAAATATATTGTTTGTTTTTTAAAGATTTATTCATTTATGCATACAAACACTGGGGTGCAGGCCAGAGGTGCGGGGAGGTGAGAGAATACACCGGACAGAGCAGGGGGCAGAACAGGCAGATGGACTGAAACACACTGCTGAAGGGAGCAGTGGGCCAGGCAGGAGAGGTCTGCCTGCGCCATGTGGGTCACCTCCCTGGCCGGCAGCAGGGATCGAACTCGTGCTGCAGTGGCTGCGGTTTGCTTCATAGTGCGTTGCTTAACCCACTGCTCCACTAGGGAGGGCCCTGAAGTGAAATATATTGTAATAGCTACATTTAATTTCAAATATATACCTGTATGGCCCTAATAATAACATAAAGGAGAGACAAAAAGAAAATCATTTTAATACAAAATAATATGTATTTCAATATGTAAATTGGGCATCATGACATGAGAAAATCAAGCATGAGGTGAGACACTTGTATTTAAATCTAGACAATGTGAATCTACAGCTACAAATGCTGATGGATATAGGAGTATCACTTTGGTGATTCACATTCCTCGGGAAATGTTGAAGGTATGTGATTTTTTTGAGATGAAGTACAAACTTAGTAATGTTCCAAGCTAAAAAAAAATACAATCTTAGCTTGATGTATGTAGCAGTTGCATTCTTGAAAAATCCAATGTATGATAAAGTCCTGTGAAAAAATACAAGGCTCTGATCATTTTAGAAAGGTGCACGATCTACATGAATGTCTGATGGGATATGTAACTGTCATGCAGGATGCAGAAACATGCTTGATGCAGAAGTGCCAAGTCTTGCAGAACACAGCGCAGCAACGCCCCCTGCCCACTAGATGCTAGCATATGTCATTATATCCCAATTTTGGTGGTAACCCACAATACCTTCACACATTTTCATGACCCCTCTAATGAGAGCTACTACTCTGTCTCAGCAAACAGCTGTTTCCCATGTGTAAAATAGGATTAGTGATAGCTGTCTTATTTCCCTCAGAGGAGTTCTGTAAGAATCAGCATTGGCTATGTGAGTACTTTGAAAACCAGAAAGCACTACAGAGAGATGAGTTTGAGGTATGCTTTGTGTAGGACGTGAACTTACATTCACTATCCACACCATTTCCCTCCACAGACCTTGATGAGGCCTCTTGCAACCCAATTCCCGAGCGCTACCTTATCCAACTGCCCCACGATTGCTTCCAGAACGCCACGAACTCTTTTTACTATGATGTGGGCCGATGCCCTGTTAAGACCTGTGCAGGGCAGCAGGATAATGGGATCAGGTGTCGGGATGCTGTGGAGAACTGCTGTGGCATCTCCAAAACACAGGAGAGGGAGATCCAATGCAATGGGTATACGCTACCCACCAAGGTGGCCATAGAGTGCAGCTGCCAGCGGTGTACGGAGACCCGGAGTATAGTGCGGGGCCGTGTCAGTGCGGCTGACAATGGGGAACCTATGCGCTTTGGCCATGTGTACATGGGGGGCAACCGTGTGAGCATGACTGGCTATAAGGGCACTTTTACCCTCCATGTCCCCCAAAACACGGAGAGACTGGTGCTCACATTTGTGGACAGGCTGCAGAAGTTTGTCAATACCACCAAAGTGCTACCCTTCAACAAGAAGGGAAGTGCAGTGTTCCATGAGATCAAGATGCTTCGACAGAAAGAGCCCATCACCTTGGAGGCCATGGAGACCAACATTATCCCCCTTGGGGAGGTGGATGGTGAAGACCCCATGGCTGAGCTGGAGATCCCCACCAAGAGTTTCTACAGACAGAATGGGGAGCCCTACACAGGGAAAGTAAAGGCCAGTGTGACCTTTCTGGAT
Source organism: Galemys pyrenaicus (assembly GCA_019455555.1). Classification (NCBI taxonomy): domain Eukaryota; kingdom Metazoa; phylum Chordata; class Mammalia; order Eulipotyphla; family Talpidae; genus Galemys; species Galemys pyrenaicus. The sequence continues at coordinate 80,266 of JAGFMF010011880.1, forward strand.
CCCCGGAATATTTCCACAGCCACAGCTACCCAGAGTGACCTGAATTTCATCACTGATGAAGGAGACACCTTCCCCCTCCGCACATACGGCATGTTCTCTGTGGACTTCAGAGATGAGGCCACCTCAGAGTCACTTAATGTTGGTAAGGTGAAAGTCCACCTTGACTCAACACAGGTCAAGATGCCAGAGCACATGCCCACAATGAAACTCTGGTCACTTAACCCAGACACAGGGCTATGGGAGGAGGAAGGTGACTTCAAATTTGAAAGCCAACGGCGGAACAAAAGGGAAGAGAGAACCTTCCTTGTGGGCAACATGGAGATCCGAGAGAGGAGGCTCTTTAACCTGGATGTCCCTGAAAGCAGGAGGTGTTTTATCAAGGTGAGGGCCTACCGGAGTGAGAGGTTCTTGCCCAGTGAGCAGATCCAGGGGGTCGTTGTCTCTGTGATCAACCTGGAGCCCAGGACTGGATACTCATCTAACCCCAGGGCCTGGGGTCGCTTTGACAGTGTCATCACAGGCCCCAATGGAGCCTGTCTGCCTGCCTTCTGTGATGACCAGTCCCCGGATGCCTACTCTGCCTATGTCTTGGCAAGCCTGGCTGGGGAAGAACTGGAAGCTGTAGAGTCTTCTCCTAAATTCAACCCAAATGCAATTGGTGTTCCTCAGCCCTACCTCAACAAGCTCAAGTACCGTCGGACAGACCATGAGGACCCACGAGTTAAGAAGACAGCTTTCCAGATCAGCATGGCCAAGCCGAGGCCCAACTCTGCAGAGGAGAGCAATGGGCCCATTTATGCCTTTGAGAACCTTCGGGAATGTGAGGAGGCACCACCAAGTGCAGCCCACTTCCGGTTCTACCAGATTGAGGGGGATAGGTATGACTACAACACAGTCCCCTTCAATGAGGATGACCCCATGAGCTGGACTGAAGACTACCTGGCATGGTGGCCCAAGCCGATGGAATTCCGGGCCTGCTACATCAAGGTGAAGATCGTGGGGCCACTGGAGGTGAATGTGCGATCTCGCAATATGGGGGGCACCCACCGGCAGACAGTGGGGAAGCTGTATGGAATCCGGGATGTGAGGAGCACACGGGACAGAAACCAGCCCAATGTCTCATCTGCCTGTGTGGAGTTCAAGTGCAGCGGGATGCTCTACGACCAGGATCGCGTAGATCGCACAATGGTGAAGGTCATTCCTCAGGGCAGCTGCCATCGAGCCAGTGTAAACCCCATGCTGCATGAGTACCTGGTGAATCACCTACCACTGGCAGTCAACAATGACACCAGTGAGTACACCATGCTGGCGCCCCTGGACCCCCTGGGCCACAACTACGGCATCTACACTGTCACTGACCAGGACCCTCGAGTGGCCAAGGAGATTGCACTTGGCAGATGCTTTGATGGCACGTCTGATGGCGCCTCCAGAGTCATGAAGAGCAACGTGGGAGTGGCCCTCACCTTTAACTGCGTAGAGAGGCAGGTGGGTCGCCAGAGTGCCTTCCAGTACCTCCAAAGCACCCCTGCCCGCCCCTCCTCCCAGATCGCTGTCAGAGGAAGAGTGCCCTTCAGGAGGCAACAGCGGGCAAGCAGGGCCGGCCAGCGCCTGCGCAGCAGGGTGACCTCCCGGAGGTTTCCAGGGGTTGCTCAGCAGCCTCTGCGCAACTAAGTCTTGTGGCACTTCTCCCCCCACCTCACATGACAGCCACTGTGAGACTGATGCACACACTGTCATTCGGTTAATTTAAGCACATCTGTTTTGGTGCAATTTGCTTATTTGTTTCCTCATGCCTTTATTTACTGTCTCCGTCCCATGATTCCAATTGGTCATAGCATCCAAAATGGCAAAATAAAGCCCTTTTGTCCTGTTCTTTAAAAGAAACATGAGAAATCGGCTACTGGTAAACCTATGGCCTTGACTGTTCTTCATTTAGTGCCCTCAGTGGAAATGTACTTCCTTTTTTTGTTTGCACAGTTTGGTCCACCTCCACAATCATGATAATCTGATGTTGAAGATGAAATAATTACACAAAGCATATTTCTTAGCCTTGCTCCACAGGATGTAAGCAAGGCCTCCATCACAGCTCGCACATACCAGTGGTGGTGAAATAAAGAAATAAACTACAATATTTTTACTTGAAACATAAATAGCTTATTTATCTCTTTGCTGAGTTTAGAACTCTAATGCACACTCAATGTCAAACTGTCAAATCTAGGGCAATCATGGCTCTCCCATCAAGCCTGCAAAGACTTTCCAGACATCTTGTCTGGAAACACAGACAGACATATCCACAGTGGCACTGGGCTGTTAAGCATGTTAGCGTGTTTCCCTTTACAGTTGCTTTTGTTCTTTTGTGAGAGACTCAAAGCAGATGTCAACCAATGCACATTTGAAGTTGTCATCCTATCTATTAACCATAGAAGTGTCCTAAGTCAGCTGCCCTAAGTTACAGGGCTGGCTAACTAGGCACACACTCAGGAGGTCAAGTATGTTCTTATGGATCATATTTTCCATTCACAGAGAAGAGCAGAGATTCCTGGAGTTATGAGCATGTTCTGGGTGCCTGAGCAAAACTAAAAACATGTCCTGATTTTCTTTTCTCCCCTCTCTTTCCAATACTGGGGAGCTTATACAATGGCTTGGCCCAGGGTCCAGCAAGTTGGCCAAGTGGACCTTCTGCACCCCTCTCCTGCACCCCCACCCCCAGTCTGCTGCCTTGTCCAGCTAGGCTGGCTGACCTCACTCAGAAATGGTGGGCTTTTTATTTTTATTCCAAGCTCTCTTCAAGAAGCCCAGCTTTTCCAAACACCAGATCTCTGTTGTGTGTAACAACACCCACCACCTCCCCTGAGTGAAACAACTGGTCCAAATGGACAAGGTTTTGTTTTTGGAAAAGGTTTGGTTTAAAATAGTAAATCAGAGGCCCGTGGCTGATGCCAGAGTGATCTTGGAGCATCCAGCCAGGGAGATGGGTTGGGTAAGATGCAATTATTAATACCTCTCCCAGCTCCTCCAGAATCTGTCAGAAAAGAGGTCAGAGGAACTGAGGGGAGATGAGGGCATCATTTATAATCAGGAGAGAAAGCTTTCCTTGATCCCCTGACTACCCAAATGCAGCTCCCTTTGGCCACCTCTGGTCTGGGCTGGATTTTTACTCTTGGATCAACATCTGCTCAGCTCCCAGGGGTTTGGGTCATAATCAAGTAGAAGTTTCTCTGGCTGCAGACTCCATCCTCATGACCTCTGAGAAAGTGAGCGTATCCAGATCTGGGGCCTAGTGGCCTTGTGATTGCCTCTTGACCCACTTATAGACTGTGCTTCTGTCCCACTGCTCCTAGGGACAGGCTCTCCCTGACGGCTTGGGGTCAGTGTTCGGTTATCTCAGCACAGATGCTTCACTGGCGCAGGAGTGAGTGTATGCTGCTTCAGCCTGATCGCCAGTTCCCTTCAAACTCAGACTGTTGCCGGGAGCGGTGGGCAGACTGCGCTCCTAACCCACACCCTTCCCTTTTTTTTTCACTAATGACCTGAATTAATGGATTCCAGAGGGTGGTAACTGGTACCTGACTTTTTTTTCTACTCATATATCATCTACTGAGTCTGTCCCAAACCATGTGTACGAGGATACACAAGTATATAAAATATACTTCACACAGTGGTACCAGACTTGGAGAGTGTGGTGTCAGAGGAGGCTTTTTCTAAAGTGAGGTCTGAATGAGCTTCTTGTGGAACATGTGGCTATCGTGGGCAGCGGGGACAAGTAGAAATTACTTGTGGAAAACCAAGCGGCTGGGAGAATATGACAGATACCTCAATTCAGACAGTATGACACTTAATTTTTAAGTATCTTGCTTCCCAAGACATACGTGTTCCCCGCTACATGATTTTGCTCAAGAAAATTTCCTCTGGATCTGATCTTCCTCACCTATAAATGAAGACATTGGTACAGATTAGAGTCTAGACCATCTGTAAGGTTCATTTCATGATTTTCAGCAAGGTTAACAGCATAGTGTCTTTGCTTCACCAAACTGCTGATGATTCACTGGGTGTTCCCTTCCCCTGTGGAGTCTCTGTGCAGTGGATGGACAAAACATTCATTGCGAAAAGCCCTGGGGTTTAGTATCAGCCTGCTATACTCTTGGCTGATCACCCAATTACTGGGAATAGTGTGACAGTATGACAATGAACACTAGATGTCAGAAGGAAGGGTGCAGGCAGGAAGACAGGAAACCCTATCTTGAATGCTTCTGTACCAACCAAGAGTTTTCCACATTCAGCTGGGGTGAAAACAGAATATGTCACTGAAATGTCAGGACAAGAACAGTCTTGAAAGATTGAAAGGGTTTACACAAGCCAAGTTGGAGACAGTGCGGGGACGGTGGAGATTTAGGCAAAGAGATTGTTTTGGAGCGAAGAAGTGGTGGGACTGCACTCTGGAAGGTTTTGGTTTCAAGTAGCAGTGGTGCTGGTAGACATCAGGAAGGACCGCGACCAGAAAGTACAAAGCCATCAGAACCTAGGCCATCATTCTCTGCTTTTCATTCTCTTGTTCTCTTACACTACATGATTTTTGTTCTCAATCTCTTAATCTTGATCTACATGTTCTATTTCTCAGACTGTCTCTCTACCTCAGTTTCTCTCTCCTCTTTTTGGTTCCTGTCTCTGATCATTTTATTTCTCAGTCTCTCTTTCCTTCTCACTCTACAGTCTCTTTTCTCAATTCTCTGCAGGAATCCTCAGTTTTTCTTTGCAGATCAGTTTTCCTCTGCTGCTCTGGATTCGAAGGAGAGGTGGCCATCTCTTCAAAAACAATGAAGAGTTCTGTCCTAGGGTCAGAGTCTTTAGAGAAAGAATCTGATTGGCTCAGTTCGAATCAGGCCTACACCTCTAGTTGAGTCAACTGTGGCGTGGTGGAGGGGGGAATAAAAGGCAGCCCTGTTATATAGTCATGGTTTATATTCCTCATGAGTGAAATCATGAGATACTTGTATTTCTCCTTCTGACTTACTTAAGTCAGCATAATCCCTTCAAGGTCCATCCATGTTGTCAAAAATGGCAAGATTTCATCTTTTTTAATAGTTGAATAGTAATTCCATTGTCAATCTACCTTTTCATTTTCTTGAAATCTGTCATCTATTTTTGCTTGCTTATGATTTTGGTATCACATCTAAGACATTGTTGCCCAACCCAAAGTTATGAAGAATTACACCCTCATTTTGAAATTTTTAAAAAAGATTTATTTATTTATACATACAATGAACTGGGAGTGGGGTGCGGGGGGTGAGAGGATTCACCAAAGACAGAGTAGGGAACAGAACAGGCAGATTGAAGTATATTGCTGAGGGGAGCAGTGGGTGAGGCAGGAGAGGTCTGTTGCACCATGTAGGTCAACTCCCCGACTGGGGATCAAACTCTCGTGCTGCAGTGACTGTGGATGCTTCATAGTGCTGAGACTTAACCCCTTGCACCACCAGCGAGGCCCTTATTTTGAGTTTTACTAAATTTACATTTAATTCTTTGATTCATTTTGAGTTCATTTATGTTTATGTACATGTATATGTATATAGTTAGGAGTCCAACTTTATTTACATATGGGTATCCAGTTGACCCTGCACCACATGGTGGAGATTCGTCTTTCCAGGTGAATGGTCTGGGCATTCTTGTTAAAAATCAACTGAATATAAGTGTAAGGGTTTATTTCTGGACTCTATTCTATTGCTCTGTGTCTATTCTTATGATAGTCTTGACTAGTGTAGCTTTGGGGTAAGTTTTTGAGGTGAGTTTTGAATCCAGGAAATGTGACTTCTCCAACTTTGCTCTATAAGCTTTTACTTACCTGAAAATGTCTTCTGACCTCATGCTTGAAGACAGTTTTGCCATTACATAGCTCTATGTTGACACTTATCTTTCAGCTTCCATTGTTACTGTTAGAAATTTGTTCTCACTTTATCGTGTCCTTGTAAGTGATCATTTTTTCTTTGACAGTTTTTAAAACTTCTTATCTTTGGTATTATGAAACTAAACTACTTAGGTGTTTCTTTTCAGTTGGTGAAACTTGTTGAAGATTGGTGAACACTATGCTTTCTGTATTAAAATACTGTATGAACAGGTATGTCTTTCATCAGTTCTGAAAAATTCTTATCATTATCTCTTCAAATAATGACTATTCTCCATTTTCTCTCCTTGCTTTTTTAGAACTAAAATTATCAGTATATATACACCTAATATTTTTTTTCCATTCTCCCTTTCTTAACATTTCATATAATCTTCTTGTTTCTCTGCTGTATTTGGCCTGATCTTTAGATCTATCATTTCATCTACTTTCTTTTTGGCTAGTCTAAAAATATTAATGATGTTTGGGGCCTTCCTGGTAGCTTAACGGGTTGAGCGCCGCACTATGAAGTATCTGCTGCACAGCAGCGTGAGTTTGATTCCCGGCCAGGGAGGGGACCCACATTGAGCAGTAGACCTCTCCTGCGTTGCCTGCTGCTCCCCTCAGCAGTGTATTTCAGTTGATCACATGTTCTGCTTCCCACTCTGTCTCTGGTGAATCCTCTCACCTCCTGTGACTCTGGCCTGTATGCCAGCTCTTGTATGCATAAATAAACAAATCTTAAGAAAAATTAATGAAATTCATCTGCATAACTTTAACAATTATATTTTTCATCTTCAAGAAGGGTTTTTTGGTTGTTATTCCTTTTCAGAATTATCTGGTCACTTTTGATAGCCTCCAAATGCTTGCTCATTAAAATATTCCTGAGTTTGTGATTTTTTAAAACACATGATACATTTTTCATTTTCTACAATAACATAAGAGTTTGCATGCATGCTCTTAGATAATTTTCTTATTTTTTGTGAGGCCAAGAGGATCTAATAATGAATCCTATGGAGTAGGTAGTACAGTGGTTAAATGCATGACTCTAGAACCAGACTACTTGGGTCCAAATATTGATTTGTTTACTTGTTATCAGTGTGATCTCAGACAATTATTTAACCATTATGTGCTTCAGTTTGCTTAAATATAGACATGAGAAAAATAATAGGTATATCATGAGACTGTTATGAGGATCAGCAGAATATATATTTTATATATGAACACAGTATATATTAGTTACTGGCATATAATAACCATTATGTTTTTGGGGTTGTTAACAGTGCTGGAAATAGAAAAGAATGGAAATTTGTACAGATTTAATAAGGTAATGTTTAATTTTGTGGTGTTATAAGTAATTGGGTATTCTACAGTAGTAATTTTTCAGAAAGTTCAAGTTTATTTCCTCTATTTAAGCTCTAAAACTTTTAAACTTTTCTTTTGATGTTTTGGGCAGAAATCTTTATAATAAATTATATGTTCTGTCTTCAAAAAAAATAATCCAATCTTTCCCTTATTCATTAGGAACTCCAATTTGAATGCCAATTATTTTTGTTATATAATAAAATAGCAACCAGGGTTGATATATTTAAGAAATTTTATATCAAAATTTCAACCAGATGATTTCAGACTATATATTCTTCTGTTGAGTTCTTGCATTCATTTTTTTGTTTACCACTTTTTTGCCAGAATTCTAGAGAACCCTATGGCTCTGGTTAAAATGCTTACTTCTCGCATCTCTTTTCTAATTTATTCACCTGGAGGCTGGAAATCCAACGATCAAATCAGAAATTGAAACGAGTATACAGACAGAGTGAGATTCTGAAGAACTAGGTATAAGCAAAGTACGTGAATTTTGACATGCCAACCTTATAATACCTATGTGAATGATTCAGTAGCCTTTTCTCCTTATTTCTCATTTACTGGCTGACTTAACAGTGGGTACAACCCACTGTATGCTTGTGATTAAACAAATGTTGCTTATAAAGTAATAAATGACTATAATTTTACTGTGATATCACTTTTATTATCTAATATTATGGCCAATGCAAGTAAATTACAAAGTGAAAAGAACTTATAAACTCAGGGTCCATACTCTTGTTCAGTTTCTCATTTGAAATCATATGAACTCTTTACAATGCTAAGGTAGGTGAGGTCATCAACAACCTGGGTACAAAGCATAATTGAAAAGGAACCTTTTACAAGCATTTTTAAAAACATAGCAGCATTACACAGAAAAAAAAGTGTCTTTATTATTTATGAAACACCTACGGTGTACTGAGTCAAAGAATAATTTACTCCTGCAGTAGTTAATGTTAAGAGTAGTTAATGTGTTATAAAGAGTAGTTCATGTGAGCCCATCCCACTTTACAGCTGAAAACACAGGCTTATGAAGTTAACTTGTCAGAAGTCACACAGCTTTTAAGTGACCCAGCAGGAATCCACGCACCTGTCCTTCTGACATCTGTACCCTTTATGAAACACAGAACAAACATTTCCCAGCACTGTCTTCAAGATGTGGTACACCAAAACAAAACAAAAAACCTCCACCTCCAAAGGATTAGTTTAAAGAACACCGTCCCTCCACCAGATAGGAATCAAAGAGGGATGCCACAGTGAGTTAGTGCCATCTGGTGACCATCTCCCTGAACATCAGAATGAAGTACTGTCCTCTAATTTAGGACAAACGGTGGAAGGAAGGATTGTGGGTGCTTATGCTCCCTGAAGTCACCACCAGCCCCCAAGGACAAATCCAGGAGGATCGTAAATCCCCTCCGGTCGACTGCTTGGTCTCCTTAATATCAGGACTGGACGGTGACTCAGTGGTAGCAAATTAAAGAGAACCTAGAAAAGAGACCTTGAAAAATAAAGGGTGAGGCTTTTCTCCCCACAGTGGAAACACACCTCATTCATTTCTGCAGGTAAACCTTAGCATTTCCTTATTCTAGTAGTCTAGCAATAAAAATGCATACCTGAAGGCCTGCTGCAATTGTTTATGAAAACCTTTAGAGGAGGGGGCTGGGCATACTATACCCCTGGCCATGTCTTAAGGAAAGCAAGAGGGAGAATCACTGATTTAATGAGATGGTGGTTTTTCAATCCTTAATGGGAGATTACTTCTGTGTAAGGAATGGAGATTGTACAGACATTTAAAATCTCACAGCTTCTGGAGGAGTATGTAGGAAGTAATGGAAGCAGTAGTAGAGATCTGGGTTTGAGTTCTGCAATTACCTTGGACAAGTCAACTTAAACCCTCTGCATCTTGATCTTCCCAGCTGCAGAGCCAGAAGGCAAATAATAATACCTCAATAATACCTGCTATGAGGATCAGATGTGAAGGAGGCTATAAAAGTATTTTATAAAGATCTATGTCATATTGGCTGTTATACTGAGTCTCACAGAGAATTTAAAGAATTTAAAATAAGTTTTTATCTTTTAAAATAGAGAGTTCCAAGTATGTATCTAGAAGGATCAATGGCTACTGATCTGAAGAATCAGTTTTCAACCAGGAGGAAAAAAATGAATTTATTCAGAAGTGATTCCCAACAAAATGATAGTTTTCTAAGAAGTGGTAGGAGGTGAGATTTTCATGTTTATCAAAAGGAGTCTTGGGTTAAAAAAAGAAAAGAAAGAAAAGCAGTTTTAAAGCAGGAGACTGTAGCTCTATTTCTTTTTCTGACTGTGGTCAAACACCTGTCTTTTCATAAGCTTGCTTTCTTATCTGAAAAATCCAATGCTAAATTAGACGTCTCACTGACACTAACCTATAAAACTATTTGTCATGTAGCAACTCACAATACCGGGAGGTAGAATCAAGTACAAAAGAAGAGTTTTAGGTAAAAAATAAACATAAAAAGCTACGTGCCTTTAGCTATGTAATTCTTAAAAGGCAAATAACTCAGTCAGCTCTTTGAGTGGAACTATTGAGTTGGAAAATTGGACTTGACTTCCTTTCTTAAGCATCATTAACCTGCCAGAAAATGTGTATTGTGGAAGTTTTTGTTCCAAAGAGCTGATAAGATGTGACCGCAGGTATTTGCCATCATTTTCCTAATAGAAGATCCATTTTATTGCAAGGAATTGGCTTCATGTCTCCACATTTAGAACTTGAGGTAGTGTCCTGATAGAAAGTTGATGAGAACTTCCAAGTGAGAAAGTGGTACCAAGTGAGAAAGAAGAGTCCTACTGTGACTCTGGAGCCCTATTGCCCTGTGGCCAGATACAAAGATCTGCTCCATCTTATAGCTACCTGGTTATACTCTGGAGCAAGGGAACTGTCTCAACCTTTGCATTTCACATCAGGGAATGTACCCTTATAAAATGGAATATGCTCCTTTCTCAAACAACCAAGTTTCCCAAAGAATGCATTTGAACCCTTTATAATTACACTCTATATATGAACAGAGATGTTATTTTATTTAAACTGTGCTCAAGTACAAACTGGGAAGTCTTATTATATATCCCCATGGTAAAAGCTCCCCAATGTGAACACCACTATAATAAGGCTTATAACATCAAAAAGCCTAGTACAAAGTTAGTATCCCAAATGATATTTGTTGGGTACTACACATTCTGACCCACAGCAGTTTGAGGATGATGCATTCAAAATGCCAAATTCATGTTGCCTGTGTGATGAAACCATCATCAGACTGGTGCCAAAGTCACATGACCTTTGTTCACATTGCTGAGAAAAAGTTTAACTGTGTATAGCTCCCTTTATTTTGTACCTTCCAGGGCAAAGTCTACCCTCTGTTGAGTAGGCATCTCCTGGGAGTCCCTTCTGGGACAGTAAGTTGGGCTAACCATGGTATGAGTTTATAGAATTGACTTAATGATACTTTGATGTAGCTTGCTTTATAGCAATCTATAGATTTCAGCACAAGACTTTTATTTCTCTGAGAGGGAAATGTGTATTTAATGAAAACAGGAAGTGGAGGTAGGATGGAAGAATTTTAATTACAGTGTTAGGGTCCATGTGACCCACTAAGTTGATTTCTAAAAAGAGAGATTTTTCTTAGAATCAATGCTTTTCACACAAAGTTATAAAGCAAAAGCTTTGCTTTTCAAACAAAAACCCAAAGAAGGAAGCAGATAAAAGCTAAGCTGCTCTGGTTAGCTCTGGCGTGGCAAAGAGGAGGTATACCCTCTCAGTCCTTCACTTCCATCACAAGACTGTGATTTCTGAAGGATTTTAGGGAAAGTTTGGAAACACTGGAGGAAGCTGAGGAAGACCTGAATTCCATTCTGGTCTCTGCCCCTTTAAGCTGAGGGAATACCAGGCATCTGCTTCTCCAGGGAAGAAAACACGTGAGGTCTGGGCCATAGCCAATGCCCCTTGTCATGGCTAGTCCTAGGGAACAAGAAGTCACATTTCTCTAATCCTATTCTGAAGAGGGCTAAGTAAGTAGGGTGACCTGGTCTCCACTCTGGTTTGGCTCCTCTCCACGCCCCACCCAACTAAAAGCATCCAAACTCATTAGCATTTTTTCTCAGCTTCAGAATTCATCAGGATCTTAGACAAAGTAAACAAATTGGCGTCAACCAAGATGGGAAATGAGTCTGACTCATTTGTCACCACCCTCCACCTCGTACAGCTGGTCGATCCGCTTTAGCTGTCTAGGGATGAACCAACCGTGCAGACAGAGGGCTCAAAGGGTAACACAAAAGCTTTTAATGGCGAGTTATTTGGGTGTGGTCAGGTTTAAAGGAACAAAGGATTGTAAAACACAGGGACTACAACAGCTGGAAGAGTTACCACCACTAGGCTTGAAAGAATGAGCGAGCTGTCAATGATCAAAAGTTGTTGCTTAGGGATCTAGGTAAAAACAAAACAAAACCACTTCCATATTACAAATGAAGAAACTAAGGATAAAGAGACGATGAGGAATACAGGCTGTGGAAACCTAGGGAAAGGAACTTATTGACTGAAGTGTCTGGCGCAAGGTAGCCGACACTACCTCAAGGGCCAGTTAAGTCACTTGACCTTGCCCGCTACCAACCAAAAATTACCAGCTTACTGAGATGGGTTGGGACTACAACTCCCGGCTTACACCTCTTCAGGGCCGTCTCAAACTTTTCAACCTTAGTATTAAGCAACTTCCGGAAGAACTGCATTTCAGGACTTGTACTTCCCCCAGTTAGGACGGGCCGTCCACCGGAGCGTGCTCATTGGCTGCTAGGTCGCCGCCCCCTTTTCCTCGCAGCACGTCGGTGTCTCACGCACGCACACGCTGCGCGTGCCCACGCCCCCTCCCTAAGCCTAGGACGCAAGCGCGCGCACACTCCCCGGGCTCGGTAGGCGGGGGTGTAGGGGGAGGAGATAGAGAAGGGGGGGAGGGAGGGGGGTTAAGTATCTTTGAGTAGACGGCAGCGGGGCACGGACAGCGCAAAGGCCTGGGGCCAGGCGGGTGAACTCTGCACCGGGCCTAGGGCCGGCGGGAGGGTCCAGAACCAAATCAGCGCGCCCTACAGAGTAGGAGTCGGGCGGCTGTGGCCCGGAGGGCAGCAGGAGGCGAAGCCCCGGCCTAGTCCCGCGGAGATGTCCGGCTGCGGCGCTTGTACTTGCGGCGCGGTTGCCGCGCGGCTCATCACCTCCTCGCTCGCCTCCGCGCATAGAGGTAACGAAGTAGTTCCTCACCTGAGCCATCGCAACCCGGGGGAGGGCAAAAGGCCTACCCCACCGAGAGGGTGCGAGGGGGTGCGCGGAGCTCCTCCTGGCACCCCTCACTTTGCTGTGGGATGGGCCTATGCCAACCACTGGAGCAGCTGTTTCTCACATTTGAAGTAAACTCCTTGTGCTCCCCGGCCCGAGCGCTTTCAGGTCTCCTAATGTTGGGGCCAGAATGTGGCCACTAAGCAGAAACCCCGAAAGAGGCACAAAAATGCTCCTTTCGTTGAAAAGCGTCCCCAGACCCTACTTGGACCTCCTCCGGGGACTGTCCTTTGCCTCGGCTTCTCTTCCGGCGCCCTGCCGAGTGACCCCTCGGGCCGGTAGGTGGCTCCGGGAAGGGCCGGGGTGAGGGGCTGCGCTGTTGGGGGCGCGGGGCCGGGCCGGCCGTCCGGGCCGCGGGCCGCGCGAGGCCGCCGTGTCGCTGTCATTGTGCGGCCGCCGGCACCGGCCGTCACTCGCTCCCGGTGCTTCCCGACGCAGGGAAGACCTCCGGCAGGCAGGGAAGCGGCAGCGGAGATGAGGGGCATTCCCGAAGGGATTGTTTTTGAAGTGCTAGGGTACTGTCGTTTGCCAGTTTTCCCATCTTGACAGCCCGAGATAGTTTCTTGACGGTGGCGCTGGTTTACCTTTCCTTTCTGTTTATCAGGAGCTGTGAAAAAGTGGCTCCCCAGCCAGGATATTCCGGAAAAGAAACCATTTTCCTCTTCCCCAAATCTATGAATGTCACACTACGCCAATAGACCCTGTTGTAATCACTTCTAGACAAGTTTGTTTTGACTTGTCCGCTCATGACCCTTGGATAAACAAAAAAAGCCCTCTTTTCCTACTATTTAGATTAATTGTAAAATTCCTACTGTTGGTTAAATGTATATTTCTGGGCAGTTAATTTCAGAGAGGGAATTTAGTGAGATAATATGGACATTTTTGTGAAGTGATACACAAATATAAAGGAGTAAAGTCCTAAGATACTAGCTATCCAATGCAGGAATTTGAGTTGCAGACACAAATTACAGGTTATTAGCCTATTTGACGTATTTATTGAGGTCCCCTTTTGGCGCTTTAGATGTAATATACACGTTTTCAACTCCAAGTTTAAATAGAGTGGAGTAGGCAATCTTGTGTCTAGGAGTGAATATAGAGTGTGTTCTCTTTGGGCAGGGAAGACATTGACAAAGTTCTTGACCTGTTCCAATTTCCCTGAATATGTCATAAGAGATGTTTGGTTGTTTTTTTCCTTTTCAAAACAAACTTGTTTTAAATAAATCATCATGTAAATAACACAAGTTAATGGCTTACTTAGGAATATTATAAGTGTATCAGATAATGTAAGTTTGCCAGTGGTTTTCAGAAATAGCAAATAATTATTTTTACTGTGAAGGAGAAAATTAAGCTTAATATGATATAGCACTTTTTTTTTTTAAAAGATTTATTTATGCACACAAGCACTGGGGTACAGGCCAGAGGTGTGGGGGGGGGGGGTG
>JAGFMF010011880.1:99368-280648 GCA_019455555.1 Galemys pyrenaicus
TGTGGGTCCCCTCCCTGGCCAGCAGCAGGGATCGAACTCGTGCTGCAGTGGCTGCGATTTGCTTCGTAGTGCGTTGCTTAACCCACTGCGCCACCAGGGAGGCCCAGACTTCCTTCTTGATAATCCATTAATCCATTCTAAGTAACCCTGTGGTACTAAAATCTATAGAATTTTAATGTAGGACCAGTCAGTTTTTTTGTGTAGGGGAATTGCTGCCTTATAGTATGTGACACTTTTGCCATTGGTTGTAACTGATTTTGGGGTTGTCTTTAATGGGAAAAACCAGAGGTCAGCTGTGACCCCATGAACCAAATCTGCCGTATGTTTGCTTACATACTGTAAACAGGCAGAGCTGTTGGGATTGAGACCACATAGCCTACAAAGCTGAAAATATTTACTATCCTGGTCCTTACAGAGAATGTTTTCCAAATAAGTAAGTGATTAACCTATATTATATTTTCAAAATGTTAATGGCAAAATATAGCAAAAGGTAAAAAGGCAAGATGGCTGTTATACAGTATTTCCTGAATTAATTTCCTGTAGGATTAAAATATTTTTTAATGTTTCAATGAACAGCACATAACTTTTTTTCTATTTATTTATTTTTAAAGATTTATTTATGCATATAAGAACTGGGGTGTTTGCTGAGGGGAGCAGTGGGTGAACAGCACATAACTTTTTAAGGAACATTTGAAATTTATTTCCATTCTGTATAACTAAAGAGACAGACAAGAGTTTATGTCAGTTAATTATTCTTATTGATAGATATAATGTAAGAGTAAGAAAGAATATACATGACCTTTCCCCCCAGAGGTGAAGCAGATGTGGAAGCCACTTGCTCTCAAACTTTGAAAGAGCCACTCACTGATTGTTATGACTAGAATGGTCTTTCCTCCATTGCAAAGGTAGGCCAGGGAAAAGATGTCTTTGTTCAGCTGAAATCTCTTGAAGGCCCAGTTCTAACCTATTTTTGATAGTGCTTTGCCTCTGATGAGAGCGCTGTCCTCCTCTACCAATTTATTCTACCATTGTGAAAACTATGGTTTGTTCATCCTTCTTTATGCTTAAGGAAATTTCATTTCCAAGGGGTTTATTGAGGCATGTTAATATTTGATAGACTAATAAATTTAATTATATTTTCAGGTATTTCTTGTGGTCGCATTCACATACCAGTTTTAGGAAGACTTGGGACCTTTGAAACTCAGATTCTACGAAGAACTCCTTTTAGAACTTTTACAGAAACACCAGCATACTTTGCCTCAAAAGATGGGATCAGTAAAGATGGCTCTGGAGATGGAAATAAGGTAATTATTTTATCTTTATTGGCATCTCATACTATTTGAGTTTCCTCCGTTAAATAAATTTGAAATAGTTCTGTGTATTCCATTGATTTACATGTTTCACACTGTAGGAAATATGTAAAATGATCCAAAGAATTTTAGGTAATTTTTCAGTTTGAACCATAAAATAATCTTTAAGCATTATACTTAGTAAGTACTAATTAAAATCTCTAAACCTCTGAAGTAATAGAAGCATCAGTTAAATAATCTATGTAGTCATTGGTTAGAATTAAATAAAGAATAACCAACATTTCTTAACTTTCACACAACTCTTAGAGTTCATGATAATATAAACCTTATTTATACTCTAAAAATCTTGGATAGCTGTATGAACATTGGAATACTTGGTAGCTAGCAAGTAAATGATTGGTATTGTGTTGAGTCAATGAAATAATAAACATTTTTTTTACTATGTGAATTAAATTAACGTTTGTATTACTGTTATATGCATGACAAAGTGCTAGGTGCTTTCATATTCATACTTAATCCTAACAATGATTTTCTGAAGTAAGTGAAATTATCCTGGTTTTAGAAATGAGAAAAATTAGATCAAAAATGGTAGGTGACTGCTTGTCATGGTAACTCCCAATTCAGTTTTATTGAAATGTAGTTTTTTACTTATAGTAACTGTTAACTTTCAATAAGAGAACAGAAATTAGTGGGCAAGCAAAAGTGGATACACATGTATACCTTGTTTCATTGCAAATTGTTTTATTGCAGCTCCCAGATATTGCATACCTTCCACTGGCAAAAAGATTATTATGACTTTCTGATTGCTCAAGTGGTGGTTAGCATTTTTTTGCAAATAAGTATTTTTTTAAAGGTACATATAACTGGCTTTTTTAAAAAACATAATATTATTGCATACTTAATAGACTTATAGTATAGTGTAAACATTACTTGCATATATACTAGGAAACAAAAATTAGTGTGACTTGTTTTATTCTGATCCACCTGTTCATCTGGAAGTGAATCCCTATTATTGAGAGTTGACTGTATATGGCAATAGCAGAGAATTACAATTCAGGGTACACAGATTTAGGCAAAAACTAAAACATGTCTGAAGCAAGGACAAAGGTTGGGTCTTTTGTTATTGTTTAGAGAGAAAAAGAAGGATAAGGTAATGGTCAGATGAAGGAGTCATACATAAAAATGGTCAGGTAGAAAGGACAAAATAAAAGTAGGTAAAGTTTACTTTTATTAGTCTTTTCAAATAAGATATTTTCCCTCTTGTTGCCTCTTGGAATGTTGGTGGTTTGACCAGTCCATGGGTCTGGCACAGTTTAAAGTAGACAGTGACATGGTTTGTCAGCATTATCCGCCCTGGTCCCATTTGAAAATGGCTTTACTTATGTTATTTTTTCCTAATGCTTATTGAGTTGTTGAAAGAAAGATATTTATTACACATACCATGTGAAAAGGGAATGCAGATAAATGTGTTTACTGAATTGATTTTATTTTAGTGGTAAACGTATCATTGAACACCAGTGATAGTAGAGATATAAGTTATACTAATAATTCCACTCTAGAAATTGTAAAAATTATAAGATTAATTATAAACTGTATTGTTTATATTTAAGTTACATTTAAAAAAGGTTGCCTGAAAGTAATAGTTCACATTCTCTTTTTCTTCTCCATAAACATCAGAAATCAGTGAGTGAGGGAAGCAGTAAGAAATCTGGCTCTGGGAATTCTGGGAAAGGTGGAAACCAGCTGCGCTGTCCTAAATGTGGCGACTTGTGTACCCACGTAGAGACTTTTGTGTGTAAGTTTTACTTCTATGGTTCTTCTTTTTCCCTCCCCTATCTGTAAATTGTTAACTGTATATAAATATGTATATTATGTAACTAGAGTTTTGTTTTTTTTTTTTTCCTTGAGCTTACAGGATTCTTTCTTATGATCATTAGATGCTAAAAGTCCTCAGGAATGGTAATACTTGCACTGTGGTTAAAAAGAAAAGATAATTTGAGAAAATAACTTCTTTCTTTTGTTTTTCTGTGTTTGTTTCAAATTTGATGTTAAGAGTTTCCTTGTGGCCATTAAGCTGGTAATAACTAGGCTCATATTGTATTTATTATTCCATTCTTCAGCTATCTGAGCACTTAATACAGCTATAGTGATGAGTCATTCAAATATTAACGTTTTTCCCTGAGTAGTTACCAGAGGAATTAAACCCTCTTTCAGTTTCTGATTATGTGGTGGAGAGGATTTTCTACATTCTAACCCAAGTACTGAGACTTTACTTCCAATTTCACATTTATCATTGCTATTAATTGGCCATTATATGAAAAAGTACTACATCTGATATATTTTTCACAGTTCTGGAAAGACTTTTAAAGTAATTCCAGTCTATAACTGTAATGTTTTAAAGTAATTCCAGTCTATAACTGTAATGTTAGAGGTTCTCTCTGTAGTTTTGCCTAGCACTAAATCAAATAAAGGAATCATTCTGAGTGAAATAAGTTGGATCTCAACATAAGTTGAAAGTGTTAGATCCGGATGATATAACTGGTAAATATCATTTGCTATTAACATTTGGTGTGATTTAATAAGATTCTGAGATTCACTCAGTTCTTATTGACAGTGTCATATTGCATATATTTTAATCCTTTCTTCTTCCCCAAAAAAGGATTTCAACCTTTGTATACCTCAAGAACAACTTCTTAGAGTAGTAAAGGAAGGAAATTAACATTTAATAAATGTGTGTAATGTAATTTTAGTCTCACAATCTTATTTTTGTCAGGAAAGAGAATATCCTTATGTTTATATGTGAAGAAGCTGAGACTTAGCAAGTTTAAATAACTTATCCAAGGTCACAGAGCAGTGAAACGTTGGCTATTTAGAAGTTTCTATCCCATAAATTTCTGCTGACTGCTATTCTTTAGGAATTAACTAGCTCCTCTTGTGACTGTATTTCTTTCATGCAGCGTTTTCAAAACTTGCCAGTTGTATTAATCACTGAAGGGATTGTTAAAAGTACAAATTCCTTTCTTCCCTAGAGGTGAATATTCTGTACATTTTGTCTTAGACTCTCTATGTTTAAAATGAGACCAAGGTTGAAAAATACTACTTTACTCTTACCATTTATGCTTTTTGAGATCTGTTTCCTTTGGGAATTCTTTTTTTTTTTTTTTTAAGATTTATTTATTTTATGCTTAGAAGAACTGGGCTACAGGCCAGCGGTGCGGTGGGGTGAGAGGACTCACCAGAGACAGAGTGGGGAGCAGAACAGGTAGATCAACTGAAGTACACTGTTGAGGGGAGCAGCGGGCAAGGCAAGAGAGGTCTGCTGTGCCATGTGGGTCACATGGCCAGGAATTGACTTCATGCCACAGTGGCTGCAGGTTTGCTTCATTGTGCGTTGCTTAACCCATTGGGCCACCAGGGAGGCCCCTCCTTTGGGAATTCTAATTGGGGAGATGGATGTAGGAATAAAGACTGTGGAAGAATGTATGTAATTTTGTAAGCAAATATCTTTTGACTCACTCAGACATAGTGAGGCTTAGAAATACAGATGAATGGCCTCAGAAGTTTTGTACAGGAGTAACAGGCCCCAACAGTGAGATAAAGCCAAAAAAGATCATTGGTAGTTCTTTCTAGAATGGCCTGTTTAGGTTATATAGCTCTTCACCCCCCCTTTATTAAAAAAGTAGAACATTACAGATAAAAGATATTTTTCTATAATATATTTTCATCAACCATATAGTTCTCAAAAAGCATAAATGGTATATTTATGTTTTTGCAAATTGCTTATTTTTCCCATTCAACAGTGTTTTGAGAGCTATGTAAATACATATATGTCTAGTCATTTCATTTTTTTTATTTACAAGTTTTTTCATTAAAGAGATATCATTCACATACCATACATTCACCCACATAAGTATACATTTCAGTGGTTTTTAGTATATTCACCAAATTGTACAATCATCACCACTTAATTCCAGAACAACTCTGTAACCACCCTCCCCCCCCCAAAAAAAAAATCTTCACTCCCCTTAGCAGAAACTGTCTACCCTTTCCCTCTTGGCCCTGGCAACAACCTACTTGCTCTTTATAGATTTGTCTGTGTTGGATAGTTCATATAAAAATAGTTACACAATATGAGGCATTTTGCGTCTGGCTTCTTTCACTTAGTATATTTTCAAGGTTCATGTGGTATTTTATTTTATGTCAGTATAATAAAACTGAATAGTTTTTCATTGTTATTCATCAGTTGAAGGATATTTGGGTTGTTTCTGTTTGTTGACTATTCTAAATGCTGCTATTAAACATTTGTGTCTTAAGTTTTTATGTGGTGGTATTTTTTTACTTCTCTTGGATTTACATTCAGGAATGGAATTGCTGGGGAATATGATAATGTTTAGTTCTTTAAGGAACTACCAAACTGTTTTCCACAGAGGCTGTACATTTTACAACCCAGGTAGCAATGTACAATGATTCCAATTTATCCACATCCTCTTCAACACTCACCTTTTTTTACTGTAGCCATCATAAGAATGTGGCGTGGTATCTCATTGTGGTTTTGCTTTACCTTCCCCTAAGATTAAAGATCTGAAGTATCCTTTCGTGTGCTTATTTAGTCTTTGAGAAAAGATCTGTCTGTCTGTCTATGTATGTATGTATAGGAGAGCTGAGCTGTAGACTGGAAGTGCAGGGGGTGGCAGTGTGTGAGAGGATTCACCAGAGACAGAGTGGGGAGCAAAACGGGCAGATTGACTGACATTCACTGCTGAGGGGAGCAGTGAGTGAGATAGGAGAGAGGTCTGCTGCGCCATGTGGGTCAGCTTTCGTGCCTGAGGGTCTACTATGCCATGTGGATCAGCTTCCTGACTGGGGATGGAACTCCTGCTGCAGTGGCTGTCCATAGCTTCATAGTGCTGAGACTTAACCCCTTGCGCCACCAGGGAGGTCCTACTTCGTCCTTTTCAAAATTGAGTTATTTTTCTCTTGTTATAATAGTTCTTTATATATTCTGAGTACTAGACTTATCCAGACAGATGTTTTGCAAATATTTTCCCTCATTCTGTGTTCTTTCCTTTTAATGCTGGATAGCAAGATTCAGCAAATTTTTAATATAAAGGGCCAAATAGTAAATTTTGTAGCCTGTGTACCTTATGTTCTTTATATTACAACTATAGTAGTCTCCCTTTATCCATAGTTTTAGTTACCTATGGTCAACCATGGTCCAAAAATATTATATATGATGATATTTTGAGAGAGATCATATTCACATAACATATTAATATATTTTATTTTAATTGTTGCATTTTAAAAGTTCAAAACTTGTTAATGTATTACTGTGTTTAATTTATAAATAAAACTTTATCATAGGTATGTATATATAGGAAAAAACATAGTATACATAGGTGCTAATTGAAGTTCCAGGCATCCTCTGTGGGTCTTGGAATTTACTCTCCATGGATAAAGAGGGGACTACTATATTCTCTTTTGTGGTTATATTGTGAAAGCATCCATAAACAACATAAATAAATGAGGATGACCATGTTCAAGTAAGTCTTTGTATGTGAGCATAGACATCTGAATTTCATCTACCTTTAATTGTCATTTTCCCCCTCAACTATGTAAAAATGTGAAAGCTATTCTTAGTCATGGACCTTGCTGTACATATACTCTCTTGCTGTGTATAAAATCTCATAATGGGGCCTCCCTGGTGGCGCAGTGGGTTAAGCAACGCACTATGAAGCAAACCGCAACCACTGCAGCACGAGTTCGATCCCTGCTGCCGGCCAGAGAGGGGACCCACATGGTGCAGCAGACCTCTCCTGTGCCCGCTGCTCCCCTCAGCAGTGTACTTCTGTTGATCTGCCTATTCTGCTCCCCACTCTGTCTGTGGTGAATCCTCTCACCCCCTACACCTCTGGCCTGTACCCCAGTGCTTGTATGCATAAATAAATAAATCTTTAAAAAAAAATAAATAAAATTTCATAATGATTTTTTGGTCTTGTTAATAGTGATATTAAAATAGGCTTAGTTACTTGTTTTCATGAAAGTAAAATACTATCACGAAAAATCATCAGAAATTGAAATAAGAATAGTATCTTAGAATTTTATTAAAAGAACTAATATGTCCTATTCTTTTACCCATTTAAAAAATAACTTGTCAAACATGAATAGTTTTATTTAAGATAGTCATTTTTTTATGTATATACTACTTTTTGAAGTATATACATACTTTTATGTATATACTACTTTTTTGCTCTACCTATGTGTCTCTTAAGGTGGGGACTAAGCATCTCTGCAATAGTTTACATGACAAGCTTGCTTTTAAACAAATCTGAAAAAAGATTTAACATACAACCTTTCTGTTATGAATATTAATTCCAAGTAGTTTTAATCATATGAGCATACTAGAAGCAGTATTCTGCATATAAACATAGGATCCTCATAGTAATCATTTACGGGAACAATGTTCTCCCTAATAATTTAATAAAATTTAGATTTTTGCCTTATATTTAAGAGTAAAAAATATGCATTGTAGCATTTGCATTTTTTTCTGAAATAGCATTTTGATAAATAAAATTGAATCTTTGACCTTAGGTATATATTGAACATGTTTCAGTATAAAATTGCATTGGAAATATTCAAGTGGAATTTAAGCAACCCTTCAACAGTATCCAGAGAGGGATGTATTTTATGGTGTTTAATTTCTTTCCCTTTGACCTAATTTCTTTAGAGAAATATTTTGTCCTTGAGTTCTCAGGCCAGATTTTCCTGTCACACTGCCTGAACTAGATCAGAGGCCATTCTACCCTCTAATCCTTGCCTTGTTTACCAGCAGTAACACTTGTATGCTGGTGATGAAATTGAAAATAAAGAAATTGTCTCTCTTTCCCAATGATGGGAAATGGTGGTTATAATGTATTTGGATTTGTGTTAATCAAAAGTACTTGGAATAGCTTTATCTTTTTCTTTAGGTAGATATTTATAGATCAATGAATAGAAACATGAGTGATCTCTCCTAGTTTAAAATTTGCTACTAGAATTTATCCAGAATGTATTTTTTAGTTGGTCTTATGTTTAAGAACCAGCACATGAGAATTAAATTGACTGAATTAATGATTAGATTTATTTTTTGAATGTGGAATTGTCTGGTTTTTTTTTTAAATGGATAGATTATTCTGTGAAGATTTAGATGAGATGTCAAAACAGTTTATGTAATCCATACATAGGTAAGTTATATTCCAAAAAAAGAGATATTACATTAGTTTAAAATTTTCTTTTTTTTTTCCTGTTTTATCTGTCTAGATTACACAAAGGTAACACAAAAATGTATTACCTAGACTTACCAACATGTAACTAATTCCTTTGTATCTTTTGCTCTGTAATCTATTCAGAATATGTACAAAATTGTCTACCATGCTGCTTTCTGAAGTCCCTGGCTATATTGAGTAAGGATAGTACTTAGAGAAGGTTAAAAGTATGTATCTGTTAGAGAGAAGTTTTACAGGGAGAAAAGAAGAAATTACAGCCCAGCATCTCTTCAGATCTGGAAATGTGAACCTCTGTATTTCTCACATTCCTTCCCCCTGATATAATCTCAGCCCTCCCATTGGAAGAGCTGGGTTTTTTTTTGGGGGGGATGCCTATCCCCATAACTCTCTTGATGGCCATCTCAAATAAACTCTTCCTTGTAAAGACATTTCTCGTGATTCAGTTTGACTTCCTGGGCATGAGCGAAAGACCCAGCTTGGCCATCCCTCAGCTTTAATGTAGAATAGAATGTTGTATAGATGAGGCTTTGGAATTATTTAACTGCCTTTGTGATGTTTTCAAAAGCTGTATGATTATCTTTAAGTCAATATGATTGAGAAAGTTGTTATTTTGTTAGCTTCTTACTGGCTTTTAGGGTTAAGAAATAGGAATTATTGTAAAGATGATTATAAAGAAGGATAAAATAACTATGTATTTACCAACTCAAGGTTTAAAAATGCTCACAGGTTTGAAAAGTACCTAGGAATATACATTTTTATATTTTTGGGGATTAAAATTGATTTATTTCTTACAGCTATTGTATATGTTTGAATTTTTCATAATTTATATTGTGTTTTATAGGAAAGGAAATATATGTGTGTATATATAATTATATAATGTATACATAATATAATTTAAATGACCAAAATATATTTCTCATGCATATTTTGTCTCCATATACAATTTCTGTTTCACAGCTCCCTATAAAATCTTGGAATTTCCCAAGTGTTGAGAGTGTTAGAGGTGTCTTTTGCTATGTTAATAAAGTGACAACTTTTAAAGAAGGGGGTTGGTTGCTTCAGAAACTAATGTGAGAAATGGTTGTAAGATCCAGCTCCATCACTCCCAGATCTTCAGCAAGGTAATGGGGCTGGAGCTGGAATTCAATCACCAATGGCCAATGAATTCTTTAGCCATGCCTATATAATGAAGGTTGTAAAGGCTCAAGAAGAGGGGGCCTCAGAGAGTTTCCATGTTGGTTAACATGTGAAGATTTGGAGGAAAATGTCATGCCTGGAGAGGACTTGGGAGCTCCTCACCTTTTCCATGTTTTGGGCATCTCTCCCATCTGACTGTTGACTAGTATTTTTCATATCCTTTATAATAAATTGGTGATCTAGTGAGTATAAGTGGCTTTCCAGAGTGCTGTGTGCCATTGTAGCAAATTAATTGAACCAGAGGAGGGGATAGCCAATTGGTTGTAAGCATAAATAATAATATGGACTTGCGATGGGTACCTGAAGCTCTGAGAAGAGGGTCATGGGACTCTCCAGTCTGTAGCTGGTTGATTAGAATCTCAGATAACTCTGTGGGTTGTGGGGCTTGCCTGCAGCTTTCAACTCGCCTCTGAAGTGGTGGATGGTCTCAGAAGACTGACCCCTTTGCCAATGGACTGTGATGCAATCTCCAGGTAGATAGTATTTGAAGTGAAATGAATTGAGAATCCCTTGTTGGTGTGAGAAAGCCTTAGCACATACATACATGTTGGGAATTGGTCTCAAGACATACCAAATATGCAATAATAAAATCTTGGGAAAATAGATTTATTTTTCTCCCAGTTTTTCTGTGTTTCATGAAATAACCGATTACTTAATATTCTTATAGTTATGCTTTTGAAAATTATCTTTTCTCATAATGAAGTGTACACAAAATGAAAGTACCTGGTGGAAATGAATTGTAGTTTACTGAAATCATCTGTCTTTATCTCTATCTTAGGTGAAAACTAAGCTGTTTGTTGTGGCTAGTGGAGTGAACTACAATTCTACTTTTTGTCAAGTATATAGTTACCATTTACAGTGAGTCTTTAAGGTTAAACACTTTTTCAGGTACTTATTTTGTTTTTTTCTGCTGATCTTTCTTTTCTTTTACAGCATCCACCCGTTTTGTGAAGTGTGAAAAATGTCATCACTTTTTTGTTGTGCTATCTGAAGCTGACTCAAAGAAAAGCATAATTAAAGAACCCGAATCAGCAGCAGAAGCTGTAAAATTGGCATTCCAACAGAAACCACCTCCTCCCCCCAAGAAGGTATAGATAGGTCTTGACTCAGTCTTATAAGCATTTTGTCTTGAAAACATTTCATTGCTACCCTCTCCCTACTTTATATTGGATCCTAATGTTACCATCTAGATAAGCCCTTTAAATTCTTAATATGGACCTCTATTTAAATTAGTTGTCATTGGTATTTGATAACTTGGAATTTAGTTGGAATCCATTGCTCTTCTCCTTCTCTACCTATAAGTGCTCTTTGGCCAATTTAATAATTTATGGATATAATTTGTGAGACATAAATATTTTTTTAAAACCACAGTAAAATATATATGGTAAATAATTAAAGAATTTGTCATGTAAAAATAAATAATATAATGGAAAACAGGGTTTATTAAGCTTTATGTTCTCCACTAATTTATGTAGACTCTAGACATGTGAGTCAGTGTTCTAGAAAATAAATAGGCAATATAGCTATTTTCAGGTGTTAGTGAATACTAACATTTAATTTCTGTTTACTGAAAGTAGAAGGAATTTATCCCAGGGTCCGAGCTGTTGGCAATATCTAAGTATCAAATGGAACTTTAGTTTCTACTATGAATAAGGTTTTTAGATTACCATTTACATAAATGAACAGCATTAAAGGTAAAATCAGAAAAAAATGAAATGTTTGCCAATATTAAAGTACATAGGTACTGTTAATATAATGGTTCATATAAGTTCTTGATTCTGTAATGCATGATTTTTGAAATCAGTAATTTTATGTTTTCTTTGTGAACAATATTATTCTTATGATAGACAAAAGTATAGAAAGAATTTATTGTAATGATTTACATTAAAGATGGTATCTTTAAACCCATGGTGACTTGTATTCTAAGTAACTTTAATGT
Source organism: Galemys pyrenaicus (assembly GCA_019455555.1). NCBI lineage: Eukaryota > Metazoa > Chordata > Mammalia > Eulipotyphla > Talpidae > Galemys > Galemys pyrenaicus. The sequence continues at coordinate 111,077 of JAGFMF010011880.1, forward strand.
TAACTTTTAAAATGAGGATCAATAGCATTGTTTATAGACTAGATACTAGCCTAACACTAGCAGAGTACAGTGATACTTTGTTAAGTTAGAGAATAAATGAATTGTGTTTTTGTTCATTTAGGGTTTGGGGACTCTGCGTCATTTTTAACCTCATCTTTGTTCATATTTAAAACCGTGAGCAAATATGTTCGGTATACAACTTTTTAATGTGTGTCTTTATGATAGCTGATAATAAATTATTCATACCTAATCATCTTTCAGATTTATAACTACCTCGACAAGTATGTTGTTGGCCAGTCATTTGCTAAGAAGGTGCTTTCGGTTGCTGTGTACAATCATTATAAGAGAATATATAATAATATCCCAGCTAATCTGAGACAGCAAGCAGAGGTTGAGAAGCAGACATCATTAACACCTAGAGGTTAGTGTTTTGATAACTGACCAAAATAGATACTATTATGATTAGAGGTAATATTTATTTTTAACTCCTGGTTTTTGTCTTATAATGTTTTTAGTATAGTACAGCATTTTCCAAAGAAATGGTTTTGACCATTTTACCATAAGCAGCATTTTTTTTAAAAAAGTTAATGGGTGTGAATAAAAACTACCAGTGTATATTTGCTTGTAGTTAAGTATAGTTTCTTAAAACTTTTGTTTTCAGCTATATGTGCATGGGTTCTGAGAGTAAAATATGTGTCTAACCAAAGAGTCTCAGTGAAAAATGTTGGCAATGTCTCACTGAGGGTGAGACATCATCTTTGAGTTATAAGCTTCACCACAGTTAGTTCACCAACACTGCATCATCGTAGTACTGTATGCCAGTCTGACTTCTTCGCTTTTGTGTTCAAGATACAAAATTTCATTTGCTAAGTCAGATAGGAGAGATGATAACTCTTAAAGAATGTATCTAGTACCTCTTTGGGCTCCAGCTACTGACTGCAAGGTTAAGGGCCAATTTGTGATTTGAAGTATAATTCCTGTTAGTGGTAGATTGTAATATATACTGTGTAATTTCAACTTACTGTGGACAATAATGTATGTTATATTGATAGAATGATTTTACAAAAACAATGAACAGAGTAAAATGTAAGTATTTTAAGTTTTTATTTTGTTAGCCAGAGAGCCCTGGTTTCTGACTTAGACAAACAACCTATTATTTTACATTGTTTTAATTATTATTTTACAGTTTGAGGGAGTAATGCTGAATATAGAACCAGAATATTTTTTGACTAATGTTAGTAACCTATAAAATATGTAAGTGACTGACTTAATGAAGAGACTCGTTTACTTGTTGAACTTACTGCGAACGTTATGTAGTAGTATCAGTTACTTTATTTTTAGAAAGTGTAAGTCATAACTAATGGGAAACTTGGAACCTTCATTTTTATAAGGTCCAAATAGCATTGTCTAGTCATGAAGCAAAATGACTTTTCCTAGTTTCTTCCATTGACAAGTCAATGGGTGAAGCTGTTTTAGACCTTGGAAAAGCAAATGACTAAATGGTCTTTATATAGTATGAGGGGTTTAAGACTCTTATTGAAGACTTATTACTACTCTTTTCTTAAACTAGATACCAACTTTATATTTGACAAATATGAATATTAGCAAGTAGACAGCCATCATAAGCATTTTTTTTAAACAAGGGAAGGTTGTAGCATATAGATTCTTTCATAATATGAGAAAATGAGAACTGTTACTGAACACATTCTTTAATTATATTTGGAAAAGGGCGAGAAGTAGGATCCTTCGTGTTTGTTCCCTTAAACTAAATAAAAGATGTAATATTTTCATCTTTTTTCTTAGAGTTAGAAATAAGAAGACGGGAGGATGAATACAGATTTACAAGTAAGTGACTTCTCAGGTCTTCTTCTGTAATCATTCTGCCTTTTGAGATTTACCTCAATGATTTATGTCAGCAATAGAAATATATAAACATGTATATGCTTGTGTATGTGTGTGTGTGTGTATATGACCAAGAAGGATGTTGTATGTTATCTAAACATTCATTATATACAGTATATATAATTTTGGAACAGTTTTTCATACCTAGTTTATGTAGTCTGTATATATGTTGAATTATTTCAGGTGCTTATCTTTTCTGTTGTGCTATTTCTTAAAGCATAATGTAGAGATATTAAAAAAGTATTATTTATAGGATATATATATTCTCTATATAGATCTTCATATTAACAGGTGTTGTATTTTTTAAAGTTTGTATTCTAGCATATCTTTTTTTTTTGCCATGCAATTAGAGTTGACTTCCTTATAAGTGAAGAAATTTTGGCAAAGCCAAATTGTCTTTTTGCTGTTCTTTGCCAGAAACCACACTGATTTTTGGTGTTTATAAAACTCATACATAGCCTTGCAAATTACGCTTATAATTATAATAAGGTTTACCATTTTTTCCAACCTCGATTCCCTCTGTAAATCTCAGATGGTGTGATAGAGGATGTGGAAGGGCCTGATACACAAGGATAGTGGCCACCCATGATCTTGCTTGCATGTACATATTCTTCTGCAAGTGGATATACTTTTTGCACAGAGGATGAAGGTTCCAGGGGTATAATAAAAAAATTTCTGTGAACTTCTGTTTCAGTAATTAAAAAATGACTAAAGAAAGCAATAAATACACCACTATCAACATTTCTCAATTATAAGTTTAATACTGTTACATTGGCTTTTCAACTAAGCAATATTACATATCTATTTGAAGTACACTCTATGTACAAGATTAGCCATGGGGACATAAGTAGTTTACCAGCTCTGGCATGAGATTTATGGTGTGTAATTAATTGTATTGTTTCTAGTTATTTTTAAATGATACAAAAAGGTGATTTTTGCCATGCATGGTAAAAGTGCCGTAGAATTAGATTATATATAAGAATATAAGATCTTAGTAATATGTTTTAGGTATATGAATTTATTACTTTATAATTTATTTACTTTACACTTTATATTCTACATCCTCTATCACACCATCTGAGATTTACAGAGGGAATCGAGGTTGGAAAAAATGGTAAGCCTTATTATAATTATAAGCGTAATTTGCAAGGCTATGTATGAGTTTTATAAACACCAGAAATCAGTGTGGTTTCTGGCAAAGAGCAGCAAAAAGATAATTTGGCTTTGCCAAAATTTTTTTACTTACAAGGAAGTCAAATAACATGCAAATATGCTGTCTGTATTATATTCATAAATTTGGGTAGATGGCTAGTGAAACTAGTATGAATTAGTAAAAAAAAATTCTATAGTGAATATATTGAAAGATGTATGTAGTGATTCCTTTCTTTTTTTTGTAATTTAAATATTATTAAGTAATGATATTTTTAAACTTAGATAAAAGCTATTTATATTTCTATATATTGATTGATTTGGAAATTTAACATTTTTAAAACTTAAATAGAATTTATTTTCATATACAATTTAATCTTATCCTAAAACTGTATGTTTTGAGGTATTCAAGTTAGGGTAGTAGGCCAAGATCATATTTAATCAAAATATTTTGAAAATTCCATAGATTAAATTCAAACATTATACTTAATAGGGTTTATGTTTTTTTTCTTTCATTGGAACATAATGTTTATCTTAAGTTGAGCACCAGATAAAAGAGTTAACTTATATCTAAGGACTGTGTTATATTTTATAAATGCTTAAACACTAGAAAAACAGCAGTAGTAGTAAATTCTTCTTCTGTAAGCCTTATAAAACTGTCTGCTGGGCACTACTCTAAAAAACATAATAAATGATAACTTACTTAATCTTCCCAAAACCTGTGAGACTGAACCTACTGTTTTTGGTCCCATTTCACATGGCCTCATAGCTGATGAGCTCCATGCAACTATCCATGACATTAACCTGCACACTCTTAGTCCTTCTCATTATAAAGATCTCCTTAGCAGTGAGCTATGTGGGAACACAGAGTAATTGAAATGACAATTTATATGGGGTGTAGTTTCAGGAATGACAAGCATCATCTGTTCTGTACTATTTAAATTATTCCTTTTTTTCTTAATTCATTAAGTTAAGTACATGTACCTTGTGACTCCACTATAGTTAATATACTTGCAATTTTATTCAAACCTAATTAATTTTTCCTCCATTGGACAGATCTACCCTTGAGCCAAACCCTCTTCCTATATTGTCAAAATCCCTAACTAGATTTGCTGAAATTAAAAAAAAACAAACCCACAGTTGTGTTAGGGACAATTAGCTAACTGAACTGATACCAGAGATTGCATTTTCTTGTCTGATATGGATTACAATGAGTCATAGCATATTGTGAATTATTCACTAGTTATTAACCCCCAAATATAGCACTACTTAATTATATCCAAATGTTTATTAAATACCTGTTATATATGGTGAATATAATAACCCTTTAGTGTGACCCTAAGATAGTTTGAAAGTGTCACCAGATGAAATAGGACCATAAAAAGTTATGTCTGCTGAGCATCTGTCTGTTAGTTTGTTTAAAATAATAATGAATTGAAGTACTGATACTCTTAATCCATTTGTTAGAAACAGCCTAACAATAAATCCAGGAAATAAAACCTAGTATAATGTGAGCACAGATACTATTTTCACATCATACCTTCTGAGAACCAGGATATTTACAAATCTGGATGATGGAAAAGCCCACTGGGATTCTTTCCTTCAAAAGAGTGAAAATATAAGACCTTTGTGTGTATGCTTGTTTTTAGGGACCTTTGTATGTATGTTTGTTTGTTTTTAGGGACCCAGCTGACAAACTGACAGTTCGCCAGTAATATCAACCCCAAATCTACTTAAGTATTTTGTCCTTAATATAGGAAGTAGAAAGATTTAGTTGCGATCCTATAAAATCAGTGAGTCTTACCATATTTGGTAAAAGCCCTGTTTTTTTTTGTTTGTTTGTTTTTCATTTATTCTTACAACTTCGAACTATGTGTTTGAAATTTGATAAAACAGGTCTTTAAAAAATATATATATATATTTAAGTCATTGTTAATTTTTGTACAATGTTTAATTTCTCCTCTCAGGTGTAGTTCCCATAAGATTCCTACCACCAAGTCACCAGTGAACCATCACCATAGTCCCTGTATTCTTCTCACCCCATTTTAACCCTTCTCCCCCTCCCCTGCAGAATGTCTCTGATTTATAGTTGCCTGCCAATTTTACCTTTTTATTTATTATTACTTTTTTCCTGATCCTTTATCTGATTACCCTATATTCCTCCTATAAGTGAAATCATCCAATATTTTTTGATAGGTCTTATTGTAAACTTAAACACAAAGTTTATGACTTGCCGGAGATCATATAGATATTTAGAGAAGGACAAAGGCTAAAACTTTGTCTTATAGTAACATTCTCCTTCGATTATATTGTCTTCCTTTGGGTGAAAGGGCATTCTTCATGTAGGTTTATATAAATAAGGAAGATAAAAAGAGTCCATTTCCATTGCTTGAGTCTTCCTAATAATCATTGTCTATTGTATATTTGTTATGAGATAATTTGAAGTTTTCTTCCTTTTTAGGTAGAACAGCATGTTGAGTTACTTAAAGATTTTTTGGGGGCATTCATTCAAGTAAAATCAAATGAAATTCTAGTAATTCCTTTGGCATTTTTCAGAATTGCTTCAGATTGCTGGAATTAGTCCACATGGTAATGCTTTAGGAGCATCAATGCAGCAACAAATAAATCAACAAATACCTCAGGAAAAACGAGGAGGTGAAGTATTGGATTCTTCCCATGATGATATAAAACTTGAAAAGAGTAATATTTTGCTGCTTGGGCCAACTGGGTCAGGTAAATAATTTCCTTAAATAATTTATCACTATTTTAAAAAACAAATGATTATATAATCAGTGTCTTGTGATTAGGGGATTCTGACTCTTGAGAAAAAAAAATCTAAAATCAAAATTGTGGCTATATGATCAGTATTTCTTCATACGCTTCAAGCTGAATTTGAAGCATTGATCTTGACCTGTAAGTCAGTTCCCAACAGCTTTACAGGAATCATAAAAGGAACATACCATTATACCTGAATGATATTAGGGAATAGGTGTAGTGTAATTTTTTATTATATACTATTCATAGTTTATTTTGCTTTTTTAGATAAATTGCCTACCAACATATTACTAGTAAACTCTTTCCTGCTGTTTCTGTTTGTAGGTAAAACTCTGCTGGCACAAACGCTAGCTAAATGCCTTGATGTCCCCTTTGCTATCTGTGACTGTACAACTTTGACTCAGGCTGGATATGTAGGTGAAGATATTGAATCTGTGATTGCCAAACTGCTCCAAGATGCCAATTATAATGTAGAAAAAGCACAACAAGGTATGTGCTCATCATTGATTTTTCTGTCCCCAGATGTAGTCTTTTGGGGAAGCAATCTAAAATTAAGAGGTAATATAATTCTTATTTTGCATTGAGAAGTAAAATTCTTTAATTTTACAAAATATGTGTTAAACATTTTCTAGCATACTGATTAAAGGCCCTAAATTTGCTTTGTCTTATTGTCATAAAATGGGCAGTAGGGTGAAAAAAGGCCAAATTATTAGTCCATTTTATCCTCTACGCAGTCATTGTTTTTCTTGTTCTGACTCTCTGGTGGTGGGTTGGAGCAAGGACAAGGGTGGGAAAGTGCTGGGTGAATCTAGAAACCAATTAGCTTGTTGATCATAGGATATCAAAGATGCTACATTTTTCCTTTCCCCATCTATCATTTGTTCTTGTTTACATGAAAAACTTGACAGCTTCCTATCCAAATTCTTTTAAATAAGAATATAAGTAGGAAAGGAGAAGCTTAACATTTGTACCAATACTACATATACCTTCTGCTTCTACAGTGTCTCAGCTTCCTGAGGAAACTGAAAAACATTAATGGAGTAGATAACTCTTGTCAGAGAATTGGTTATACCCAAGTGATATTCTATAAAAGAATTTATAAAACATTTGCATAAAATGATGAGTGGGCGAGATAACAGTGTATATATATTAAGCCATTGCATATGTTTAAATGTGAAAGATTGAATAACCTTGCTCTACCTAGCCTTTAAAAACTGAGGTTATCTTGTATATATATTTTTCATATTATAAATAGAATCCTCCTTAAATTATAGGAATTGTCTTTCTGGATGAAGTAGATAAGATTGGCAGTGTGCCAGGCATTCATCAGTTACGGGATGTAGGTGGAGAAGGCGTTCAGCAAGTAAGCAGTTGAATATTTTGTTCAAGTCCACTAAAAGGAAGGGAATACATCTACCTCCTAAATATTGTACGTTTAGTTTCACGTTCAATTAGATTCTGTTTTATTTCTCTCACCCCAAATTCCACATACCATTTTAAAGTAGTTCAGCTGTTAGCAATTTTAAATACCAAATTACCTTTCTTAGGAAATTAAAAATAATATTTAAAGAACAAAAAGAATTTAATTTTTATTTTATTCTGCAATTCCCAGTTAAAAATTTCTAGAGAACTCTTGAAGAAAGTTCTGTTTCTAATTAGACATAAGTGAACTATGCACATAGTTCATTATTCTTATTCTTTTCACTTAGAAAATAGTATAAAAAAGATAAGCTCATGTTTCATTCCTTGTAGAATCATAAGTGAAGTTATAATGATCTATTGGCCAACTTGACATTTTATTGGTATCTAATTATGACATAAACTTATAGGGTATGGAAAATTGCTTCTGTTTTTTAACCAAGACATAGAGTGGTACATCCATACTTATGTGCTGGATAAATTTTTTTATAAAGCCATCTCAAAATATAGGTATTCTCAAAGCTAAGAATGCCTACTTTAGAAGTAGAATAGAATTTTAATTTATATGAAAGGTAAATCTTCCAACTATTTTCAAATTTTGAGTGTTCCCATCATGGTTGGGTGCCGCCTAATTGAATAACAGTTCTGTTTTTATGTCAGAATTATGTTTTTGCCATCAAAAACAATCCCTCAGTTTAACTGTTCACTGAATGCATCAGGTACTCTATAACCATTCCAATTGAACATATGAACTACTAATGTGATAATATATTACATTGTCCTGTTAGTTGTAGAAATGTGGACATTTTTTCTTTAGTTATGCTCATTGATCATATCACATATTATTTTCCCCATTGAACCCATTATCTAAAATACAATAAATAATACACTTATATAATTATGCTATAAATAATTCATTCTTTAGGGCTTATTAAAACTATTAGAAGGCACAATTGTCAACGTTCCAGAAAAGAATTCCCGGAAGCTACGTGGAGAAACAGTACAAGTTGATACAACAAACATCCTGTTTGTTGCATCTGGTGCTTTCAATGGTTTAGACAGAATCATCAGCAGGAGAAAAAATGAAAAGGTAAGTTTTTCTGAGGGGTTACTGGGATAGAGCGCATTTGACATTACAGAGGACGGCCTGGGCTATTTTATTGTCATTATCTGTTGGCTGTCAGTTGTGGATTTTTGAATTAGATTTCTTAGATCATACCAAAAATATATTCCTGGATTTTATTCTAAATTTCAAGTAGTAAACTGGAAGATTTCTAAATATTGTCTATATATAGGCATTTTTTGGTTTAACTGATAATTAAAATTTTATATTTTATATAAAAGTTCTTTTATTAAAGAGAAAAAAATGTTCTTTTATTATTTGAGATAATTGCTGTATCAGTAACATTTCTACTCATTTTTCTTGTTCAGTTTACTGAAGCCAGGTAAGGGGCTTAAGTTTATTGTCCCTACCTGTAGACGCTATCATAGATTACTGGTGATATTCACAAATGGAGGAAAGCAGTTTGTAGACTGAGAAAAGGACTGTTGATCCCACTAGTTTTATAGGTATTTCTTGAACATTCTTATATGCATTGACTTTAATTGGAACTTATTTCTTCATGTCCTCAACGTACTTGCATAGTACCTATCTGTTATTTATTGTAATAATATATAATGTCATGTAAAGGTAAAAAGTCCAAAATAAACTGTATTTTCCATGTTTGTATTTTGCATAACAGCTAACCATAAATGATTATTTTTATGAAACATAATATTCTACCTATATGAATATACCATACATCACCTCTGCTAAATTTTTGCTTTAAGTTTCCTTGGCCTTGTACTAATTTTAAGTAGCAGGTTAGTAATAGTGAAAGGATGTTATTGGTAATGAGATGGTTGTGATAGCCTAGATTAAAAAAAAAAAAAAAACTTCTACAAATACCAAGCCACTTTATTATTCCTTGGTGCCAGCCCTTATTCAGCATGGGTCAGGTTAGAATTTTATTTTTCATACTTAATTTATGTTTTTTGTTGCATAAATTAGCCTAACAAATTAGAAAGAAGAAATAATTTCTTGTGTGTGTGAGAGGAAGATGATTTTTTATTTGAAATTCTGTAATCAAAGGCAGGGGCCATAATCTGATATTTATTTGTAATTAGTAGACCTAGAAAGAATTTTAAACTAGAAACATGTAGAAAAGAACAGTTAAAAATAGTATGAGATAAGAGATCAGACACATGTAGAAAGAAAGTTTAGATTGTAGTTCTTAGTTAATTAGAAATTAAGTCACTTTATTAGCTTTGAACTGCTTAATGAAAAATAGGGAGAAATCTTGAGTTCTAGTTCTTATTACTTGAAAGAGGAAATGTATGAGGTTTCAGGGGAGACAGATTAAAAGGGTGTCACATTGATCTTTCTCAAAAGAAGATAGACATAAAGAGTCAGTGGCAGAGATTTTCAGAGGATTAACCACATCTAGGTGGCTATTGTTATTGTTGATCCTTATTGAAAATCAGGGGTGTGATATATAGTAGTGTTACTCTATTCTAAACATATGATAATGCTTGCAGTCCTCAATTTCATTTCTCTTGCCTTTACTCACGCCCTCTCCTACCTCAGTCTAACTGGCAACTACATGTTCATATTTTAAGACTTACTTTGTCAAATAAGTAGGCATTTCTTCTATGAAGGCATTCCTGACTATCTCCTACCCTCTAATACATGCCTTTTTTCTTCCTTTTGGCTGTCACAGTTTCCTGAACAGCCTGATAATTTAATGTGTCATGTATTCTAACTCTAAGCCCCATTAGGATAAGTGTTTGTATCCCAGTGTCTGAAATAATGCTTAACAAATGTTAATATATATTTATTACTATGTATGCTTATATATAATAAATGCTTCTTTATGTTAACTAAAGCAAGAGCTATACGTTTTAAACACCCAACCTTGTGCAGCAAAGTTAGCATTCTTGTTTAATGTCATACTAACTCTTTATTAAATCTACATTATTCTAATAAAGTTTGAATATTGCTGTTTATAATAATCAAATATAATATTCAAATATGATATTAAAATATTAACAACGTTTGAATATTCTATTAAAGCCCCATACTTTAATAGAATGCTTAACTGTGACTTAAGATACTTGTGGAAAATGTCCTCTTATAGCAGTTAAGATTTCTGTTCTGAAAGCATATAGACCTTAGTTTAAATCCTGGCTTGACCACTTGCAGCAGTGAGAGCTTGTTCAGGAACTTAACCTCTCCAAGTCCATTTTCTTTATTTATAAAATGTGAATAATAATGGCGCTTCTGTTACAAATATCACATGAGTTATGTATGAAAAGTACTTAGTACAAAGCTTCTTCATTCTATTTGTAACATCAATCATTTATTTGGCAGTATCTTGGATTTGGAACTCCATCTAATCTGGGAAAAGGCAGAAGGGCTGCAGCTGCTGCAGACCTGGCCAATCGAAGTGGAGAATCAAATACTCACCAAGATATTGAAGAAAAAGATCGACTATTACGTCATGTGGAAGCCAGAGATCTCATTGAATTTGGCATGATTCCTGAGTTTGTGGGACGGTTGCCTGTGGTAGTTCCTTTGCACAGCCTCGATGAAAAAACACTTGTACAAATACTAACTGAGCCACGTAATGCTGTTATTCCTCAGTACCAGGCTTTATTCAGCATGGACAAGGTCAGATTTTTATTTTTCATCCTTAGTTAATTTATGAGGGCTTCTTAGTGATTAAAACTATATAAGTTACGGCCTGTACCCCAGCTCTTGTATGCATAAATAAATAAATCTTTAAAAAAAAACAACTATATAAGTTAGCTTAATAAATTAAAAAAAAAATCAAGCTCACCTGGAATACCTGCCTATTCATTCATTGCCAAATAATGGATCTAGGAATCAGGGAAGGAACATTGTCTCATTTTATTTTATTTAATTTTTTAAAAAAGTATTTATTTATGCATACAAGAACTGGGGTACAGGCCAGAGGTACAGGGAGTGAGAGGATTCACCAGAGACAGAGTGGGGAGCAGAATAGGCAGACAGACTGAAATACACTGCTGAGGGGAGCAGCGGGTGAGATAGGAGAAGTGTGCTGTGCCAGGCGGGTCACTTCACTGGCCGGGGTTTAAACTTGTGCTTCGGTGGCTGCGGATAGCTTCATGGTGTTGTGACTTAACTCCTTGTGCCACCAGGGGAGGCCCCAACATTATCTTACTTTAGACTTAGCTTTACTATTATTATTATTTTAATTGAAATCATTGTAGCAACAAAGCTCAAGGATATATATAGAGAGAAATTATACTGGCATTGTATCCCCAGCTCTTCAAGCCAGACACAAAGGATTATCTTTTCAGCCTTAATATTGTAAATGCTTTGTTGTGACAGAATGTGTGTACTCTTTGCTTTTAACTCCCTTATTCTCTGCAGCTGGACACTTGGGGTCATCCAACTAATCAGATAGCAAATATTTTGGCTTATATGAACTTAATGTCTCTATCAGTCTTCTCTCCGTTGCCTCTGTATCAAGTCAAACTGTTACCATTCTTTACTTTGACCCCTGAATTGGTGGTTCCCAGTTAATCTCCTTGTTTCGTCTGTCTCTGATTACCACTACCAAAATATCTTCCATTTCTAGAATGGATCTCTTTTAAATTACTGAGCACAATGTCCAGTATTGAGTTATTAATAAGTATTAATTGATCGAGTAAACACAAAGCTAATTATTTTACTTCTCTCCTTAAAATCCTTCAGTGGTTTCCCAGTCTTATTAAATGCTCCCGCTTTTTTTCCTTTGTACTGTGTATACGTGATGCTAAATGCAGATTTGCTAATTTGCCACCCACCCAGTAGAAAGTACCTCCAGGGCAAAGGTGGTATCAACTCGTCATTCAGTCTTTAATAGATAAACACAGTAAGGCTCAGTAAATGCTGTAGTAACATAAAATCCACGTTAATCTAGAAAATCTCTTCAAGGACTAAGGACAGATTTGTAATTAATATTGATAGTTTCTCATAGGTTAGTTGATCAGAACCAGTGCTTCTTGAAGGAAAGATTCTAATGCACCATAAGAAATAATTATCTCTTGGGCCTCCCTAGTGGCGCAGTGGGTTAAGCAATGCACTATGAAGCAAACCTCAGCCACTGCAGCACGAGTTCAATCCCTGCTGCCAGCCAGGGGGGACCCACATGGCATAGCAGTTGTGCTCTCATGGCGCAGCAGACCTCTCCTGTTGTGCTCGCTGCTCCCCTCAGCAGTGTACTTCCGTTGATCTGCCTGTTCTGCTCCCCACTCTGTCTGTGGTGAATCCTCTCACCCCCCCCACATCTCTGGCCTGTACCCCAGTGCTTGTGTGCATAAATAAATAAATCTTAAAAAAAAAAAGAAATAATTATCTCACTTAAATTTTATATTTTCTGGAGGTAGATGTTAATTTAATATGAAGAATTTGTAAAATCTGGTGTTCCAAAGTATTTTGATACTTATTGGTATATTAAGTTCTCAGTAATTTGAATTTCACTATTTTGAAGTTTGTGGTAATTTACAGAAAGACTTGTTTAAAGTTTTGCCTTTGGTCTAGAGGATGAGAGGGTTAGTAACACTCTTTAAAATAGGATTATAGGTTCCCAGTGGATATTTCTCTAGGTAGGAAGTGATACTCTAACCTGTTAGGGTCTCTTTCTAAGTATTAGTGAATCAGTGTACTTGACCATTTGGTAGAACATATTTCTTTATCTGTAAAGTCAGGACATTTGACCACTAATGGTGATAGATAGTAATTGCTAGTAGATCAAATGCTATGTGGTCATACTAGGAAAATATCATCAATTATTTCCCTAAATTCTCATTTCTTTTAAATGTATTTGTAGTGTGAACTGAATGTTACTGAGGATGCTTTGAAAGCTATAGCCAGATTGGCACTAGAACGAAAAACAGGTGCACGAGGTCTTCGGTCCATAATGGTAAGTTGGTATTATTACATAAAAACTAAATTATTGTTGTGTCTGAGTTTTTGAGAATATTAGGTCTTCCTGTTTTGCTTTGGAAATACAGAAGATGAGCTTAGTATTTTGTGGGGTTTTAATGTACTGTAGGTTGTGTTTTCTTTCAAAAAAAGAATTTTATGATGTTTGTAACAAATGACATGTACATAATACAATTAATGAAATAGAGAAAGTCAGTATCATGTGAAGGACAAATTTAGGAAATTCTACATGGACCTTTTGACTAAGTACCCAGAGCCCCTTCTCAGACCATTGACATCCTCATTCTGGCTTGTTTGTTTGAAATTGTAGTTATTATGACATTTTACTCCTAAATTTTTCAATATGTATGAGCTCACTATTTTATGTTCATAAAAATCCTAGAGATGCAACCTATTTTCAGCTCCTACCTACTCTCTTCCTGAGTTCCTCTCCACTTTCCTCCTAACCCCCACCAGGTCTGGCTGTCCAATGGGTTATTGTTTTCCTACATGTTCCCAAAAGAAGCACATGTTTCTATTCTTTTTTAAGGATTTTACTGGTAAATACTACTCCTGATCTCAATAGGACTTTTAGATTAGAGCTACATATCCACCGCAGATAGTTTGATAATATCCTTTCTAAGGATATAAACTATAAGACTTGGTGATATAGTTGACATTTTTAAGGAAATTTGATGTATTCAGCCAGTATTTTCCTTTAGCTGGGATATAAAGCCAGCCCCTAACTATATGCAAAACTAGTTTTCTTCAGTGAACAACTTTAGATCTACTGTAGCACTTAAGAGAAATGCTTATTTGAAGAATTTGATACAGATGATTTATGATTAAATTATTTTCTAAGTAAGGATTACCAGTTTACTTCCTTGGTCATGGATTATGCCAGGAATGCTGACTAACATCTGCATCGGAAAGCATGGTCTAAATTTTTGGTATGTGCATGGTGACAAGTTGGTAGAACTATAGACAGATAGCTTTCACTGATAAATGACTTTTCTCTTGATTTAATTAAGTGCTATTTTAATATGAAGAATATGAAAGCTTTTACATTGACTTTTTTCATAATTTAGTTCTGGTTACATCATAGGGACTCATTAATATTTGTTGAATTAATGAATTTGATTGGCAACTTGTAGAATACTAGTGTTTTGAAGGTATCCTCAGTTTTCATTATAACTCATTACTTTTAATCTCCATAGGAAAAACTGTTATTAGAACCAATGTTTGAAGTTCCTAATTCTGATATTGTATGTGTGGAGGTTGACAAAGAAGTGGTAGAAGGAAAAAAGGAACCAGGATACATACGGTAAAGTATATTGTCAAGCTAGAACATGTCTAAAACATAAGATCAGCTCTTTATTGCTTTGATTTACTAATCTGTCATAAAAGTTGTATAAAAATCCTTATATTCATAAATAATCTTTTAAATTTCTGTAGAAAAATTTCCAATATATGAGTCTTTTTGAAAACTGTTCTTCAAAGTTAGCCTGCACTTTTTTCCCCCTAAGGAAGAATTATCAAAGGATACATAAAAGTAATCCATATGAAAGATTTAAAGGAACTATTTATTCTCTAATCCTGGCTTTCACTAGACTGGGGCATTTTTTTCTCAGTTGTATCCTATCAGTTGACAAATTTGACACATCTTTCACTGCTTTATTCCAGGGGCAAGCAAATATTCTTGTTAAGGGCTGAATATATAATTTAGGATCATAGACTCTGTATTGCAGTTACTCAGTATAGAGCTCATAGCATGAAAGCAACCATAGACAATTCATTAATGAATGAGCATGTCTATCAGTAAATCATTATATCAAAAATAAATGATTGTGCTTTTATTTGACCTGAAAGCTATAATTTACTGCCTCTGATCTATTCAACAAATATTATTCAGTGCTTGACATTAATGTTCCCTATACAAAATTAGATTTCTGTTTTAACTAAGTAACTAAGTATGTTGTTTTATGTTTGCTTATCTTTTAAGATAACTTAGAAAGCAGAGATTGAGTATGAACAACTTGAGTTATTCAAAAAGACATACTTTGTTTTTATTGTTTAATAACAATATATGACTTTAAAGGGAATCAGGGTGTTCTGATCATAATTTTGATGAATTTGAGTCAGGTTGGAATAGGTCTGAAACTGTCAACTATAGTTGACATGCTACTTTAGCATGTCTTTACTATGGACATACTAAATGTGAGGCAATTGAGTTGAAATATTAGATTCTACCTTATTTTGTGGAGAAAGAGATTTTTTAAACCTTCACAACTGAACACTTGTCATTTTATTTCAGTAGTAAATCTGTTAGGGAAAATGTTAAGGAAAGTACTTGCAACTCTTGAATGTATGGTCTAAAATTTTTCTATATTTCACCTCTAAGCAATCTTAATATTAAAAGTGTGTGGCTTTTCTAACTATACGGATTATTCTTTGGAGTCTAGAAATCATGTTTATTCCCTAATTAAACAAAATAAACATGGTTGGCTTTCATTATAGAGCTCCAACGAAAGAATCATCTGAAGAGGAATATGACTCTGGAGTTGAAGAAGAAGGGTGGCCTCGCCAAGCAGATGCTGCAAACAGCTAAATCGTCAGACTTCTGTCCTGTATATAAAGCTTTCCTTTCCTTTGTTTAGGATCATAACTCTACAGTCTGACATTAAAAGCATTGGATCTATTTTGGGTATCATACATGGTCAGAAACCTTTAGGATAAAAATCAGATCATGTATATTATGTAACATCACATTGATTTATACAGAGGACATTATGTGGACTTTAATGACACAATGTTAAGAGAAAAAAATGTACATTATTTTGGTTGTTTTTAAAAAATATGCTTTAACAAAATTCTTAGTTCTTTTAAGCAGTGCAGGTATTGCAATAACTGTGGATTTTACAATAATGTTACTCTACAAATGGGAAAATAAATTCTTTAAAATTAAAGTTTGGGAATTTTATGTTTAACTTTTTCTATCCATATTTGTTTCCCGAAAACACGAGAACTTTATTCCTCTTAAAAATTGGAACAGGTAGTTTCCAAGTAGTTAAAATTTCATGGAAAAAGTACCTTGGAGAAGTTTTGATGGTTCAGCTGTATTCTTAGTCCTAATGCATGACACTAACTTCCCAATTGGTACTTTCAAAAGGTCATTATCTTGCTGACTATCTGATTTGCCATCTTATTACCATAAGTGAGCAGATGGAATTAAAGTATGTCTTGAATCTTCAGGAAAAGTCTATACATCTAATTCTAAAAGTAGCATGCAGTGTCAGTCATTTAACAGCCATGTGCTGAACTAAATAAAAATCCTATTACTGTGCACTTACCTGAAGTACTTAGCTAATTTCATTTTGTTTGGTGCTGGATATTTCTTTGGCTTCATAGAACATTAAAGAAAATCTGTTTTGCTATCACAGAAATTAATGTGTTCACACTAAAAGAAAAGTTATTAACTATCATTATATAACAAACAGTAGGAGAAATTTGGAGGACTTAAAAAATTATTGGATTCTATAAATACTAAAATATTTGGGTACTTTTTATTTTCTTTCCTTCTGTAGTGTTGATACATCTATTATTGATTTAGTTCAACCTATTTGAAATTATTTAAATCAGAGTATATTCAGACATTTGTTTTTCTTTCTTGGTTTTCAAAATTGAGTTTCCTTTTAATACCTTGTTTTTAGGAAAATAACCTTAAGTTATTAGCAAATTCTAAATTCTACTGATGAAGAGTTGGGCTTTCTATGATGTCATAAGAGATGTGAGATAGCTATCTCTGTAAGGTTGAGGTAGGACCAGAAATGCACTTTTGCAGTGTTTAAGGCTGGCTGCTAATAATATGGAACAGAAACAGGTATTTTTCTTAGTGTCCCTAGTAATGGTTAAAGTTTTTCTCAGAAAGAACTTGTAATTGTTCATTACCTTTTACTGCATCATTTTCCTTTTTGTAGAGTGAAAATTGGTGTAGCTTCTAAATACATTAAGGTAATCTTCCAGAAATGGACTGGGAGACATTTTAGTCACGGCGACTTAGATTTGGTTTTGGAAGTTGTTAACAAAGCATAATTGATGTTTTTAAATCAAACACAACTGAGTATAACTACAATTTGTATCTTGAAACTTGTTTTGCCATTTGAATAAAACAAAAGGACTAAATGAAAGCCAGTGTGGTGTGTGTCCATAAAGCAGTGCCATTTTTAAAAGGACACAAATGTCACGTGCAACTTTATTCTAATGATTGGTTAATCCTCGGCACTTTTATATTCCTCTAATAAATTCTAGTTGTGGATTCCACAGACAAAAAGTTATTAAAGTTTATGTTGAACACTTAATGAAAATCCTTACTTAAATGTCTTGGATGGGTCCTCTCTATCACACATGAGGAACACAGACCAAGGTTTTCAAGAATCTTGCTCTTTAGTAGGGGGGCAAACACAAACTTCAGTGCATTATAATTATGAAATGAGGCAGGTACCTGGTGTGATGTCCCAATAGTTAGTTTGACAGAAGGGTATAATGAGAATTAAAAATCTCAGAAATGTGACACAAGTAGGGAGTCTTAGGAATTGAGAAATATGACTTCATGTTATTGCTCTAAAATGACCATTTTGATAGTCTTTGTTCTCTATCCTGCTAAAAACTTTGCCTCTTAACGAAAAGCCATCAGAAGATGGAATTCATCTTCCCACTATCAAATCTATAAATCTACCTGCTTTAGCACCCAACTTTGCTCTCCAGTTACAATGGAAGGGTGTCTATTGAAAACTTAACCACTCCACATTATAATGAGGTAATCCATCAACCCCTCATTTCTTAAGACCTTTTGTTAGTATCTCTACGGCATTTTTGTTCTCCTTCTCCCGAATCCTCAACAGTGTCTTAAACACTGCCTAGTATTTCCTGTGCTGTGGCAGCCTGCCCCAAGCTTATTTTTCATCTACACCATAAATTTTACTAGTGCAAAGATCATGTCTTTGTAACTGACCAGCACTCACTACAGTGCTCTATATATTTGGTGTCCCATGCATTTTTAAGCAAGTGACAGAATGTCTTACATGCTAGGCTAAGGTGTAAATTTTTTGTGGAACATAGTAGACATCGAACAGTTTAAACAGGAGAGCTGGACATCATTAGATGCGTGTTGTTGATCATTGGAAAGCGAAGGCTCTCAGGAAAATATAAGGAAACAAGTCCACTCAAGGACATTTCTCCAGCACTTGCCCCTCCATCTATCAATTTCTTCCTGTTATGATCAGGAAACAAATAAGCAAAACCCAATTCCCTTCAACCTACATTCCCTCTCCACAGCAAAGCTAAATGTTGGTCTTGCTGTTTTCAGTCCCAGGTTCTGATTTTGAGGGATGAGAAGCTGCTGGAAGATAAATTTTAAAAGACCACTTTGGGGGCCTCCCAGTGGTGCAAGGAATTAAGTCATAGCACTATAAAGCAATCTGTAGCCACTGCAGCACCAGTACAATCCCCAGCCAGGGAGTTAACCCACATGGCACAGCAGACCTCTCCTGCCTTGCCTGCTGCTCCCCTCAGCAGTGTATTTCAGTTAATCTGCCTGTTCTGGTCCCTACTCTGGTGAATCCTCTCACCCCCTGCACCTCTGGCCTGTATCCATAAATATGTATGCATAATATGCATCTTGTATGCATAAATAAACTTTTAAAAATATGTATTTATTACATCATCCTTCATATTTGTACAATGTATGATTTCCCTGTCAAATTCCCACCACCAATTCAGCCATGCACCACAATAGTTTCTTGTGCTCTTCCCACCCGTCCTGATCCTTCTCCCTCCTCCCCTACAGAATGTCTGATCTATAGTTGCCTGATGATTTTGATTTTTACTTTATTATAGTTACTTTTCCCCCTGATCCCTTATTTGGTTCCTCTACAATCCTGTAAGTGAAATCACTTGATATTTTCATTTTTCTTTCTGGCTTATAAATAATAAATCTGTTTAAATAACCACTTTGCAGTATAAGTGACAACCTGTTGAGAAGCATGACAACTTAAAGCTCCATCTAGAAAATATATCCAAATATTACCTAATTTTAAGATTAAAAACGGATGCATTTAAAAGTAGGTAAGGGCAAATGAGGGATCAGGGAAGTGATAGAAATGTTCTGTATTTTTTTTTTTAAAGATTTATTTATTTATGCATATAAGTACTGGGGTACAGGCCAGAGTTGTGGGGGGTGAGAGGATTCACCACAGACAGAGCAGGGATCAGAACAGGCAGATCAACAGAAGTACACTGCTGAGGGGAGCAGCGGGCACAGCAGGAGAGGTCTGCTGCGCCATGTGGGTCCCCTCCCTGGCCTGCGGCAGGGATCGAACTCGTGCTGCAGCGGCTGCCGTTTGCTTCATAGTGCGTTGCTTAACCCACTGCGCCACCAGGAAATGTTCTGTATTTTATTGCATCAGGATGAAAACATTCTGATGATACTACAGCTTTACAAGCAGTTACCACTGAGGGAAAATGGACAGAGCACATAGAATCTCCCCGTATTATTTCTTACAACTGCATATGAGTGTACAATTATCTCAAAATAGTTTAATTTTAAAATCTAATTATGCGACATGGCTTTCCCTTCCCGTTTAAACTTTCCAATAGTTGGTTACTGTTGGTCAACAGATCCTTGACACGATGATCTCCGCGCATCTTTCAAGATAACCAGGCTCTGCTTCAGGCTTTTTGCGCTCCATCCACATCAGCATTCTTTCAGTGTCCCCACTAGACATTCTCCTATCTACTCTGGAAACTTGGCAATGCCGGCCCCATAAGAACTGTGTTTCTCTTCTTTCTTCTTACTTCCCCTCCCCGCCTTTTCATTTAACTCCTAATTACCTCTAGACCTCAAATGAGCTTTCAAATCTTTAGGACAACCTTCCTCAATCTCTATGATTAATGTGTTTTCTACACTAGACAGGCAGTTCCACGAAGAGAGAAACTGTGTCTGTTAGTTTTACTGACTGCAAGCAGCTGGTTTCGCACTTAAAATGCTCATTAAGAACAGTATTTATGAATTGGAGGATTGAAGGACGCCCCCGCTAGCACTGGGGCTCCGAGCAGACGCGTCGTAGCGGCGTCGCGCACGCTATGCGTCACTTCCTCCCGGAAGACGCTCTGTCGGCATCAGATTCCTGTCACTTTTCAGAACAACCCCAGTCGTGGCCATGTCCCTGCCGCCCTTCTTCGCCCCGGGTCGCCCGGGCCCGCCGCATCCGCAGCCGCCGCCTCCCGCTCCGTTCGGCTGTCCGCCACCGCCGCTGCCCTCCCCGGCTTTCCCTCCCCCTCTTCCCCAGCGGCCCGGGCCCTTTCCGGGGGCCTCCGCCCCCTTCCTCCAGCCTCCGCTGGCTCTGCAGCCCCGGGCCCCGGCGGAAGCCTCCCGCGGCGGAGGCGGCGGCGGTAGCGGCGCCTTCTACCCGGTGCCGCCGCCGCCACTGCCTCCGCCGCCACCCCAGTGCCGGCCCTTCCCGGGGTCCGACGCCGGCGAGCGCCCGCGGCCGCCCTGGAGCCTGCGCTGGCCTGAAGCGCCCCCGCCATCCGATGTGCTTGGGGACGCGGCCCTGCAGCGCCTGCGTGACCGGCAGTGGCTAGAGGCGGTGTTCGGAACTCCGCGGCGGGCGGGCTGCCCGCTGCCCCCGCGTACGCCCGCAGGGCCCAGTCTGGGCGAAGTGCGCGCGCGGTTGCGCGGGGCTTTGCGCCTGGTGCGGCGGCTGCGCGACCTGGGCCAGGCCCTGCGCGAAGCCGAGGCTGACGGCGCTGCCTGGGCACTGCTGCATGCCCAGGCCGCGCCTCTGCGCGCCGAACTGGCCGAGCGACTGCAACTGCTGACCCAGGCCGCCTACGTGGGCGAGGCGCGGCGGAGATTGGAGAGGGTCCGGCGCCGCCGGCTGCGGCTTCGCGAGAGGGCCCGGGAACGCGAGGCTGAGCGGGAGGCGGAGGCCGCGCGAGCAGCGGAGCGCGAGCAGGAGATTGACCGCTGGAGGGTCAAGTGCGTGCAGGAGGTGGAGGAGAAAAAGCGGGTAAGAGCAGCCGTTAGGCAAGGGTTAAGGGTAGTGGTGTCGGCACCCTGAAGATTTTACGCTGCCATTTCCCAGGACTAAGCGTCACTTTCCTCATCTGTAAAATAGATAACCTTGCCTTTGTGACTTCATATATGCTTGTTAATTGTACGTTAATGACGTACAGTGTGCACCACAAATGCTCTAAGTGCGCTAGATAGCCGGTAAACACAAAAGTAGAATTACAGTTGTGTTTTAGAGATAACAGCTCTTTCTCCTGCTCAGCTCTGTCCATTTAACGTTCAAGGCTAACAGGTATCACAGTTGTTGTGTCTTATATTGTTTTAGGTGTCTTTAAGAATAGAAAATAAGAGAACTTGGGATTTTGCCTCAAGGAACATATGCCCTAATTGACTACTGGGACAGTAATTGTGATTTCCCCAGGATTATTTTGCTCATGAGTTATAAACAAATTCGCAGGTTCGGTAGTGGCATTTTTAATTTATTTTAAAGATTTATTTTATTATTTAATTGAGATACATTTTTTTAATTATGCATACAAGAACTGGGGTATAGGCCAGAGGTGCAGGGTGTGACGATTGGCCATAGACCTAGTGGGGAGCAGAACACTGAAATACACTGCTGAGGGGAGCAGTGGGTGAGACTGGAGAGGTCTGCTGCACCATGTGGGTTAACTGGGTATTGAACTCATGCCCCAGTGGCTGGCAATAGCTTGATGGTGCTGGGATTTTAATCCCTGTGCCACCGGGAGGCCCAGCAGTGGTGTTTTTGAGCACTTTGAGTGTATATACACACATATTGTGATGTGTCTTTACATACACCATATCTTGAATTCTCCAGACAACCCTGAGTGCTAGGTGTATTGACTCATTCTTACCAATTAGGAAACTGAAGCAAAGAGAACTAAACTAGCCAGCACACAACTGACCTGTGGCAGTTTCACTCCTGATTTGAGCCCTGGTTGTCTGATGCCAAACCTGTTGATCTCAGGCTCTTCAGTGGGGACCTAGGTGAAGAAAACTGGCCAAATAATTGAGTCATTCTCATTTTTTTTTCCCTCTGGGTACTTTTCCTTCTCCCACCACTCTCCACAAACAGCTAGTTTCTCCTTCCTTATGTTTGCTACAGCCCTACATATAACATCCCTACGTAGTGCATTAATGGTAAACTTTGTCTTCACATCCCCAGGGATATCAGTCTTTTTAAAGAAGAATACTTGGAGAGGCAATGCCTTAATCTGAGGGAGTTTGAGTTGATTGAGCAGAAGGCTCATTATGTGAAAGTGTTCGGTGCTGAGAATAGCAATGTATATTTTAAGTAGACCTTATTCTTGAAGGTCTCTGGGGAATCATGTTAGCACCACAGCATGGTGAGGATTTCAATTGTAGGAACCCAGAGAAGGAAAGTCTAATACACTGAGAGAAAGTATCGGGGACCCTTCCTGGATGATACAGTGACATCAGAATTGAGTGTTGAAGGAAATAGTCAAGGGAAAGCAGCAGGTGCAGTTCCTAGCATAGGGAATTATATAGTCAGAAGAGTGAAATGGCATGGAGTGATTGTAATGGTGAGATTATGGATACTTATTTGACAGATCGAAAAGTTTTAGGTCAGAGGGTCTTCTCTACCACCCATGTGAGGGTCTTGTAGGCAGAGACTCATGAGTAGTGGCTTGAAGAACCAGAGTTATTTAGTCTATGTATTTGTGAACCAGCTTAAGAAAAGTAGGATAGTGATCTTCAGCTGTTATATGGAAAATACCCTTGGGCCTGAATCTTTAGAGCAGTGGAGCACAACTCTCGAGTTTGTCACTCAACATTGGGGAGCTTTTCCAACTCCATTACTACTAATCTGAATCTTTTATTCACTTTAATAAGAAAATCCCAACTTGATAAGGTATGCTGGAGCATATGTTCCTTTGATCACACTTTAAGAAACTCTGAGGAAAAACAGATGAACACCCATGTGGAAGCTGCAGAAAGGCGAGATTCTCTTTTATGATGAGGGTTGTATCATCAGTGAAGGGGCATTACCCCTTGGCTGGACCAGGTTTAGAGGGGAGTTGTGTAAAGCCCAGGAAATTGGGGTGTAGATCTGGTAGTTTCTCTCAATGCTAGGACTGCGTGATCATCTGAAACCTCTGTAGGCAGCTAGTCCCCGTGGTAACATTTTACAACACTCCTAATACTAGATCTCATGGACTCTGTTTCTTCTCCAGGAGCAAGAACTTAAAGCTGCTGCTGATGGTGTCTTATCTGAAGTGAGGAAAAAACAAGCAGATACCAAAAGAATGGTCGACATTCTTCGGGCTTTGGAAAAGTTAAGGAAACTCAGAAAAGAGGCAGCAGCAAGGAAAGGTAACTGTAGCTTTGCATTTCTTCCTCTGCCCCCCACACCCGCCTTCCTTTCTTTACCCTACTGCCCCTCTTCAACACACTTTTTAAAAGAAAAGTGCTTGATAATTCGTTATTTCCTTCCAGTAGTGTAACTAGGCTTGTCAGCAGTACTTCAGAATGTTTGGAGCAGAAAGTCTCAGAATATATTTAGCCCTTAGCAGCCAAAGTTGAAAAGAGAGGCAAATGTGGGAACCTACTGTGCCATTTTTCCCCTTGACTCATCATTCCTACTGTAGGCATTTCTCACCACACTTTTCTGAGTGAGGTTGTTGTGGCTGGTCAGTTTTTTTTTTTTAAAGATTTATTTATGCATACAAGAGCTGGGGTATAGGCCAGAGATGCAGGAGGTGAGAGGATTCACCAGAGACAGAGCGGAGAACAGAACAGGCAGATCAACTGAAACACACTGCTGAGGGGAGCAGTGGGCAAGGCAGGAGAGGTCTGCTGCGCCACATGGGTCCTCTCCCTGGCTGGGGATCGAACTTGTGGTGCTGTGCGGCGGATGCTTCACAGTGCAATGCTCAACCCACTGTGCCACCAGGGAGTCCCTAGCTGGTCAATTTTGACCAGGTGGAAGCTGTTCTATTCTTACTTTGTGTTTCAGAAAGTGAAACTTGTCGTGTTCTCTGAAACACTGAAGTTTGAAGGTGTGGATGGTCAGATGGGACAGGGAGTGCTGTGCAGACTGCATGGATGTCCCCATCCATTTTTGAACTAAAAAAATCTCAGTGGCTTCTTGCCTGTAGAGGAAGTGCCAGACACCATCCCCAGATGCCTTACAAAAGTTTGTTCCAGCCATGCTAGTTTTCTAGATGTTTCCCAGTTGTGCTTTTTATTTGCCTACCAAGATCTTTGCTCTTATCAGTCCATTTGTCTGGAGGGCGCTTGGTTCCATCCTTGCAACTCTAAGCTCTCCCTGTCCTTCAAAAACAAATGGAGATACAACATCATCATCTTTGACCTAGGATGAGGTAGATACCTCCTTTTTCTCATTTATGTTTGAGTTGGTCCACGTGCTGCCTTCTTTAATGAGTTCTGTGCCATCAACATTCACCAGGAATATTTGAGAATACAGAAATTAGCAAGTTCCACTATCCCTGTGTGGCTTAAAATACATGAAAACTGTGATTCTTTTAGACCCTTAATGTTAAGTTTGTGACGTGACCATTGTACTTTCAGCCAGCTCATTTGCTAGCTAAGTGATAAGCTTCTGCATGCCAATCTTCAGCATGGCTAAGTTCAACTCAAGTGTCACAATCAGATGACTCCATTGTAGTACTTTTTGATTACTTATGAATCAGAGAAGAGTTTGCATCTACTATCTCTACCCATACCTCTTGTCAACTAGAATGTGAACTCTAAGGACTATTTAATATTCCTCTCTCTCATGGCATGTAAAATGATGTGGTATCTAGCAGTGGCTTGTACTGTGTACTTAAAAAGAAAACCAGCAACTTTCTAACTTCTCTGTAAGACATAGAAGTCCTGCAAATTCTAAGCCATGCTCTAAGTCTGGCGTTGAGTCCGCTCCTTAGAAGACAGATTTGGGGATAAGAAAAAGTCTTGTCTAAATGTCATTTGACTCTCTTTCCCTAGGAGTCTGTCCTCCGGCCTCTGCAGATGAAACTTTTGAGCATCATCTTCAGCGGTTGAGAAAACTTATTAAAAAACGCTCTGAACTATATGAAGCTGAGGAGAGGGCCCTCAGAGTTATGTTGGAAGGAGAGCAAGAGGAAGAGAGGAAAAGAGAATTAGAAAAGAAACAGAGAAAAGAAAAAGAGAAAATTTTACTTCAGAAGCGTGAAATTGAGTCCAAATTATTTGGGGATCCAGGTAAGTTCCTCTGTAATCAGTCAAGAAAAGGAAAATAGTAGAGTAACAGCTGTTTTCCTCATGGATGATCTCAACTTAAGCTGAGAGGTGCTGGACAACAAGTGATATTTTAAATATTTGAAATTCTATACTATGTCATGAAAATCATGTATAGACATGAAACACATCTGATCATATCAGAATCGTAGGCTCAGTCATCTTAGCTTGAGAAATACATTCTAGATACCAAGCATGATAGCATGGTGTTGTGCTGCTTTTCTTTTACAGATGAGTTCCCGCTCACTCACCTCTTGCAGCCTTTCCGACAATATTACCTCCAAGCTGAGCACTCTCTGCCTGCACTCATCCAGATAAGGTCAGAGGGGAGATCTTTGTGTTGCCTTTCCCTTAAGTAGCAAGAAGCAGTAGATGAAGTGCTAACTAACATTATCGGGGTCTATTAGTCTCTCTTTTAAAAAAATTCCTTAATGGTTTATATAAAGTTCCCAAGTTTCATGGATACCATAGACATCTTGTTTAGTTCTCATTAATCCTTGAGAGTAGATGTCCCTATTTTAATAGGTGAGGAAACTCAAGCTCAGGTTGTGACTTACCCTTTTGTGTTTCCCATGCTATAGCTGTTATGCTGATTAAAAGCATTGACTTCCTTTTCCTAGCTCTCTGCTAAACAGACCAAGGGTATGTGCCTGTGGAAACTAGTTAAGATCCATCTTGACTTGGGAGTTCTTACAGGGCAAAGCCAAGACAGTCAGGAATAAGGAATGTGATCTTAATCTGCAGCTACTAATGAGTTGGGTGTTTTCAGTGAAAATGGTGGACTAGAGTGTGACCTTCAAACTTTAGCAGTGGCACTCAAATGCAGGGGTTTTTGTTTGTTTGCTTGTTTCTTTTCTAAAAAAAAAAATGAGTATGTACAACAAATAGAAGAAAGTATATGTTTGCAGTCACCTTCAGTCAGTTTTTAATGGGAAGTACTTTGTTCTTTCTAGAAAATCCTCCTATCTCCCCCTCCCCAAATCTACTTAGGATGTTGAGGGTGGTGGGGAGGGTTCTTTAAAACTTGGTTTAAAAATCACTGAACTAAATGATCTCTGAGTTCTTTCCAAAGCTCCAGTAACATTCTTTAGCATACCAACATTACATTCTGGGAAAAGTATATTTCTGGCTATTGTACAATTTTAAACATGAGTGCAGTCAGTTCTTATTATTTGTGGTAGCTATGTTCTGTGAAATTGCAAACACTGAATTAAAGCATCCTGAACTGCTATTCATTCTGAACCATGTCCTAAAGGGAATACAGGGTTAGGTTCTTTTGAGCCTCTGCTGTGACATTTTCATCAATCAGTCAGTACATAATACTGTTTTCTGTGTATTTCTTTTTTAGGAGACTTATTTAATAATAGTATTAATCGTTAACATTGAATTCATGACTGACAATACTATAACTCATGCCTGAATGAAGTCTCTAACACATATTCTCTGTAAGGCACATCATAGCCTTCTTATACTAATCAGCACTTCACCACATCCTTGGGAGCTGTTTTAAACAGTCAGATCACCAATAAAAAGCATAAGATTTGAAGAGCATGATACTAAATAGATTACAGAAAGGACAGTTGTTTATAGTATGAAAATAAGAGGAGGATTATCCTTTTCTTCTATCTCAGCCGGAAGGGAACATGCCTGTCATAAGTGACTAAAAAACAGCATTAGTAGTGATTTTGGGACTACAGATAAATTTTAGTGAGTAAGTAAATTTGTAAATACACAGTCTGCAAGTCATGAGGATCGATTGTCTATTCGTTATTTGATTATCCATAAGGTTATAAATTCTTTAATTTTTACCCCCCTTGAAAATGTATATAATTGACATCAGTTATTTGAAAGCTAAGTTTTGAAATAGAATACTTAGTTGCTGAATATCTTGCTTGGAATAAAACAGGAATAAACAGTTGTTCTACAATATTCTTGTTAAGGCATGATTGGGATCAGTACCTGGTGCCATCTGATCATCCCAAAGGCAACTCCGTTCCCCAAGGATGGGTCCTTCCCCCGCTCCCCAGCAACGACATCTGGGCAACCGCCATTAAGCTGCATTAGTGAAGATGCTCCTGGGAGTGTGGTTCAGCCAAGGCTCTCTCCAGCGCTAAGTACTTGTGATGCTGCCATCATGTGCTGTAGACTAAACGGCGACTTCCAAACTCCGTGTGGCATTGTCCTACCTAGAAGTTACGTTTTCCTTCAGTGCTCTGTTCTGTCCAGAGGTGCCTCTTGAATCAGGAGATTAATGTGGTTCTTCAGGAAAGGACCTACCTGAACTGGGGTTATTACCATAGGTAGTGGTCTTTGTTCATTGAATTTGCCTCATTTTTGAGGGGCTTGGTCCAGAGTGACTTGTTAATTTACTCTTACCTTCCTTGTGTAGTTATGGGTAAGTATACTGAATACACTCTTCACACTCAACACAGGGTATGTATGGGATAGATTTACCATCCCTCCCCCCAGGACTGAATGTAAAGGCAAGCTTGATGCAAAATCTCCTTACCCTTCCTACCCAAAGAACCATCTTAACTTCCAGGAAGAAAAGTCAAATATACCTTATTTGTCTTACTTTTGGTGCAGCTTGAGAGGCTGCCAGCTGCAGGCTGGTCTGCCAGAAAAGCTGGTGACCTAGTGTGGTGCTCATATGGAGAAATTTGAAGCCTGAAGAGTACTTGTACCCAAATGGATTGTGTTTCAATGGAGGGTGGCTGCATTTCCCTGTGTTAGAAGGATGCTAATGAAAGCACCTGTATTTAAAGTTCCTAGAGGTCTAGTTCAAAATCCTCAAGGATAGAAATTTGTATCCTTATGGGAGTGGGATATAACTTCAGTCAGTCACATCACAATGTGTGGGACTGGTGTAGCCCTACATGTTTAGTGGAATATTCTTAGGAACATCCAAGTTGGGGGAGAAGCAGATAAAAATAATAAAGTTTATTTTTTAATATTCATTGATATATGCTGTTGTGCCTAGAGATGATCAGTCATATAACATGTCAGTTTGTTTTGTTTTGCTTTTTGTCATTTATTGTGTTATTTATGTTCCCAAAGAGCTAAATAAATGTCATTTTTATTTTTTAATGTGAGCCTTTGCTCACAGTTTATTGCCTCCCAAATCACTACACATACTTTCACATTGATAAAAGACATTTCACTCCAAAGTTCTTCACTCCGAAATTCAAACTTATTTAATAGGCATTTGATACAGGAAGGCAAATCACAAGTTTTAAACTTTGCCTGCAGAATTCAACTCTGGATAAGCAGGAAAGGATATCATCAACTTTGGAAATGATTTGATACAGTTGGAAGCTCCTGGGTACAAGATACTAACACTTCTATCCCTTTTCTCTTGTTTAACCTGTACTATAATCTGGTAAGTGGTGGTAGTAGCAGCCACTGATACTTCGTGGATTTAGAAAGACTAGAATACAAACAATGTCATTATCTTATCCTCCAGCCTTTCTGTTGTTGTTAGTTCATTGTTGTTGTTAGTTTCAAACATTGAAAAGACAATAGTATAAGAATTTTTCTCTTATATCCATCATAACTCATAACAAATCTTGTTTTACCTACACCTTCACCACTCATTCTGAATTATTTTGAAGCAAATCCCAGACATCAAATTACTTCATAAATATTTTAGTATATAACAATTTTTGAAAATCTAATCAGTCTCGTCTTCATGCTTAAAGAAATTAACAACTCCTAAAAGTCAAATATCTAGTGTTCAAATTTCTTAATCTTAAGCAAAGTATAGATATACATGTTGCTACTAGTTAGTATAGCTCAAATTTCTGATAACCTATAGGTGTTTCTGTTGTTTCCTCTTATGTACTCTTATACTCTCTTTCCTTTGCATTTTATTACTTAGGAAAATAACCATTTTTCCTGAAGAGTTCCCAGTCTGGATTTGGTAATTGCATCCTGTGGCAGCATATGCCTCTCTTCCTGTATTTCTTGTAATTTAGTGGTTAGAGCTGTACTGTCCAATATGGTAGTCACGAGTAGCTATTGGGCAGTTGAAATTCAGTTTGAATTGAGACGTGCGGTTATATATGTGGCTCATCTTTTTTTTTTTTTAAGATTCATTTATGCATACAAGAGCTGGGGTACAGGCCAGAGTCACAGGAGGTGAGAGGATTCACCAGAGACAGTGGGGAGCAGAACACGCAGATTGACTGAAATACACTGCTGAGGGAGCATTGGCGAGGTGGGAGAGATCTGTTGTGCCATGTGGGTCCTCTCCCTGGCCAGGGATTGAACTCGCTCTGCTGTACCACGGATGCTTCACAGTGCGGCGCTCAACCCACTGCGCCACCAGGGAGGTCCTGTGGCTCATATTTCTATTGACAGTGCTGATCTAAAGACTTAATCACATTTAGATTAGAATTCTCTGGTAAGAATATTTCATAGGTGTACTCTATTCAAGAGAACTAGGGTCTAGTTGTCTCTTTCAATTTTAGCAGCCAGTGATAATACATTTATTTATTCATATGGGATTGTAAACGTGAGAATTTAATTCTGCCATTCTTTAATTAGCTGGAATACCTGTGAAAAGTAAATGTACACCCTCAGCTATATGGTTACTCTGAAGTAGTGTGTATAAGAACAAGAGATAAAAAAAAATGTAATCTTTATTTTCAAAATAATGAGCTGATATCCTAGTATCTGCCAAAGTAAATTTTGTTTTTTAAATATTATGAGCTTCAACTTAGACATGGTTGGTTGTCTTTCAACCTATTGTTATTTCCTCTGTTGATTGACTCACCTTTGCTTCTTCCCTGCTTCTTAGTTCTTCAGTTTTCACTCAGTCCCAGTATCCTATCCAAGTTTATCTTGTTCATTTCCTGCCCCAGACCTGGAATCTGTCGTTTCTGCATCAAGTCCTCATTGCTCTTCACTGGAAAAGGCAATTCTAGGCCACCGTATGTGTGATAGGGGTACTCATTGTTCCTCATTGTTCTTATTTTCAGTCAGAGCCTGGAGCTATAGTTCTATAGCTGTAGTTATGTTAAACCTTTAACCCTTTTCTAAAACATATCTTTTTTACACAATACCTCAATTTCTTTTTTTTTTTTAAAGATTTATTTATTTATGCATACAAGCACTGGGGTACAGGCCAGAGGTGTGGGGGGTGAGAGGATTCACCACAGAGAGCAGGGAGCAGAACAGGCAGATCAAGGGAAGTACACTGCTAAAGGGAGCAGCAGGCACAGCAGGAGAGGTCTGCCATGCCATGAGGGTCCCCTCCCTGACCGGCAGCAGGGATTGAACTTGTGCTGCAGTGGCTGCGGTTTGCTTCATAGTGCATTGCTTAACCCACTGCGCCACCAGGGAGGCCCCTCAATTTCTATATAGTGAAGATTAATGAAAATAGAAAAATAAACTCAGTTTAACCAGAATATTAACCCATTATGTGCAAAGATACTGTTTACCTCATATTTCCCAGTAGAAGAGACCTTGGACTTAAAAAACTAACAAAAGCCTTCATTTTAAGAAATTAGCCAAGTGTATAGAAGGTTAAAACTTATGAAATAAAGAGATTAGTTATGTGTTAAATACTAAATATTTAACTCAAGTGGCTGAATTTATGATGTCAAAGAATTTGCTGCTACAGCCATCCAAGGTAATCTCTATAATCTGAGAGCATTCATGTTCCATATCCATGTGACTAGAATCAAGAGGTTTAGCTGGGATATACCATCTGTTGTAGCAATTCACGTCTACATGTTTCATCCATAGAGAAGCCATCCTGGGAATCTCAAGGTAAGTACAAAGTATATATTGTTCTATTCAAATAAGTATATAATTAACAAATAGAAGGAACACAAATGCTAGGAAGTATTAGCAGTGATAAGTCAGTTGTGTTAAGTGTTACACTTAAAGAAAAAATGCTTAGTAATGAATTTGTAATTTTCATTGTTCATAAATTAAGTTCCTGTTGAGGCTCAGATAATTGGCTGAGTGTAGGGGCTATTGCAGTAAACAAAACATCATAGAGTTCCTAATTCAACAATCAAAAATATGCTGGGTGGTTTAAAGGAAAGGTATCGTTCTATGAGATTGATTAGGCTTTTTCCTTTCCCTCAAACTGAGGGTTCTATAATACATTCAAGTGAGGTAATACAAACGTGCGTGTATATAGTAAAGGTGAGAATTGTTCATTTTACATATATATGTGCTAGAAATGTATTTCATACTAATAATCACCTTAAAACTTGAAAGCTGCTGGAATATGTGGATGTATCTAAATTTGAGGTTTATAGGAGAAGCGTACTTTAAGGAAATGTTTCAGCTAATTCTGAAAATTAGCTATGAACTAGTTATAGGGGAGAGACAAGAGGACTATAGCAAAATATTTGCAATAGCATATGCAGAGGCCCTGTGTGGGCCCAAGGAAACAAGGCAATTGAAGTGCAGCATAACAGGGTAAATTAGAAGGGTAGCAGACACCAGACACTGCAAAGCTTTGGATACCCTTGTCAAAGAGTTTGGTTTTCATTCTGAGAGCACCTGGGATCCAGTCTTTAATTAAATATTCAAATATATATATATTTTTACATTGTTGTTCATTTTTGTAGTGTTTAATACCCTCCCCTCCACCAATCGGAGACTTGTAAGCAGGGAATGGCTTATATTGCTGTTCTGAAATGTTCATTTTCCTTGCAGTTGACCCAGCATTAGAGGGTGCATGGAAACCAGTTGTTCAAGTGAGAATAGTGGAAGCTAGTACTCTCCAGATAGCAATGGAGGCAGCATGAAATGGCTGGATTCCAAAAATTTAAGAAAACTTGGCAGGGGACCTGAGATGGGTGATGGTGAAGGAGAGGAAAGTACCAGAGATGAGTTCCAAACTTGTGCAATTTAGACTTTCTTTGAAGACAAGGAAACGGGAATGCAGAACAGTTTTGGGAAGGGAAAAATCAAACATTTACTTTGGGTATGTTGAATGTGAGGCATGCTTGAAATGTCTTGGAGGAGCTGCCTTACGGGCAGTTGTGTTTATGAGTCTTATCTCAGAAGAGAATTTAATGTGTAAGTCATTGGCACATAGATAATTGGCTATTATAGTACATTGGAGAACTTTAGGGAAAGTATACTAATGTCATTGTTCAGGCTGCCCTAGAGCAGTTACTTCCTCCCTCCCTTCTTTTTGTCCCACCCCTACTCTCCATGGGCTCAGATGCAGCCAAGTGGGCAGACCATGAACTAGTACTGGAGAGATTCTGGACAATGCAGTTTGCTAAAGCATGCACAGAATGACTTTCCTTCCATCTCCATCCCTCTAGCCTCACCTCACTGCTTGAGGCTCCTTCAGGAATTTCTCCAGAGCTCTCCTAGTTCTGCCCTTTGATCTTATTTCAGACTGCTTCCCAACACAAACTATTAAGACAAGCAGTTTGTGTCCCTTTCACTCTGCCCTGCCTTACTCCCTCGCTCAAGCTGTTCTGTCCCTGGAATCATGCTCTCTATCCCAATTTTTCCCCACTCACAGGCTGTTTGCCTGGTCCTCAGGACTATCTTCTTTCCTTGCCAGCGAGCAACCTGCTCCAGCCCTGCTCATCCTTCTCCACATTGCTCTGACAGAATGAATGCCCTCGATGGTGTCCCTTTTAAGGTGCCCAAGGGCTTTGTGATAGACACAGAGTCCTTCTCTGGGCCAGAGCTCAGTGTCCCAGCCTGCAGGGAGCTTCTGCTGAGTTCCATGGTAAGTGTGGCTTTCTGTCTGTTTACCCATATCTGGTTGTTGCTCTGAGGCTGAGGTCTCAGACATGCTCCACTGTCTGCAGGGTACTTCGTGGAAAAGCTTGAGAATCTAGGTCAGCTCTCACTTGTTTTGCACATGAGGAGTCTGCAGCCCAGAGAAAAGAAATTATTTGCTCAAACTTAGGGGCAGTGATAAGACTAAAATCTAGGTCTTACCTCTAGATAATTTCATATTAGCTGAGAACAACAGTTGGAACTTACGAGACACCAGAGAGGTGATATTCAAAGGCAAAAAACTGGTTTGGGGAAGTCAGGAGCTGAGAGCAAAGTCCAGGAAGAAGAGGCCTAGGGAAGGTCGGTGGAGAGGCTTGAGGGGCCCAGAGGAACAGGAACTGGGAACTAGCTGCAGTTTTGCTTTATCTGTATAGACAGTGGAGCTGTCTCGGGACAGGTTTCCAGAACTGAAGCAAGTATTGTTAAGCTCAGAGCACAGCTTTCAGGGGCCCATTCTCTGTCCAACAAGAGTTCCAGCTCTCCCAGGCAGCCTGTACTATGACCTCTCACGCTTGCCTTCTTTTTTGGGAAGAAGAACTTGCTTGGTTTAAGTCTCTGAGCAGGTAGATTATCACAGCTTTTCCTCTCTGCTGAGTTTAGCTATACTGGAAGAGGCGATTAGAAGGTTTCTTCTAGAAGCAGAATACGAGCATAGTGTCAAGTCTACACTCAGCCCAGTTGTTGACCCTGGCTCTGCCCCTACTCTCAGGATGGGCATCTGTACTTTTTTTTCCCTTTCTTTCTTATTTGTTTCCACTTTAAATAAAGATGCCATGACAAAGCTTAACACACCATCTGTCATCCCAAAGGGACAACTACTTTTCCATGGTGTCTGGCTGTGTAAATTACTGATAAAAAGAACACAGTGTTCAGCCATGCCCTATCTGTACTCTCTTGAGTTTATTACCCTTTCTGCACTTCTATTTGTTTTACTGCTGCGCCAAACTCACAGAAAGAGACTGCAAGTATGATTTACAGTCTTATCTGACCAGTTCCCTGCATTCATAGCCTGTATCCCCAATGTTTAGAACTTAAAATACATTTCCCTATAGCAGTGGTATTATAGATGGTGGTTCGATTACCAAACAATCCTGCAGTGGCCTAAATAAAGGGGACAAGAGGCCTCCCTGGTGACGCAACGGATTAAGTCTCAAGTCTCAGCACTATCACGCTATCACGGCATGGCCTGAGTCAGGTCCTGGCCAGGGTACTGGTCCACATGGCACAGCAGACCTCTCCTGTATCGCTGACTGCTCCCTCAGCAGTGTATTTTAATAGATCTGCGTATTCTGCTCCCCACTGTCTCTGGTGAATCCCCTCACCCCCACACCTCTGACCTACACCCCAGCTCTTGTATGCAAAAATAAATAATATAAATTTTTTTTTAAAAAAAGGGGGACAAAATGACAGCTACCTTGTCAGGAAGTCCTGACAAGCGAGGAGTCTAACGTGATTACAATACAACTGTCAGATCCCAAAGCCCGTGTCTTCTCTGTCTGCTCTACTGCCTTTCCAAGGAGTCTTTCCTTCCAGACTTAAAGCCTCAGAAGTCTCTGTTTTGTTGTTCCTGTTTCCCTTTAACTTCTCTTCATTTCATTTTTTAAAGAGAAAAAAATATATTCACACTATTTTTGGTTAAAGGTATGGAACGGAGGTTGACAAACATTTTCTGTGAAGGCCCAGACAATAAAAACTGGCAATTGTTCAACATGCTATTGCTGGAAGAAGAACTGTAGACATTACAAAAAGGAGTGGATGAGTAGGGCTGTGGTCCCATAATATTTTATCTACAAAAATAGGGTGAGGGATCAATTTGGCCTTCAGGTAATTTGCTTATGTAAGGAAGAATAAAGACCTCCCATTGACACCTTCCTATCTGCCCTGTTCCTTAGCTCCACTCCCTCTCTGATGACATGGGCTACTCACTTTTTAATGTATTCTTCTAGAGACTCTTATGTATGTACATACAAGCTATTGCTAATATAGTATGTCCTCCTCTTTTATACAAAAGTTAGCATTTTATATACTGTTCTTGATTTTCCCCCACTTAGTATATTTTAAGATCTTTCCCCAATAGTGCATATAAAGCTTCTTCAGTTTTGTTTTTCACTGCATATTATTGCCTCATACGGATACATCATGTTTTGTATGAGTCCTATCTTTTGCCATTATAAACAATGCTGCAGGAATGACAACTTGCCAGCATCCCTTTGAATTTGAGTGTATTGCCAAAGTAGCTTGCTTACATAGGGCTATACCTAATTACACTCCCACTGTACTTCACAAGGTACCTGTTCTTCCTGCCCCTCAGTGTCATCAGATTTTGGATCCCAGCCAAGCAGAGCAAAGTGGTATCTTAGTGTAGTTTTATTTTGCCTTTTTCTTATTGTGAATTGTTACAGGGCAGGGAGAGGGGCACTTTAGAACTTTTAAATTTGTTTTTGTTGAATGGGTTTTGCTATTTGCTGCATTAAGATAAACATATAAGGTTTTTAATGAAAAGGAACTTTAATACAATTAGGATATAATATAGAAAGGACAAAAAACATAGTTATTAAGTTAAGCATTTGTAGTTACCCATTTTTTTGAGGGTAAAAGTTTAGCCAAATAAGATTGACTTAAAGCAAGGCCCAAAAGTCTGCCACAAGTTTAAAAAACTTTTTAGTAGAAATTTATAAAAAGGGTTAAAAAAAAGTTAGACAAATTAAAAAAAAAGCAAAATTAAAATAAAAACTGCCATTATTAACCTCTCCATGGGTTTTTTACCCACATCTGTTCTAACTAGTTTAAAACTAAAAAGCAAGTGCAGTTTCATTACATGTTCTTCTGCTTTACATGCCTCCTCTATGTTTCTTTGCCTCTCTCCATCCTGCTTCCTTCTTCCTCCCTTCCTTCTGTGTTTTTATTTCCTTTCTTTAGCATTTTTTTATTTTTGCTTAACTTTACCCACTTAAGACAAAACCAGAATTCTAAAACTTCCCCCTTTCCTAAAAACCACCCTATTACAGAATGAGGCTGGGCAGCTTTTCATGTAAACTATCCATATCTTTTGGGCTGTTGGTCTTATATCTACTTCTAGGAGTACCCTATAATAGTTAAGTTAGGCTTTTGTGATGCTCCCCCAATTTGTCATTTGTCTCTGCCCTTGATTTATGGGGTACGCTGTGCAGATTTTACATATGTCTCTCTATATGTAACTTTCATGGTTTCTGGGTTTTGTTTTGTTTTTTTTTTTTTTTTAAAGATTTATTTATTTATGTGTACAAGCACTGGGGTACAGGCCAGAGGTGTGGGGGTGGTGAGAGGATTCACCACAGAGAGCAGGGAGCAGAACAGGCAGATCAACAGAAGTACACTGCTGAGGGGAGCAGCGGGCACAGCAGGAGAGGTCTGCCGCGCCACGTGGGTCCCCTCCCTGGCTGGCAGCAGGGATCGAACTCGTGCTGCAGTGGCTGCAGTTTGCTTCATAGTGTGTTGCTTAACCCACTGCGCCACCGGGGAGGCCCGGTTTCTGGGTTTTGATTCAGTGTGAATGGCTTTTCTATCCAAGCTATAAAGGATGTCTCTCCTGCCTTCTAGTACTTTTATGGTTTCATGTCTACATTTGAATCTTAGATGCTTTTGGAATTCATCCTAGTGTATAGTTTGAGAATGGATTTCACTATATATTTTTCCAGCTAGCTAAGATCATTTATTAACTAGTCCTCCCTTTTTACCATTTTATGGGTACCACTTTTATTATGTACTAAAGTCCATATATATTAAGGTCTATTTCTGTACTTTCTGTTCTGTACCTTAAATCTGCCTATGGCAGTACCTATTTTAATTATTGACATTCTATGTTATTATTTTAGCCAGCAGTAGGATAAGTCTCTCTTTGTTTATCTTATGTCCCCTAAGTTTTTCTGGATATTGTTATTTGCTTATTTTTCTATGAGCTTTAAAACCATCTTGCTTAGTTCCATAAATCACACATATTGGTATTTTTATTGACTCTTTGTATTCTTTTATCCTCAAGTCCCACAGACTGCCTCTATCTTTGTTTCTTTCTTTCCATATCTGCCTCTTTAGTTCTGAGGTTGTCTTTTTCCCTCTTGTCCTTCACAGTCCTCATATCTTGCTCCAGTCTTTCTCTAATAATTTGTTCTGCACACACAAGTGTCCACTCTGTGACAGGCCTGCCTTGGGCCCTGAGGATACAAGACAGGAATGAGACACAGTCCCTGCCCTCAGTCAGGGAGTCATACTAAAGAAGCTAAGTTATGTGCCTCTTCCTAACAAGAGGGGGGAGGAGGAGGAGTGGGAGGGGAAGGAGCAGGGTCAGTCTGTGTGTGTGCCTGCCTGTTTTTCGGCCTCCACTACCTAGCCTGGCTTCCTTAGTTGATCATCACAGAGTTGAAATTTCTTTTTAATTTTAAATAGTTTTTAATGAAATTATGTTTCTAGCTCTTAATTTAAAGGCAGGCTACAGGCATTTTTATTCTTGTTTCACTTACAAACTCTCAAGCCAGATGGGTGGTGGAGAAAGAACTACAGCCAGATGGAAAGAAGAACCTAGCTCAGTCACTCACCACCAAGCTGACCTCAATCAAATTAATTTCTGTATCTCATTTTCATAATCTGGCAACAGGAATAAAACTAGAACCCACTAAGTAAAGTTAGCGATTTTTGTATTTCCTGGGCCCCAAAGTAGTCTTGGATGGCAGCAAAGGGGGTGGGGGTGTTATTACCTCCCAGGGAAGTTTGCCTGAGAAGTGTCTAAGGCTGAGTGCTCAGAGGCAGATGGTGCTGGGCTCAGGTGAAATCTTCTTTGCTAACAACAATTTTTTTGAGAAATGTTTTAGTGATTGTTAATAGCATACTGAATGGCCAAGGAATCTGGACATTAGATTTTACACACTTATACTATAATCTCACTTTGTCTTTCATATAGTCTGCTATTAAATTGTTATTACTGTCCTTGGACCTCAGTGTTAACTAAAAATGAGGGTGAGGGTGGAAGTGAGATGGAAGCCCAGAACTCAGAACTAGAAGCTGTCCAGGCCTGGGGAGTCTTTGGTTGAACAGGGTCACCTGGACCAGGGGCTAGGGGTGAGCTCCCAGGGTTCCGGTGCCTGGTCTGTCTCATGTCTCCTTTTCTCCACAGCATGACTTCAGCCTGGAGAAGAGGACCCTCTTCTGGGTAGAGGCAGCAGTCCCGGGGTCTTGCATGTGCCAGTGCCGTGGCCCTGGAATAGCGTCAGCCCCTCCAGCCTGGCTCTTGCTGATCAGTCCTGTACATGAACTAGGGTCTGTGCAGGCCACAACCAGAGGCCAAGAGGCCGGCCCCCAAGAACAGCCTGAGAAAGAGGATGAGGACAAGGAAGAAGCCTCTTCTGGAGGCGAAGAAGAGCTGGATCTCTGCACCCCAGAGATGGGCTCCCTGCCAAGCCCCAACTCAGGTCATGACCAGTGCTCGCTGCCCTTGCTGCAGGATATGAAGTCAGAGCTGGCCGGGGCGAGGCGGCGGTTCTCCGAGCACAGGCTGGCTGCTGCACCCTGCACCCTCCTGCACCGTCTGCACCAACGGGCTCTGAGCCTCTGCCCCAACCCTGCCCCACTCCCTTGCCCCTTGCCCCTGCACCCTGGCATCCCTGCAGCGTCCCAGCGGCCCTCCACCGCTGGCTCCATGCCCCAGCTGAAGAGCCACAAACCCACGTTCATGGTAAGGAACCAGCCTGTTCTACCAAGGCTGCAGCTCAGCAACCCCAACCAGATCCATAGTCTTGGTTCCTCCTTTCCGTACTTCCCCACACTACCTTTACCTGTTCTTCCCTGGCCCTGTACCATTAGCCTTTAGCCTAGAACATTCCTTGCCCAGGAGGCCCATCTGGTGTCTGCTTTGCCTCATTTAGGGTACCTATTATAATAACTGTAATTAACAAGTGCCTGTCTTTTCCAGTGGAATGTGAGTTATTTAGGACAGAGATAGAATCACATTCATTTTTGTTTCCAGAGAGCATCCAGAGGCAAACTTGGCCCCTAGGGGGTGCTCAATGAATAAATGTTAAATGAATGACTGTGACTCAAATCTCAGCTTCTGTAAAATGGGTGAGCTGAAGGCTCAATCAAAGAATATTCACTGCATAGTTACTTCCTCCCAGACACTGGTTGGAAGAGACAAGGTGAAAACCACAGGACAAGGACAAATTTCTCATAATGTCTTATTTAAACCTCATAATAACCCTGTGAGCCTTCTAGAATGATTGCCTCTATTTTACACATGAGCAAACTGGGTAAACAGACCTGTGTTTTGAACCAGGTCTGCAGGGCTCCAGGCTCTCCCCAGCATTAACCCTTACATTGTGCAGAAGGTGTAGGGTGCAGTGTTACACAATTGACTGACACATTGTCTGTATTTCAGTCCCTCAGCCAGGACATCTGCCTGCCCCCTCCTGGGGGGCCACATGAGCCTCTTGGTGCCCACACATCACACTCTGATTCAGCTGACCTGCTGTCTGCCCTGAGCCAGGAGGAGCAAGACCTCATCAGACCAGTGGTAGCCTTGGGGTATCCCATGCACAGGGCCATTGTGGCTCTGCAGAAGACAGGGTGGAAGAGCCTGAACCAGGTGAGTGGGGCATAACCTGAGAGACTGTGGAACTGGAGTCAATTGAGTGGCCACATGGTTGTTGTTTTTTTTAAATTTAATTCATTTATGCACAGAAGAACTGGGGTGTAGGCCAGCGGTCCCAGGGGTGAAAGGATTCACCAGAGACAAGAGTATGGGAGAGAACAGACAGATTGACTCAAATACACTGCTGAAGGGAGCAGAGGGCGAAGCAGGAGAGGTCTGCGGCACCATGTGGACCAGCGCCCTGGCCGGGGATCTGACTCAGGCAACACTGTGATAACGTGACAGTGCTGAGGCTTAACCCCTATGCCGTCGGGGAGGCCTGATTTTTATCTTTAAGTTGAAGAAATTTTGTTTCCTTCATTTTAGGAGCAGACCTCAATAATTCATCCCGAATTGCTCAGCCATTCTAGCCATATTTCAAGAAACCACATATGACCGGTATTGGACATATGGTATCAAACACCTCTCTCACTGCAGAAAGTTCTATTGGATGCTAAGCTGAATAATTCAGGATTAATTATTGAGGGTGATGAGTAAGTTTCTAGATCCTAATCTTACCTTCTCCATAGGAGTTTATCAGGAATTCCCATGCCCGCTTGAGGAATCACAATATTCTTTCCTGTTCCTCTTTCTGTCACAAGTACAAAGGTTGGCGCTTTGGGCAGCTTAGCATCAAGAGCTGTCCAGTAGAAATTTCTGCAGTGAGAGAGGTATTGTGTATTGTGTTGTCCAATACCAGTCATATGTGTTTTTTTGAAATATGGCTAGTATGACTGAGTAACCGAATTTTAAATTTTATTTAGTTATAATTAAAGTAGTCACATGTGGCTACTGTGACGTGCAGTTTAACCACGTCCCTCAATGAACAGTCCGTCCATAGCCATAGCCTTCTCTTTCTGTTTCATTCTACTTCTCCAGCCATCCAGAAAATATATTAGTCACATCCTAGTTGCTCAGGTGCAGCTAGGAACTATATTCCCCACTGCTCCAAGGTACATACAAACAGTGTTATTGATTAAAGGACTTGGAGTTGACTTGCTGGATGTTTATTGAGGAGACCTTGGCATCAACTCCCATGGAAGGGGACAGAAGCCAGGTGGTTAGAGCGAGAAGTTGAGCTCTGTAGGCCCAACAACAGCAGTAGCCAACCCCACAGTGCCAGAACATATATGATCCTTCAGAACTGTTCCCAGTGGGGTTGAGATGGCTGGGCCTTTGTACCCCGCCTCAATCAGTCCCTGGGTGTGGGAAGGGGATGACTTGAGAGAGGTGGTTCTCTGCAGCTGAGGCAACCCCTAAAGGGGCGCATAGCTGAAGGGTGCCTGCCAGCTCTCCCAGCATCTGGAGCAGCGAGGCATTCAGTGAAGGGGTATCTGGAAGACTCATCACAGAGTCTACCACACCCAGATTCTGTTTTTAAAGACTTCGCTCTTCTGGAAGGAGTAAAGACATTGATAAAGACAAAGGTACCAACCCGAGCTGCTCTAAAATTTGCTAGCAGGTCTTGATTCCTAGGATGAGTCAAGAATGTGAGGGCACCTGCAGGAGAGTGAGAGCCCCCAAAGTATAAAACAAGAGGTGCTAGTGAGAAGGTGCCCGGAAGGAGAGGGGTGCAAGTGCTATGGGGCCACTTCTGTTATCTATTCCTATGTAACAAACCGCCCTTAAACTTAGTGGCTTAATGCAACAACAATTTGCTCAATATTCTCTGGGTTAGCAGTTTGGGGTGGGATTAGCTGGGTGGTTCTATTCCTGATTTTACCTGGGGCTTCTTGTGTGACTATAGTTTGTTTGGGGCTGCATGGTCTAAGATGGCCTCACCAGATTAAGACCAGCCCAGATTAAAAGGGTGGAAAATAACCTCCACCACTTGATGGGAGAGGCTGTGAAGAATTTATAGCCATTCTTAATCTACCACAAAGAGGTTCCAATATTCACAGAAGGTTTCACAGAGGAGCCAGGCCTTGAGCTGGACTTCCAGGATGGATAAGATCTGAATTTGATGAAAGGAGAATGGATGATATTCCAGGCAGAAGGACAAAGTGAGCAAAAAAGTAGAGACAGGGAAGGAAGAAGTTGGGAAGCCCTGATCTGACCAACCTTGCTGGTGTAGAGGGTGCATGACGCAAGCTGGTAGGAGGTGGGACAGGGAAGGGGGACTGAGGGTAGGTGGAAGGTGCCTTGAAGGCTGGGCTTAGACTTTTATCGATGGCCCAATAGCAAAGGGAGCATGAAAGGACTGTGAGCAGGGGCCAGGGGTGATGTTGAATGGCATTTCCTGAACCCCCTGCCCCGCCGGAATATAACGTCTCCCTTCACATTTTTTTCTAAATGTGGGACTCTGTGTCAGAGGGCTTGGACACCATCTCCATAATCACTGGTGACAGACACATGTGGGGTCCCTGAGAAAGAAAGTGATGCTCAAACAGGAGATGATGTGCTGCGGCTAGGAAATGTGCCTCCCCGACCCCACCCACCCTGGCTTCTGCTCATCAGTGTTGTCTTGTCCAGAGGGAAAACTTCCAACATGGAGATCTCCATATGGCTAACCTGATGGGGTGGGGGAGGGAAGCTAGCATTTATTGAATGCCTTCTTTGTTCTGGTTCCTCAGTCTGAAAGTATTCAATGAGCTCTTCTCAATTCTGTAAGGGTGCTGCAGATGAGGAAACTGAGACCAGGAAGGTTCGTATACCCAATCAATGGCAGCACCAGACTAGTCTGACTCAGTCTTTGCTGTGCAGTGCTTATCTCTCATTTTCTGTCTAAGAACCTCCCGCTTCCAGGGCGGCACCCCAGGCTGGTCTGAGGTTTTGGAGTCAGTCTAGTGTTGACTCCACCTTCAGCTCCAGCTGAAAAGCCAAGACCTTGGCCAAGAAGCTGGTCAGGAGGGCCAGGAGGGGTCAGATGCACTGTGGGGGTTCTGAAATGCCTCCCCAGTGCTCTTGGCCCTGTGACAGGCTGAGGTCTCAGACTATCACCCTGGGAATCTGAAGGTTAGTTGGAGCCAGCATGGGACTCTTGCCGCCTGTGGGTGGGCTGGAAGGATCCCTCTGCGTTAAAATGACCATCTGCCGGGTCTGCCTGATACCTGGGTAGCCTTCCTCCCACTGGGCAACCGGGCCAGGCCCTGAGGGGTAGGCCAGAAGGGTCACCGGGTATCTTCATCTCGCCTCCCCACCAAGTTAGTACCTCCTGTTCTGTGGAGTTCCACTATCAACTGAGCAAGCTCTTGGACTCATTCAAAAAGATATAACTTTCCCCTTAAAAGATGTAACTATAGTAAACCCTTTGGGGCCAGAACTAAAGGACAGAGGGTATAGGAAGGGGGACAGTAGGTAGTGAAGCCAGGACACTTAGAAGAAGTATGATGTCTGCAGGCCAGGCCCAGACCTGCTGTGGGGCTCCAGACACATCAGGCTCCTTCTCTGAGCCCCATTTTTCCCGTTGACAGACTAGCAGGGAAATACATATCTTTCTCATCCACTGACTTTTCGCTCCCGGAGGGAAGTGTTGTCAGAGTCCCCAGCGCCTAGCATCGGTGACCTCTGGAGACCTGACCACCGGTCTGAAGGTGACATTCTTACCCACCCTTGGCCTGGGCAGACCTGGTATGTGATGAATTGGAATTTTAACAAATGCAGATTCCCAGACCCTGTTGCGAGGAGGATTGCAGTCAGTGGACTTGGAGTGGGTCTTATTTTAAAAAATGGTTCTAAATGCAGCCTGGGTCAGGCTACTGGTGTGAATTGAGCCAGAGATTCTTAAACCGTCTGCACATTAGAGTCACCCGCAGAGCGGTGCAATCCCAGTGCCGAGGCTACCCCCAGACCAGTGACGTCAGGGTCTCCGGAAGTGAGCATCATGATTACAGGTAATGATACTGGGGCACCAGAAGTTGGCTCCAGGGCAGTGGCAGTAAGTAAGCACCCAGACTGAGAACCTTGGCTGTGGATGAACCAGAAGGTAAAGGGAACTTCTTCCATCCTCATCTGCCCTTGCCTCCTTTCCCATTTTCACCTCTGGATATCCTGTCTCCTCTCAAAGGCCCTCCTCCAGCGACAGCACTGGGGACAGGGCAGGCTTTGAACCTGAGCAATCACCTACCCTGCCTGAACCTGCTTCCTCAACTGTGTGCTCCGTGTAGGTCAGAGCAGCCTTGACCTTACCCTGTTATTGTTGAATTCTCCTGTACTTGGACGTTCAGAAACTAGACCGGTTTGAAAACCATTAGTCCTCATGGTCCATGCTTTCTGCCCCACTCTGAACATCTGCAGAAACCCAATCTGTTTCCCCTCTACTCATACCCATGATTCCTATGGTCTGGAGCCTTCATTTGGCACCAGCTTCCTATAAATCCTGCTTTGATCTGTTTGGCCCTTGTGTTTTCCTGTATCTGGTTTATCTCCCCCGCTAAGCTGTGAGCTCCTTGAAGGTAATCCTTAATTCATTATATAAACACAGCATAGCATACACTTACTGAGTTCCTTCTGTCTGCTAAGTTGGGTGCTGGGGACATACTGGTGGAAAAGCTGGTACAACACTTTCCTCAGGGAGCAAAAAGTCAGTGGATGAGAAAGATAAGAAGTACAGTGGAGCAACTGCAAAGCTCTATGTGCCTTGATGTGGGAACACAGGGTGCTGTGGAGACATAAGGGATGGTACTTAGAGGAAAAGGGGCAGAGGGGCCTCCCAGAGTAGGGTGTGAAGCTGGCCTTGGCATGAGAAGCCATATATGGGAAGTGGGGTGCTGAGGGAAGAGCCAAGGTTGCTGATGGGGCAGGAACAGCCCTTTGAGTCCTGGAGGAGACAGCAGCTTTTCCTGAGGGCAAAAGCAACCTCTGATGAACTGAACAGGAATGGTTTAAACAGGTTTTCAGCATGTGGGGTCCTCCTCTGTCCTCTCCCCTTCCCATTGCTGGTGTTGCACGTAGAAGTCCTGGGAGGCAGAGAGTCAAGCGTCTGTGTATGGCAGG
The DNA here is from genome assembly GCA_019455555.1 of Galemys pyrenaicus. Classification (NCBI taxonomy): domain Eukaryota; kingdom Metazoa; phylum Chordata; class Mammalia; order Eulipotyphla; family Talpidae; genus Galemys; species Galemys pyrenaicus. The sequence continues at coordinate 156,005 of JAGFMF010011880.1, forward strand.
TGAGGGGGCGCCTCGCACAGGTGGGTGGTCCCCAGGGAGGGTGAGCGGGCTGGGACAGGGGTGGTGAGGCGCCTGCGTTTGAACTGTCCTACTCCCACTTGGATTCTGGGAAACCTGACAGCCCTTTCCCTAGATTCTAGCCTATGGCTTGGAACAGTTGGTGAGGCCCCACTATCTACCTGCCCCAGTTCCTGAGAGCAGCCCCTGTCCTTCTTCTGGTGCATCGTGGGCTCCCTGGGGCACATGCATGGTGGGTTGTCTAGTCAGTCTGGCCCTGAACTTGGACTTTAATGAGGCCCTTCCAGGCCTCCTGAACCCTATCTGCTACCCCTGCCACTCCTCTTACCACTCCTCTTCCTTTGCTTTCTGGCCCAGTTCCTCAACTACCTTAGCGCCTGTGACCGGCTGCTGCAGCAGGGCTATGAAGAGAGCCTGGTGGAGGAGGCCATGGAGATGTTCCAGTTCTCCGAGCACCAGGTCAGCAGTGCCTCCCACCTGGGTCCCAGTTAAGGGGAGATACAGGGGTGCACGTTTGTATGCAGGGGTACACAGTGCCCAAGGTAGCCTTGGGGTATCAAGAAACAGCCTGCTTGCTAAGCTCTGGGGAGGACACAGACCAGGCGGATGAAGCCCTGAAGGCAAGGTGAAAGGATAGGACAGAGAGGGGGAAGAGGGCGGAGGGAAACAGGAAGAGGGGTTTATTGTTTACTGAATCACCCCAACAAATGTCATTGAGTGCCCACTCTTTGCCAGGCATCCAGATAGGAGCGGCAGGTGGCACAAAAACACCTGCACTCTGCCCAGGGAGTGTGCCACCTCCCTAAAAGCCCAGAATGCATGCAGCTCTGGGCCCAGTGCATTCCAACTGCCCGCCGAGCACACCCGTCCTCAAGTGCAAGAATGGGCCCACGCTCAATGGAACAGCAATTCGCAGAGATTGAGGGCAGGAAGGAGAGGCATGGGAGAGATGCTACAGAGAAGGGAGTGGAGCAGGAGGCAGCAAGGGAGGGGGACAAGGAGAAGGAGAAAGAAGAGGAAGTTGCAAACTTTGGGGTCAAGGAAGAAGGAAGGTGGAAGCTGTCTCGTGTGAAGCCTCAGCAGGGTTTGGGGCCTGGGCAGAGACCCCAGGTTGTGCGTCCTTCAGACACTAGCATGCAGCTTTCTTCTTGCCTCAGCACCAAACACAGAAAGTCTAGAATAAGCCAGAGGGGTGGGAGTAAAGCCAGAGCCGAGCCAGCACCCAGCAGAGGCACAGGGAGGGAAGCTGGAGTCCACGCCAGACCAGAGTCACAGGAAAACCTCGGGTGCTGCTCCAGAGCATGCTCACCTGGTCTGGGCGACAGCTTTCTGGGAGCAGACTCAGTGGATACCAGGGAGAAGGCTCCCCATGGTGAGGCCAGGTCTCACAGACACCCCAGTGTTCTCTCTGTCTCTCCTTTCTCAGGCAGGGGAGTTCCTGCACCTCTGCGAGCGGTTCAGTGACATGGGCTTCCAGCAGGACCACATCAAGGAGGTGCTGCTGCTCCATGGCAACCACCGAGAGCAAGCCCTGGAGGAGCTAGTGGCCTGTGCCCAGTGACCCCTGGGCGCCCTCATGCCCGTCTCCCTAGACCTGTGCCAGACCTGGCAACCCATCTAACTGTGTTATTTATGCCACACAAGAATAGTGAAGCGATGCGTGCTTTTTGTAAAAAGGTAAACAATGCCGGGGTAGGAGTTAATCCTCTACCCTCTTGTTTTCAGTGGGAACTCTTTAACACAAAAACAGATTAATATGAGAAAAAAAGTTATTATCATATAGTACACACCACAGAAACCTCAAAGAAAAGGAACTCCTTTGAGTTCTAACAACAAACCCACAATAAATTTGTAGAGATGTGACAGGACAAAGGAAAATGACTTTAGACTTCCAAGGTGGCAAACTGGGAAGGTATAGAAATAGCTGGAGAGAGCTAATGGGGTAGGTTTTGTTTGTTTGTTTTTCCTCTGGCATGGCTGGCTGGACTCTTCCTCCAGAAAAGGAGAATTCATATCCTGCCTTTGGGCAGAAAAGGGTAGAGGGGAAAAAAAGATTTTTTTAAAAAGTAGAAAGAACATTTTCTGCACTTGTCACTTCTTAATTGACTTCAACTCAAAATAATTTTTATGTCATATAGACGTATCTTAGGGTGAGTTTGTTTCCTTTGATAGTAAAAGAATCAGCTAAAATTGTTGAAAGTGGTGCTCGTGGGGAGAGAGAACAGTGTTTTTTCCCAAAAATGGCTCTTTAAACTGCATGCATTAGTAACTGCAAGAAAATTAAAACAAATAAATGATAGGTGGTTCTTTGGGGTCCTCAGGCTCTTGTCTTGGTGTGGAAAGAATGTCTCACTGAGGGTCAAAAGATCTAATTTCTGATGCTCGTTCTGCTGTTGACTGGCTCAGGGCCTCTATGCGCCTCAGCTTCCCCAAATGGAGAGACTGGACCAGGCCAAAAGCTTCCAGTCCTGGCGGCCCTCCATCAGAACCCCCCAGGAGTTTGTGAGAGTCCAAGGCCCCACCCTTGGATAATGTGAATCAGAGAGCCCGCTGGGCAGCCCCCAGGAATCTTGTTTGTTTTTGTAAGCAGCCACCTGGTAATTCTTTGATGCAACAGGTCCGTGGCCTGTGTGTGTGGTCCTTAGAGCCAGACTCAGCATTCCCTCTGATCTATAGGCCTACGTCCATATTTGCTAATTCGGAGAGTGGGCAGCATGGCTGGAGCCAGAGTTGTCTCCAGCTACCCCAAGCTTATCCGTAGGGATCGAGGGGACCGGTTGCCAGAGCTGCCTGTGTCACGGAAGCAGAGGCCAGAGGCTAAGAAGCTGGTGCCTTTTCCTTCTCAGCTGGCTCAGTGCAAAGACCAGTAACAACTGCCACAGAATCAAAACCTTTCCCCACCTCCACATAGTAAATTGGCTTGGACCTGGAACTGAGATCTGTAAAAAAAAAAAAAAAAAACTTCTATGTCTCTGAGGGCTTATTGTTTAAACATGTGGTGAGGACTTGTGCGGGCCTACATAGGACTAAACAATAAGTTTGGGACCAGAACACAGGTCTCTGGAGCCCCATTGCGCCTTGGGTACTTTTCACTGGCAGCCTTGGGCCTGCCAACTTGAGATCACATTGAAAATATTCTTTGGGCTTAAAACTTGCTTTAAATAACTTGAGGGCAAATTAATTTGAGAAAATTGCCAAGATTGCATAAAGTTGGTAGAAAATAAAACTATACTTGGAAAAGACAGTAAATTCAAGTTCAGCAGCAACCTTAGAGCCAAAGCTATTTATGTTCTGCTTCAGACACTTTGGTTCTGGTCTGCCCCTTTATTATGTCTCCAGATTAGCGCAGGCCCCTTACCCATGTCATGGACTCTTCCCTGCTCCTAAAAGGGGATGCCTATTCTTGCAGCTTTCTTCCACCTGCCCCAAAATTTTATTACTTGATTAAAAATGAGACATCAGTGGGTGCATTGTTGGCTGAATACTTTTGGGAGGTACTGCAATATGGTAAAATCATGGACTCTGATGTGGGATCCAGATTAAAATTACAGCCCTATTACAAAGTTTTGAAAGTTGCATAACCTCTCTGGGTCTCAGTTCCTTCTCCACAAAATATGAATGTATGAACTTTTCAATCAGGATGACTGAAAGGGAAAGTGCACAGGAAGCTTGTTGCATGTTTGTAGTAGCTATTTACCTCCATAAACAATTATACCCTGTCTCATGCTGGAATCACTACTACCTTTACTTTGCTCATCCTCGTCATCACTGTTATGGTTCGTGAATCGCCAGCATTTATAATCAAACTCCCCCGGTAATTCAGCCTCTCTGGTCAGCAGGGTTTAAGAAGGTGCCTGGAGCAGAGGTTTCTGGAATTGCCACCTGGAGAAAGACAGTCTATAGCTAATACTAAGGGTCAGGTGAGTGCACTGTGGCCTGCTGAAACAGCAATAGATGACACACTCAGCTACCTGAAGGCAGGCTCTAGACAAGATGGCCCTTGAAGAGGAGGTCAGGGGTCAGGTGGTGAGCCAAAGCCCAAGGATGCAGAATGGAGCAAGTCCCGCCTTGGATCTTGCTCCCATTTCTGTCCCTTTGTGCTCAGTTGACTTTTCTGTTTCCTACCATGTCCCCTTAGAGGCTCAGGGCAGCAGGTTGAAGGAGGCCTTTGGGCTCCAACAGGGGTGGTGGGGGGGTGGGAGGGCGAGGTGGGGAAGATGTCTCGTAACCCATTTCAGGCTAAGAGCTGAAATTTCTTTTTGTCCCCTTAGCAGGGAACCCTGCACCTCTGCCCTCTATCTGGCTGACCCTATGTTTCCTTAGAAGACCGTTGTGACTCCATTGGGCATATCCAAGATAATCTCCCCTTCAAAATCCTTAATCACACCTGTAAGGTCCCATCTGCCATGTAAAGTAACAGGATTCCAGGGATTAGGATGTGGGTGTCTTCAGGGGACTATTATACGGCCTACCTCAGAGGGGCAATGCTCGACCCAAGATAATAATGACCAATGGGATTTCAGGCATTCATGTAAGGGAGTTCTGTTGTGTTTTGCATCACTCTTTATACAAGGGACAATGTGTTTTGGAACAGAATGGCAGTAGAGTAGGCCTCATGCAGAGGTCAGGGCTCAGCTCCAACCAGCTGGCTCTGCTTCTCTCTCACCTCTGATAGGAGCCTCTCCTTCTCTTCAACTTAAGTCAACCTTCTGCAAGCTGATGACTTTCTCCTGGCTAGAGCAGCCTCAGCTGAGGGCTGCCAGGCCCTGACCTTTCCCCTTTGGGATGGTGGAGGGGACACACCTCAGTTGGTCTCCAGAGATCAAGTGGAGGAGTTAGGAGTTGCCTCCTCAGGACTCTCCCCTCTGGGTCCCTTCCCTCCATGTCCTCTCCCCTGTCTGACCGCCAGCTGTCCTGCCCTTCTGTAGCTCCTGATTACAGAATTCCTCTGCTGGCCGTGCAGCGAACACTCTGTGCCTTTTAAAAGAGGTTGTGGGGAGGGCTACGCTCTACTCGGAAGAGTGGCTCATAAACCAGGGGTTTAGGCCCAGTAAGAGCTGGCAAAAGAAAGTGGTGACCCTCCCAGTTCATGTCTCATTTGGCCGTCTGTTCTGTCTCTATCAAGACTCACCGGGAGGAGGATCTGGGGCTTCAAGGAATTTGGAAAGAGTTTTCTAATGAGCGCTGGGGTGGCCTCCAGAGCCCCTCCCTCAGTATAGGGTGAGCCCCTCACCCTCAGATACCTAGAAGCAGGGCTCTGTTCCCAGGTATGCTGGGATCAAAAGGCCACTTCAAGAGAACCAGGACTCTCCCAGAAGCTATGAGCTAACAAAGGAACTAGCGGTCCCTCGTCTCTTGCCTCTCTCTCCCTCCCCGACCCCACTGTCCTTGGGGGGAGGGGGAGAAGAAGCCTCTGCCACGGGTACTATCTAGCATTCTTTAGAGAGCTGACTGGGGATGCCTTCATGTTAGGGACAAGACAGGTCGCCATGGCTCGGCTTTACTTACAGCCAGGGCCCACTCAACCACACAGCCTTTGTGAAGCATCTACTGTGCACTCAGCCTGAGCTGGTCCCTCAGGGAAGGTGCTGCCTCTGTGTTTCAGGTGCAACAGCCCAGTTGATGAGTCAAAAGTACCACCAAAGAACATTTCACTAACTAATTCTTGCACCAACAAACTGTCATTGCATTCTGAGTGCCAGGCCCTGCTAGGCCCAGGAATGGAGGTAGGTTGGAAGAGGAATGAGAAACAGCCTGGCACGTTGGGAGGCTTTCATGCTGCCCAGGCAGGGTATGGTGGCAGATGGCAGAGAACAGGTCGGCGCCTGTGCTGATGACGATGGCAGCGAGGGCAGAGGACGGGCAGGCTCTGGCCCAACCAGGGGTTCTGAAGGTGGGATGCTTGGCCAATTCCCCCCGTGGGACTGGGTCCCAGCCAGGCACCCCGCCGGCCTCACTCCCAGCCCATTGGTGAGGCACCCACCCTTGCTGCCCCCTCCTCCCTCCTGGCGGGTGGCCCTGCCTCCTGCCCATTCTCCTCCTGAACCTGTCCTTATAAGGCCACACACTCAGGAGACGTGCATTCTATGTCCTCTGGGAAGTTGCCCACACAACGTCATCTGCTGTTTTACTGCTCAAGATTTTTAACCTCTGATTTTATTTATTTATTTATTATTTGTATTTGTGATTAAGAAAATGTTTCCAGGCTCAGTAGAGAGCTTAACTGGGTGCTGGGTGAGAGCAACAGGAAGGAAGCCAAGGGCCTGGGACCTGAGACATGGCTTCATGGCAGGTTCTGAATACCCTCAGCAGCCAGTGGTGCCATGAACTGAGAAGGCCCTTGGCAGGGCACAAGGAGAGGCGCCCCTGAGCGCCACCATAGGAACAGACTCTGGTACAGTGGGGGCCTCTCAACAGAAGAGAGCCCCACGCTGCCGGAGCTTGGGCCAGGCGAGAGGTCAGCCGTGGGCTGGCACCAGCATCTTCTAGGAGGGGCACCTTCGACACGGCCTCCAGGGTAAGGAGGAGCTCTGCACAAGAAGTGGAGGAAGGACCTGGGGTGGCAGGGGGAGGGGTGAGCTCCTCGGTGTGCCGGGAAGGTGTCTGGGCCTTGAGGAGTTTGGACCTGACCCTGTGCCAGGGGACAAAGGAATCAACACTGAGAAGTCAACAGGGTGACAGAAAGGAGACCATAGGGGTTACTGCTGTTTTCTGGCCACCCACCTCAGGGCCATCTCCCCTTAGTCTTATGTGACACCCCTATACCTGAAGGGATTACTGCCCCCCTTCTGTGAACCACTTTAGTGTGCTGTCCAAATGCTCTGTCCTCCCCACATGTCACCCATATAGGGCTAGGCTGCCCCCCTCATGCACTTGGACTCTTGAACGTACTCACGCTGCCTACGGCCTTAGAGGGGCTAGAAACAGACCCTTGCAGGTGCTCCGCTCCTGTCCAGCTGCAACCGCGTGCTTCGGCCCTCCCTGGGGGCTGGAGCTCTCCAAAGTCCTTCTAAAACAGCCCCGTTCTGCTTAGCCAAAGGAGGTTTCTCGTGCTAACAACTAAAGCACCTGATAGACACGATGAGATCATGCTTTGGAAAGGCAGCAGCCGAAGGGGCCAGAGTGTATATCTGATCCCCAAGACTCTAGAGAAAGGTCTGAGACTGTAGGTGGTAGGAGGGAAAGAATGGGCCTAGGAAGTTGGGGTTCTTACTGAGGGGGCTATCACACCAGGGAACTCCCCTCCTGGTCCTAGAACTGCCAAGGGGCTGCCTCCTCGTGACTGCTGTGCTGTTCTGAGGGTGGGGATTGAACCTGGTTTGTCTCCATCCCTGGACATGGCACACTCGAGGTTAGCAGAGGTGTTTGCTGAGTGACGGCAATGGGAGGCAGTGATGAGGGAGAGGAAGCTATGACAGGACTCCTCTGAGGAGGGGCTCATGCCCAGAGTAACTTCTTCCCAAAAAATGTTCCATGAATTCTGGGTGAAAGACTCACCAGAAAGTATTAGGGAAGCTGTGGGTGCCTGGAATGACACTATCAGTGAGGGAACCTTGGGGGGTAAGGGGAGCCATCCCATATCCCTTAGTGCCCAGCTCCTCAGAGCCTAGAGGGACCACAGGGCTGGGACTTGAGAGGACAAGAGGCCCCAGGGGCTGCTGTGAGCGTCTTGGCATCATCTGCACAGGCTTCCTGGTGATCATGGACAGGAGAGGCCCAACTTTGTTCATGACCCCTGAGGTGCACTCCTTTGGGGAGCACATGGCACCTTTTTGAAGGTCACAGGCTGATGTCAGGTAACTGTTCTCGATATACCAGAAGAAGTGACCACACTCTGTGGGTACCAGGCTGAGCTCTGAGGAGAGGGGTGAGCACTGCTGGTCCAGAAGCCACCACCCCTGATCTGCAACAAGGAGTTTTGCTCTGTTCACTGCAGCCCTGGGCCATGTGGGGGCAAAGGGCAAGAAGATGGCCTGGCACAATCCAGAGTTATTTGAGGAGCTCAAGGTAGGAGGCTGAGGCTAAGAGAAGCGTGTTGAACCCAGGGCCCAAGGATCACCGATGACACTTCTCAGTACATGGCGAAGAGGACGCCCATCCCTTTCCTTCCTCCAGGCCATGCCTGTCCCTGCTCCTCAGATGGTGTGGGGCTGAAGGGTTATATTCTGGGTACAATACCTTCACCAGGAGGAATGGCAGTGTCTCCAAGGCCAAAAGCCCCCTTTGGGGGGTCCCAACCACACCAGCTGGTCATTAATTCTCCATCTGAAGTCTGAACTTAGGTACCACTAAGATAGCTGGAGGGCAGAGAACTTTCTGGGCTGATGACACTCTGTGGGCCGGCACTGTTCAAGGTCTTTCTGTGCACCACCTCACTCAGTCCTTCAAGTCCAGGTACCATCGTCCTCAGTGGCAGACACCACTTAGGATCAGAGGGGTTAACAGCTGTCCACGGTCACACAGTCAGAAAGTGGGGAGCTGCATTAGAATCCAGAAAATTTGAGTTTGAAGCCACAGCAGCCCGGCTCCCCCCAGCCTAGGCCAGGACACACATACCCTCAGGAGCACCCAGTCCCCACCTGGTCAGCAAGAGAATGCACTGGGCCGGGGCTATGTTCTTTGATGACAGATGCAAAGGGGTTCAGAAAGGTGGTGCAATTAGCGCATGTCACCTAGCAAACGGTGACAAGGCCTGGAGTGAGGTCTCCAGGGCTCCTGTGTGCCATGCAGGACCCCCTGCTTATACCTGGTAAGGGCCCAACCTGGAGGCAGGGCTGCAGGCCAGCCTGGTCCCTCTCTTGGGATGGGGCAGCGGAAACTGTGCTCCCTGGAGATAGGCATCTGGTTGTTTCCATTCCCAGCTACTCCTCAGAGACTTCCTAAAGGTCATTTCTTTCCCCTCAAATCAAGTGGTTTGGGAGGCAGGGCCTGGTTTCCGGAATCCACCCCTTTTAGTAAGACCTTTCTCTGTTCCCATCACTAAGTCATCAGCTAAGGCACCGAGGTAGACAATTCTTTGCTGTGCCCAAACCCAGCCATTCAGTGACAGATGCCGAAGAGCCAAGGGCATAGGAGATAGGGCACAGACCTGGCAGGGTCCTGGAAAGAGATGGCACATTTAAATTGGGTCATTAGAGGAGAGTCAGGAACCAGGATGTTTGCAAAGGGTACAAAGCCAGGAGAGGGCTAGTGACAATGGGACTCTTACTGTGTCTAGGCCTGGAGGGGAAGAGAAGGTGCAGCCACCACAACCAGAATCTGAGAGAGCTGTACAGAGAGGCCAGCCAGAAGGAGCTGTGACTGGTCAGTGGTGGAGAAAAGGTCAGTATGAGTTAGCCCTGCAGGGAGGGATCCCAGGACCAAGTCTGCTGCCCTCTCACGCCTCACCCCTCCCCTTCTGCTAGTGTCCTCCATCTGAGCCAGTGTCAAGGGAGCCCGTGATATAACCCCAAAAAGCAGCCTTCCAGGACATGGAGCAGAAGGGGAAGTGAACTGGGAATAGACATAGGGTAGGTGGAGGGGCTTGGCACTGGGATTCAATAAGCAGGGTAGCCATCTCCCATGCTCACCACCTCAAACACTCACTGTGGCTCCCCACTTGCTACAGAATAAAACCCAGTTCTCCATCCGGCATTCAAGGCTCTCTACATTCAGGCTCCAACCTCCCTACCTACCAGGCGAGCTGCAGGCACTTCCTGCAACCTTCAGGGACTCTGCACGTCAGTATTACCTCCTCAACATTCTGTAAAGAAGCCACTTGCCCAAGACAACACAGCTGATGGGTGACGGAACTAGACTGCGAACTGGGTCCCCACCTCCTCACTGAGTGAGAGTTCACAGACTGCAGGACCACCCTCAGCTCACTGAACTCAGCCCGACTCACAGAAAGACCTCAGTATGGGGGGTGGGGAGAGAGAAGAGGAGGGGAGAAGAAAGGAGCACGGATAGGGAAGATAACAAATATCGACTTGTAGGTTCTCATTTCACTCTCGGAACAACTCTCTGGAGCAGGAATTATCCTCTGTTCAGAGCTGAGACACCAGAATTTCAGGAAGGTTGAGGAACTTACCGTGGTCAAGAGCAGTCACTGTCAGAGCTGGGGTTTGACTGCAAACTAGCTGTTGTTTGTCATCTGTAGAGGGGGGCCTATAAGAGCCTCTGCTCTTGTTGCCACCCCAACCCAGTGCTGTCTTCCTCTCTGAGCGCCTGGAAGTCTCTCTGCCAGTCCAAACTGGCACACTTCTGGAAGGCCCCGATTAGCATGAAAATATGTTACCAGCAAAGAGATGCGTATTGGGCCCATGGTGTCAGGTCACACTTAGAGTTGTCAAAAGTGTGTGTGTGTGTGTGTGTGTGTGTGTGTTAAAGGGCCCAGGAACCCAAATACCACCATTAGAGATCAGTTTCATATTGGAAAAACTAAGGATGAAGGTCCAGCTAGAATCAGGAAGAGCAGGCTTGATGGGTCATCTGGGGAACCTCCTTCACAGGAGGCCTGCACAAGAGATTTAACAGCATGGTGTGATGGAAAGAAGGTTTTAGATATAGGAGTTTTAGCTCAAGATGGGCCATTGCATTGCTGTGTCTCCAAGCAAATTACTTGCTTCCCCACCATCCTGGCCCGGATTTTCCTATTCTATAAAAAGAGAGAAGTGGGGTAAGGGGCAAACACCCAACTCCAAGATGAAGGCCCCCTTTACCTTTTTTAAGTTGTTGAGTTGCCAGAGAGAAAGGTTCCCTTTGTTTTCCTAGTCCAGCTGGGGCACAATTTCAGGGTTGCTGAGGACACTGATGGGATAAGTCCCCAGAGACCCCCTCCACGGATCTGTATTCCATCCCTTGCCCGGCATGCTCAGAGGAGTCCTGTCAGCTGACAGCTGTGTCTCCCACCAGCACAGTTCATTTGCTGCCCTTCCTGGGAAGTGACAGCAATTCAGCAACTCTAAGCAAAGCAATTAGGATGAAAAAGAGGCCCAGCTGCTTGGGGCCAAAGGAAAATAAACAGAGCGGCCCTGTGTGTATTCCACTGCCAAGAGGAACTATTCTTCACGGGATGATTAGCATTTCCAAGTCCAGTTTCCTCCCTCCGCTGGACTTAGAGGACTGACCTCTGAGGTGCTGCTGTTCTCAAATCCCACTCTTCCTGCTGTGGACCCCATGGCTCATCACCTCCTCATGAGACTCTCCCCTTGCCATCAAACCCCTGCCAGAAATGATACCCTTCTCTTGAATTCCAAAAGCCTCTCTTGATGGGCTTTACCTTTGATCATTCATTCTGAGATGACCAGTGAGTACCGTTCATTCATTCACCTGACATTTATTAAGCCCCTACTATGTTCAAGTCACTGTTCTAGGTTCTGGTGATACCACAGTAAACAAAATAGACAAAAATCTCCACTCTCAAGGAATTCAGGTTTCATAGGAGGAAACAGACATTAAAGAAATAAAAACATAGCGTGGTAGGTGATGCCAAATGTCACAGAGGAAAATAAAACAGGACAAATGAATGGGGGCGCGAAGAAGGGGGAGGCTGATTTCAAGCAGGTTGAAGAGAAAAGGCCTCAGAGAAAAGTGACTCTGGACGTTTTCAGAGTCAGGTGGGGAGTGAACCAGGTGACGAAGGTATGCTTGACAGAGGGACGCGGGTGAGATGGGAGTGTGCCTGGTGTGTTTAAAGAACGGCAATGAGTAGTGAGTGTCAGAGGACAGGAGGTAGGGGTGGTGCGAGATGAAGTCAGAGAGGAAATGGCATTTCGTCAGGAAGACCCTGGCCACCACGAGAAGCGGCTGAAGGGGGCAGGCAGGGAAGCAGGCCCTGGGAGGAGTATGGGAGAGCCCAGCTTCCTCTGCCTCTGTCAGGTAGTATTAAATATAAGGGAAGCAGAGAGGAAATCTTGGAAGGTAGGGCATTTGGGGCCAGGGTCAAGGAGAAAGTTTGTGGAAGACTAGAAGAGCTCTAGTGAGTTGGGCTGCAGGGCTGCCAGGGAAGTTCAGGAAAATGCAACTTGTGTTAAGGGGTGTGTGTGTGTGTGTGTGTGTATCTGAAGGGACTGTTTTCTCAGACTGGGCCTCTGGGCTAGGTCAGAGAGATTTCAAACAGGTCTACAGACTTAGTAACCTCAAGGTAGTTTCATAATTTGCACACCTGTACTTGGTCTGTGCCCCAAAATGACTTGAGGTGATGGTCAAGTGTAGGTGCTCAGGAATGAGAGGCTAAGAACCTGGAGTCCCACATCCTTTTCCATTTGACTGGCTACACGACTTTGGACGACTTATTTCAGCTTTCTGTTGGTTTCGTCGCGTGTAACCCAGGCCTGGCAAACATCCCTGCTGGGCCGTAGACTGAGGGAGGAACACTTGAGTCCTTCTGCGAGGCCAGAAGGTAGGCTGGGTTATGAAAGCCTCTCCCACATTTCCTGAAAGGGATGGAGCAGATATGAAAGCGCAAATACCCATCCTCCCCTTTGGACCCTTAATCAGTGTGTACCTGGGGTAGGAGGAGTGGGTTATTAGTCTTCCAGCGAGATCCTCAGCAAGAGGACTTGGGGACAGTTCATTTTCCTATGGAAGGAGGAGACAAGGCTGCATCCAGAAAAGTGGATAACCCCAAGGAGAGGACATATAGAGAAATGCGTATTAGGGAGGGAGGGCTAAGGAGACCGGCAAAACAACCTCCCCTCAGAATGTCAGCCAAGCGGGAGGCAGCACAGAAAACGAGCCTGTGGTCACTAGTTCAAAGTTGGGCTCTGCTGCTTCCTACTTGTGCCTCTGCTAATCACGTGACTTCTTTTTTAAAGGGAAGTGAGGGTGTTATAGAACTGCCTACATCTTAAAATTCTTGCAAAACTTAAATGAGAACACTGGAAAGCTCTCTGAGAACACTGTTGTTATGCATGGGAGACATCTCAGAAAGGGTTCCTCTGAATCAAGGAACAACCAAACCCCTGCAGGCAGCGGCCTGCTGCAAACAAGGCCAGTCACAAAGCAATCTAGGCTGAGAGCCCTCGGCCTCACAGACCTCGGTGTTCATGAATCTCTGATGTCAAGGTTGCAAGTCTGAGGATGTTCAGCACTGGGCAGAAGGAGTGAGCAAGGAGAGGACTCTACTGCTCAGAAAAATTATCCGTAACTTGGAGAAGGCCAAAGGACGACTGCTTGTCCTTTCAGTGTCATTCTGGAGCAGGACTGAACACCTCAGTTACTTCATTCTCTAGGGAATGTACCTTTGTTTTACAATTGACTGTTGATTAGAGTCCTGACTTTGTGAAGTTACGTGCTAACTTGTAGCTGCATATGCAGGTGTGTATGCTTGAAAATGCAAAAGAATTTAGCCCAGTAGATAGCTGTAAAAGCTATGGTTTTATTGCCCCCTAAAACATTATTAACCAGTTTCATCTCTAACTTAGCAACCGTATTTCAGCACGTCTTTTTCAGTTAACTATACAAATCTCTGACTCTCAAATGTTCCTTTGAATCAGCTTTTTTCTGGTTCCCTTATTAATGAGTTCAATCTTTGACTCGTGACCATAATTACACTTTGACAAGAACCAAAAGTAAGAGGCTCTGCCATGCTTTGGCTCAGCCTGGGCCTCTGAACCTCACCTATATCTTTGGCCACAGGGAGAAGGTCCCCAGCTCTCAAGATCAAGAAGAAAGACAAGCAAGTGCTTTGCACAACATCTCAGGAAAGAGTCAGGGTTTATTGTCATTCATCAGATTAGGCTGTCCAGGATGGGTCCTGGGCTCTGAGGGCTGCATTCTCCAGGGCTGAGGACATCGGTCAGGGTAAAGGCGCTTAGGGCAGCCCTGATGTGCCATGCTGATGCTACGTTGTCTACTTCCCATGAGATTAGGATTACCCCTGGGCCTCAGGTCTGGGAAGATGGAAACTATTCCGGATCACTACTGAGAAGTCTGCCAAGGGGAATGGGGAAGCCTGGATGTGACCAGAAGCCAGGGCTGGGGGTATTCTAAAGGAGTACCAGGTTCGTGCAGTGGTCCCTGCACCCTGGGTTCTCTCAGGACCTGATCATTTAATTACGTAGCAGGAGAGTGCCCCAGCTCAGCGGATGGCAACAGCATCTCTACCGATGTTATCTGCACACACGCCCGGCTGCACATGCACACAGTGCACTTGCACCCGCAGTCCAGTGAGCAAAGCAGACAGCAACGGTCAGGAGCAGCCAGTCCTGCACAGAAGAGGGAGGTACAGCACCAAAAAAGAAAGAGAAAAGGCATTCAACGCCTAGAGAATGGCAAAAGCAGAGGCTAGAATTAAAGCAGAGGGAAAGAATTAACCTGTAGAATGGGGGTGGGAGAGGAGGAGAGACAACTTCGAAGATGTCTCATCTGCACTGACGTAGTCAGACCTGGCTACAACTGGGCTTGTACCCAGAGTGACCTGAAGTCATGAAATAGTCTACTGCCCCTGGGGTGATGGCAAAAAAGGGAGTGGGAAAGGAATTTACAGCTGGGTTCTGGGGTGAGGGTTCCATATCCTATGAAGGTTATGGGAAGCCCTTTTTCTCTTATATTCTCACTCCTATTATCTCCACCAGCTTAGACTGCTCCCCAAATACTTCCATCTACAGCTGCTCTGCCTTTAAGGCTAGGTTCAAGACTTCTCTCATCTGCTCCAGCCTCACCATCTCTCCTCTTCTGAGCTCTCATTCCCTCTACATGCTGGACCTCCACTTTCAGTGGCTAGTTATCCTGCCTGCTTTCTTCACAGAACATATATATGTTCCTGGAATGAGGTCTTTTTCCTCCTCCTATTTTCCTGTTGTGATTCCTTTGGTATTTTATTATACTGTGAAATCTGATTTAGGTTAGTGTTTTGTTTTTGGCATGTCCTAACCTTTTGTATTCAAGGCAAGTGTGTAGAAACCTTCTGTTGTCCTGTAATATAAAGTATGCCTTTCTGGGCTCTATTCTCAGCTTTGTGGATCTCATCTGGCAACTAGAGTTATATCAGGTCTAGCTATTCAGCGCTGTTCAGGGCATACTATAAGCACCCAATTCTTGCCTACTGATTGGCAGTTTACATCACTTAACCCCCTCCTAGCCATGTTCAATTATTGATCCATTCACACACAATCCTGGATTATGGTAATCCTCCCCTCCCCTCCAGCCATCAATTGTGACCCACCAGTTCAGCAGGGCAAAAGTAATTTGAAGGTTAATATCTCAGTATCCTCACTGATCCTTGCGTTCTTGGACATGTTCGCGCCACCAGAAGGCACAAGACCCCGATGTCTTAACCAGGGAGTGAGTTCCCAGTACCTCCTTAGGCCAGGCTCTCAGACTCAGCCATAGCTTAGAAATGACTTGGGCCATCCCCGCTTAAACCCCTGGGTTCACAACTCTGGAGTAGAGGAGGCCACAGGCCCAGGGGGGCCAGGAGGCAATCTCAGGAGAAAGGTCTGCAAGGAACCTGGCCGCGGGAAGCCAGCCTTCTCCCTGAGCAGCCGCCAATTGCCCCCCTCGATGGCATAGAGCAGCGTGAACATGCGGTTGACGGTATAGACGGTGTCCCCACGCACCACAGCGGTGAAGAGCGCTCCCTTGCTATTGACAAATTGGCCGGGAAGCGCGGTCCACTGGCCAGTGGCCAGGTTGAGGCAGTCGATGGCGCAGTGCAGGAAGTCATCGGAAGGGCCGTTGCGCACCACATAGAGACTGTCACGGTGGGCCACCATGCAATGACCGTAGCTCTGCGGACGCCGCAGTTCGGCCACCGGCAGCCATGAGTCGGGCCGCACCATGTACTCCACCACGGCCGTGGTGTCTGCCGGGCGCCACAGACACACGAAGAGGCGGCCGCACGCCTGGGCACAGGGTGCGCCGGCGGCCGGCTGCGGCAGGTCTGACACGAAGCTCCAGCGGCCAGCGGCGGGGTCGTAGCACTCCACGGAGCTCATGGGGGTCCTCTGGAACTCACCGCCAATGGCGTAAAGGCGGCCCTCGAAGCCCACCAGGGCCGTGTCGTAGCGCGGCTGGTGCGGGCTGGGGAACTGGCACCAGGTGCCGCCGTCGGGGTCGAAGCAGAAGCCCAGCTCCACCACCTCCTTGCTGGCTCCGCGCACGCCGCCCACGATGTACAGTTTGTTGCCCAGCGTGGCCACGCCTGCCAGCAGCGTGCTGGCCTCCAGGGGCAGGGTGGCCAGTGTGCGCCAGGTGTCCGCCTCCTCGTCCAGGTAGCACATCGTGCGCGACGCGTCCTCCAGGAAGCCGGGGGCCGGCGTGTGCGTGCTCAGCGCCACGTAGCTGCTGGGCCGCAGCGCAGCCACGTAGGCGCGGGCCTCGGGCAGCGCCAGCTCGGCCGCCAGCTCGCACGGGCCGTCGCGGATGAAGAGCGCCGCGCTGTGGAGCACGTCGTGCAGGCCGAAGGCGGCGGCCGCGTCGCACAGCAACGCGCAGTTGTCCGACGTGACGCTGTGTTCCAGGAAGCGCGCCAGCGCCGGCGCCTGCAGGAAGGCGGCGCACTCCACGGCCTGCAGCAGCTCGTCGGCCGCTGTCAGCGCTGGTCGCTCGCCGCTTAGCACCTGCAGCGTGATGCGGAACCCGCTGGCGCTCAGCGCGCCCAAGTGCACCTCGGCAGCTCGCGTCTCTCGCATGCCCGAGCGGAAGAGTCCCCGGAAGAAACCACAGTGCTCCACCAGCAGGGCCTGATCGGCCTGGAAGAGCTCGCTTTCCACCCGCACCTGCACCTGGACCTCTGGGCCCTGAGGCATGGCCAGCCAGAGAGGTAGAGGCTGCCTCTGGGGGCACTCCATTCAAGCCACCGACTGTGGGGCTCCCCCGCAGTAGGAAGGGTGGATAATCTTCCCCGGAGGCTATAAATATCTCCCTTTCTAAAGATAGTACAGCTCATGTGATGTGGTGGCCACTGGACCAGAGGGCACTGGGAGACCTGCTGGGTCACTCACTTCCGAATGAGAAATAGTGATAATAACGACCATATACTGATCACCTACTGGTGATCAACTACTGCAAGGGCAGCTTTCAGAGTGAACCTATATAATACCTATATATGTATACCCCTGTAAGTATCCTAAATCTGGCTCTCTTTTCTCTGACTGGGGCCAATAATAGCGCCTAGGCTGTGGTATTGGGACACTAGTTGTAGTGTTTGGAATGAGACTTTTGACGACTTAGTCAAGGTCCTTCAGTAGGGAAGGGGCAAGGACAGGATTAATGCCTAGTCCCCTGCATCCTCATAGCGGCAGGGAGTGGGCACTATTACTTGGCCTTTGGAGCCAGAGGCAGAGATGGAGCAAATAGAATGGGCCACGGTTTACAGCTGGGGTTCTAAATTGGCCTGGATGTCTGACCCTGGCACAGCTAGTTCAGTATCTTCTTTCCCTATAAAAATGGGAGAGCAGCAGGTAGGCATCCAGTAAACTCTGAATGTCGAAGTGTTTCCTGACTTGGGATGGAACAGAAAACTGATGTCTGTTTCCCAATTGCCAGGACCCTTCATTGCTGTGCAGATCCGGACCTTCGGAAGAGAAAAGTGGGGGCTGCTGAGGGCATCATATGCAGATGAGAAGGAGAAAAGCTTCTTGAAATAATACAGGTTAACACTTGAATTGCACCATGTCAGGCACTTTTATAAGCACTTTAACTTCTATAATCCAACAGTCTTATGAATAGATATTGTTGTTACCCTTCACTTAATAGACATTATCCTTTTATTGCTTATAGTAACACTATGTTAGTTTTTTTTTAAGATTTACTTATTTATGCATACAAGAGATGGGGTACAGGTCAGAGTCGCGGGAAGTGAGAGGATTCCCCAGACAGAGTGGGGAGCAGAACAGGCAGACTGACTGAAACATACTGCTGAGGGCAGCAGCGGGTGAGGCAGGAGAGGTCTGCTGCGCCATGTGGGTCCCCTCCCTGGCAGCAGTGGAGATCGAACTTGTGCTTGCAGTGACTGCGGTTTGCTTCATAGCACATTGCTTAACCCACTACGCCACCAGGGAGGCCCATGTTAGTTATTATTAATGCCACCCTTTCATAGATGAAGAGACCAAGGCATCAAGATGTGTAGTCACATGCCCAAGGTCACATGGCCATAGAGTAACAGAGCTAGAACAGTCCTAGCTGATCCTAGAGACTGTGTCCCTAACTCCTGCATTCTGCTGCTGCTCTATGCCACAAATGCTGGGCAGTCACCTGACAGGTGACTGTAGGAACCTGGGATTCATGTGGTACAACCCCATCATTTACAGTGAAGGCTAGGAATGGGGATTTCTAGGGCATCAGGTAGCTTGGGGCAGACAGGCTCAGGCTTGCTGCTGCCCATTCCAGAGCACTTTTCCCTCCTCAGAGAAATTTCCTAAGTGAATAGGTAAGACTTGGGCCCTAGAATATCAGGTAGAAGGGAGCATAATGGTTTCCTTCTTTTGACACCTTATTCTGCACTTGAAGAGGCCCAGGCCTGTGTAGTCAATTTAGGAGATAGTCAATCGCCTCCCTTCTTCAGGAGGATGAATGGGCTCACAGTGATGGAGGGTAAGTTTCCTCCATTCTAGGACACCCTCATGTACACACTGTCACATATAAATCTGCAGATTCGCAAATGTGCCTGCCCTGCCAGGGAACTCCCACCCAGTTCATTCCATCACAGCAGGGCTGGGATGTTGGGGACCACTGTGAGGCCTGGGAAACCAGAGGCCTGGATGAGGCCCCTTGAAATATCCTGGATGCTCTGCCCCAGGGACTAGACAGGAAGAGGAGGAGGAGATGAGGGGGTAGGCAGGAGTCCCCATAAAAACTATCCCAGGCACTCTGCCAGCTTCTTTGTTTCTCTGAGATCAGATATTGACTGAAAGGACCTGGAACATCTGCACAGCAGGCATGGCAGTCCCCTCTTGGAGGAAAGTGGACTC
Source organism: Galemys pyrenaicus (assembly GCA_019455555.1). Lineage (NCBI taxonomy): Eukaryota > Metazoa > Chordata > Mammalia > Eulipotyphla > Talpidae > Galemys > Galemys pyrenaicus. The sequence goes on from JAGFMF010011880.1 coordinate 174,919, forward strand.
TGCAGTGCCCGTTTATGATCGTCCTTGCCTGTGGCCTTTGGGAGAGGGAGACTGTTCTCATCTCACACCTGAGGAAAGAAGGCCTACAGACCGCATGAGCTTTCCCTTGGTTAGGTCCCAGCCCAGCTGCTCTCCTCACCTGCTCTGACCTAGTCTCAGGAGGGAAGTAGTGGCCTCCCACCAGGCTCAGGCTGCAGGGCAGGGTCTGGGAAGGGAGATGCTGTGACCGACCCCAGCTTCCTTCCCAAATGACTTGTTCCAAGCACTTAGTAACTGACAAGCACAACCAGATGGAATCCCTGCCCCCGGGAAAGACAGTGAAGGCCCCTTGGCTGAAGCTTGCACCCAGGCCCATTTTTCTCAACTCCAGCCCTCGCAAGCCCCCTGGACTCAGGCCCTCGTGCACACACCCAGCTCCCACTCTAGCAGCCAGGCAGTGGGAAGGGGTGACCTCCGGTGAGGGGTCATGGTTCTCAGGCTAATCCTCAGCTCAGCTCTTTGGCCATGCCTCTAAGGCCCTGGTGGGGTGTTGTCTGCAGCTGATGAGTTTCCTCCTCCCCGACAGTGAGTGTCCCTCTGGGACTTGGACAGGACAAGGAAATATACTAGCTGTGGGCAGCCCACAGAGTTCCCAGGCCCTGCCCGACCCTGCACCAACTTCCCTCTCCACTTTACACCCACCACACTGTGTGAGGGTGGGGGCAGGGCAGGGAATGGAGCCCTGTGTCAGACTCTCAGAATCTTCTAGATAGAGCACACACCCAGCCTTGTTCATCTCTGTCTGCAGTGAGCACGAGTTAAGTGCGTTTCTGGTTCCTAACCTAAGCAGCAGTCCCCAGTCTAATAGCGGAGACACCACCCCCGTTCCAGGAGAGAATCCAGTCTGATGGAAAAGACATAGCCTTCGCTCTGGCGGGGAGGGAGCTGGTCTTTGTCGTGTGTGGTGATGTTTCTGCATAGAAACATAGAAAGTAGTAACAAGCAGTAACAAAAGTTGCCTGGACCTGAAGATGGACGAGCACTGGACCAGAAATCAGGATTCTGACTTGCAAAGGCTCCCCAACCTCTCTGGACCGCAGTTCTTATCTGTAAAGTGAGCCTGGATCTGCTTTCTAGCATTGTGTTTACCTCTGACACCTGAATTTGTCACTGAACAACCACAGAAGTGGTTGTCATGCTGTGGCTCCAGGGAGTGCAGTGACATTGCTAAGGGGCCCAAAGGCTTAGCCTGCTGTGGGATGGCTCCTGAGGGGCCTCACAGGTACTTCCTGTCTACACCTGTGTGTGATCAACCTGCTCCCTCCAGAAACATCTGTTAAGCAGCTGCTATAGGTCTATTACTTGGCCAGGTGCCACATTCTCTGCATTTTGAGTGCCTGAGAATCTCCTATAAGAGCCTTGAAGGTAACAGGTTTGCAGGGGTGGGTAGAAAGGAGAATTGGGCTGCTTACTTTAACAGAATAGCCTTTCTCTTGACCTGAAGTGTCCAAAGTTCTGGTTACTAAACAGTTTTGGCTTCTTGGTAGGTGGGTGAGAAGTGTATGTTATTCATGTCCAGGGGAGGGGAACTATCATTTGCTTTTTTGGACTGTGGCCCAAACTCTGGTGGGCCTCTTTCATGTTATCTAACCCTTAGTATTATTTCTGTTTTAAAGATGAGTAACTGCAGGGCAAAGTTTCTAATTATAGGGTCTCACAGTAAGTGACTTATTCTGAAGGCCTTTCTAGACCCAGAGGGGCACTCTGGGTGCTGGACAAGCAGCTCAGATGAGACTGAGGCTGGGAGGAGGGACTGGTCACAGTTAGGAGGTCAACACTTTCTCCCAGGACCTTCGGAGTAGTAGACTTTGGGCAGTGAGTTGAAGGGCTGAGTAGCCGGCTGGCAACTAGTCCATATACTCCTGAAGTGGGAGGGAATTAAGGGCAGCTTATCCTATCTTGCAAGTCATCATGGAGTCGCTTCTGCAAATTGAAGTCACTATCCCAATGTTGAGGGGTTCTCTTCCCCCAAAGAAAGTCCCTTCCAACGAGGGACAGCTCAGACGTCAGCACTCACCTTCACACTGAGCTGGACCCTGCCTCCTTGTAGCTCTCATCCACAGTCTGAAACGGGGTGGGTGGGAGAGAGGGCTTCGAGGTTAGGAGGTTTTAAAAAAGCCTTAAAAGGCTAAAAGATGGGCCTCCCTGGTGGCGCAGTGGGTTAAGCAACACCCTATGAAGCAAACTGCAGCCACTGCAGCACGAGTTCAATCCCTGCTGCCGGCCAGGGAGGGGACCCACATGGCGCAGCAGATCTCTCCTGCTGTGCCCACTGCTCCCCTCAGCAGTGTACTTCTGTTGATCTGCCTGTTCTGCTCCCCGCTCTCTGTGGTGAATCCTCTCACCCCCGACCCCTCTGGCCTGTACCCCAGTGCTTGTATGCATAGATAAATAAATCTTTAAAAAAAAAAAAAGGTTAAAAGATTATAAATTAGAATCAAGGGCTATAGCAATAGGGGCTATAGCCTAACAGAGGACAGTGCCCGATATAGGTCACTGTCGATGGGTTTTTACCTGTGCGCACAATTGCAAGAGACCTTAGGTTATAGGAACAATAATTATGGGGTTTCTTTATAAACAGGGGGAAATAAAAACGTTTACGTAGTTACAAGAGGCTGGCTGCTTTACTCAGACAGTCTCGGTGCTGGTAGTCGCTGGTCACCAGGCGTGCTGGGCAGCACTGGCCAGTAGTGGTGACTGTTACTTGGCTCGTAGAGGCGGTGTCAGGGACACCCAGTGTTAACAGCTCTTGTGAGTTGTTGGTTTATAGTAACAATGAACGGCTTTTTGAGATACTAGGTGTAGGGCCTTTGGTGTTTTTTGGTTTGTTTGTTTTTTTAGCTAGTGTTGGAGCTAGGACTGAGGCCCAGTCCCATAACAAGGCTGGTCAGAGGTAAGATCGGTAAAGTAACCCCCCAGCACCACATAAACAGGTAAGGAGCAGGGCCCAGGTTTGCACCTGGTTGTATGTGGGGTCCAGACCTTGCCTTCTCTCCAGCAGCCCTTCAGTGAGACTGGCTCTCTCCCCCACAGACTCCATCCAGGACCAGTCTGACCTCACAGGACTGTGGCCAGTCCAGGCAACAGCTGGAACTTGACTCCCACTTTCTCTCCTCCCACAGCTCAAAGTAAAACCCTTTGAGTGGTCCTAACCCGAGGGAGGGTGTAACCTAAACAATTTCCTCCCAACACCTCGGAGTCTTAATAACACAGCTGCATTACTGTGACCTCCCAGAAACACCATTCGGCTGAGTCAGTATTCATGTCCTGTCCTGGAGAACAATTTTCATTCTTGGTGGAGAAGTTATCAGCATCAAGTTCTGGCACTTCCCACAGCCACCAGCCTCCCCACCACCACCACCACCTGGGTTTCCATGGTTTCTGCATGTATGTGGGCCAACAGATTGAAGGAGGTATGGGTCGGGGATCAGGGTTGGAGAGAGAAGAGATGTAGTGAGGGGTCTCTGAGACCCCCATGCCTTTCCCCATTTTAGTCTGGAATGTGTTCCAAAAGAGATCCCTGGGGTTCTAGAATGTACTTAGGCCTGAAGCCCAGGGCTGACTATCACTCTCTGTTAGGCCTGAGTCACATCATGGAATGTGGGATTGACTTTCCTCTTCCCCTCCCTTTAGTATTATAGCCGGGGACACCACAGTCCAAAGAAGCAGGGTGACTTGCCAGAGGTCACCCAGTGGAAGAGTTGGCACTAGATGCTCTGTGTCCAGACTCCCCACGGGCCCTCTGCCCTGTCTCCCGCATGACCGGGTTTACCCTGGCTCCCAGAGGGAATGAACATCACCCCTGCCAGGCTCACCCAACCATCCCAGAACCATCATAGGCAGGAGGGAGCGCCAGGTTTTAGAATTTAAAAAATGACCCATTTATACATTAGGCTACAAAAAAACAAAAACAAAAAATATGCAACACATAGACTCTCATCAGAAAGAAATAGTAATACGGATGGATTAGGTCTCTTGATCTGGACTCATATATTGGCCATGAAATGCTAGTAAGGTCTCATTCTCTTCCCAAGAGCTGGTTCTGCAGAATCCCCACACAGAAGGGGGAGGTAATGTATTGGGGAGAGAACAAGGTGTGGAGTTGAACCAGGCAGACTTCCTGGAGGAGGAAGGCAGCCAGCTGAGTAGAACAAAGGGACGGGTGAATTGTATTGTTTGTGGGAAGAGACTGAACATAGGTTCCAATCCTTCCTCTCCATCATCCTACCCGGGGCTTCCTCTCTCCAGTCTTAGTCCTTCCCTGCCGGGGACTTGGAGCCCCCCGGGCAGACACAAACGGTGTGGGCACCCGAGTCCTTGAAGGCCAGCCTGGCAAAGCCAGGGCACGACCGACCGAAGCTTCCTGGCGGGGCGCGCAGGGAGCCTTCTCCGCGGGGGGCTCGTGCAGTCCTTACAAGGAGTTTGGCGGTTCTCGGAGCAGCCCCGCCCGCCCGGCTCCCGCGGCCCCACCTCCCAGCCAGTCCTCCGGCCACAGGGACGCAGCCCACTCTGGTCTCGGCGCTAGGCCTGGGGGACGGACCACGACGGTGTGGGCGCCTTGAGTGCAGGGGAGCGGGAACCTCGCTCCGAGGGACCCGACGGGCGGGCGGGTGCTCTGCTCGGGGCCCTTCGGCCAAGAGCCTGTGTCCCCCACGCAGGGTCGCCATGTCCTCGGTGTTCGGGAAACCCCGCGCTGGCAGCGGGCCGCAGAGCGCACCCCTTGAAGTCAACCTGGCCATCCTGGGGCGCCGCGGGGTGGGCAAGTCCGGTGAGTGAGGCTGAGGGCTGGAGGGAAGGGATTAGCAGAGAACTCAAAGACGGGGTGCAGGTGGAGGTAACCAGAGTTGTAGATTGCAGGCTGGCTTTGGGGAGCTTCCTGTACCCAGGTAAGTTGGGCAAGACACCGTGCTAGGCTTTGCCTCAGTTTTTCTGTTGCTTGGCTCACTGCTTTGTTCTCAGGTCTTCCCTCTTGCATCTTTCTGCCTTCTAGCCAGCCTCTCCCTCTGTCTCTGCAGTGTGGTTCTCCTCTGGTCTGTGATCACAGCTGTCTTTCCTCCGTGGTCTCTGTGTCTCCCTATCCCTGGCAGATGCTCTTTCACCGACTTCCACCCGCCAGCTCCTTTCCCTGGGGCTAGCAGTGAGCCATGGTGACTGGCACCAAAGATACTTACCTGTTAGGCACTGATCCCCAGTCCGGGACCCCTACTAGCTTAGTTGCAGCCTTGCTATTCCCTGCTTTAAACTGGGGGTGAAGGAACCCATGGCCCCAGGAGGCCCTGATAGCAGTCACTGGCTGTGGGGATGGGAAAAGGGTGCACCACCCACTCCCCATCCCAATTCACTGGGATTCTGAAACAAAGCCTGCATGCTTATCAAATATATTTGTTTCCATTCAGCTCCCTCTCTTGGTTTTTCTGAGAACACTGGGTTATGATCCCAGGTGCCTGGGACTTGTCCTTGAACCAGGATTTGGGGCCTCCATTGAGATCATTTCTATGAACACTGAACTCTGCCTTCACCACTCCTGTCCGCTCTTACCCCACCAGAGTCCAGGAAGGGGTGGGTGGAGGTGTCATCTTAGATTGAGACACAGAAAAGGAGTCCATCACTCGCCCTGACACTCACATTCCCAGGCAGCTGAAAGTGGGAGCGCAGAGGGGGATCTTCCACTGACTGGTTTTCAATTTAAACCATTAGTGTGTGGCCAACATGGACTCAGTAATGCATTTCCTTCCCGAGGGTGCTCTTTGAGACTCACTGGGGGGGCGAGTCTCCACTTCTGAAGCCAGCTTCCTGGCTCAGAGAGCACACTGATCATGCTTTCCTACAGAAAAACTTTGCCCTTTCTTCTTTGAAATTCAAATTGTTATCCACAGCTGTGTCACTGGTACAGTTTAGTCAGTGACTTACATGAATGAAGGAATTTAAATTTTAAAATATGTATTCCCTGGGAATTAGTTTGCAAACTGACACTGGTAGAAATCCTGGGAAAGAATTTTAAGGATTTTCTTTAAAGTATCACATTACTTTTTAAGAGTCCAGTATAATAGTTGGCTGGCCTTTGGCTTTATGTGGTGAAGTTCTGAGCAAAACCGGTCCTTTCAATGCATTTCACCTGAGGAGAACTTCCATTTTAGAGATTTATGTTCTGTGAGATACCTGCAAAGAATGTGGAGGCCCTAGACTTAAGAGAGACTTAAGATGTGGAGAACTCTTCTAGAACTCCAGGCAGTCGGGGTTCAGGCCATGCCAGGGATCCTACTGGCTGACTCTGCCAACTCTGTCTTTGGTATATGTTCAAAGCTGGAACAAATGCCCAGGTTTCAGAATCTTCATGACTTGTCCAGAGTGGAGATGTCTTTATTTGGGATCTCACCAAGCTGACCCTAAAGTAACTGATTGCCTGGACTCTGCTAAAATAGGGTCTTCACAAACGCTCCTCAGGTTTCCTTGCCACTAATAATAATAATAAAATCCTAGGAACTGGAGGAACATGGCTCCCCATATTTCTGACTTCTGAGCTGTTCAAACCCACTCCTCAGCTCCCGGTCTCACTCCCACAGAGCATCAGCTTGGTGTCAGTCAGGGGTCACAGAGACTAGACAAGGCCACCCTAACACAAGAGGAGTAGTCTCCCACAGGCAGCCATGGCAAAGGAGACTGAGCCAGCTTCTCTCTGCTTCTTGCAGCCCTCACTGTGAAGTTTCTGACCAGGAGGTTTATCAGCGAATATGACCCCAACTTAGGTAAGGAATCACTGTTCCCCACTCTTCCTGCTGTGTCCCATTTGGAAACCCTCCTGTACACACCTATACTGCATACCTGGAGGGCCCAGGCCTCACCAGACTGCATATCTTGGGGGCGGGGGTGGGGGACAAAGGAAAGGGGAAGAGCCATCAGGACGACTCAGTTCATGAAGCAAAATATTTTAAGTGCCAGAAATATGCCCTTCCACAGCTCACCCCAGACAACTTGGGGCTTGGCCTAGTTCAGAGAGAAAACTGAGAGAGGCTGATTTTCCCTAAAATATGAGGTATGATGAGGCTTAAAAAAATTAAACAGAAAAAATCAGAATTGTTCACATCCCTTAAGTGTTATTCTTCAAGACGTACTCAGTGTACTTTTCCAGAAAAGCCAGCCAACCATTTGGGAAAGAAACTCTCTAGTGTTACTGGCTTCTGATCTTTTAAGCTAACTCTGAGCCATGTGAGAAAGCAGTCTTGCTTTGGAGCCATCGGATGGTATTCGGGCAAGGGGATGCTTTTCTGTCGGTCAGAGCTGACTTACATCCCAGCTCTGCCACTGACCGTGAAACCAAAGCGGCCGCCTTGCCTCTCTGAGCTCCTGTTTCCTCTTTTGTAAAATGGGCATAAAAATAACTATTTCAGAGAATTACCGTGGGGGTTAAAGCAATAACACATGTAAATGGCCGAGCCTAGTACTGACACACAACAGACATTCAGAGCCTATCCACTACTTCTTTATCCTTCTTCCTCACATGGCTTTTCCATCTATGGCGATTGAGAATCCCTCAGATTAATCAGATCAGCCTTTCTGCAAATTATTTTTAGCAGCAGGACCCATTCTTCAAACAACCTCTGACATAGAAGCTCAATATCTAAAACAAATGAAAGCAGAATTTTATAAATATAACTCAAAGTTCACATTTATCACGTGTGTTTGTTGTAAACTGTCCACTGAGAAAAAATGGGATATCCGGATGTTCTTAGTCTTTTGAAAATGAGGAGTGCAGTCTTGGATTATGTTTTCTATTCACAAGAATTGACTGAGAATTTGTGGGACCCCCAGGGCCGCTGGAGGAAGCCCAGGGCACTGGGGCACAGATCGGCACCCCCACAATACAGCATGCTCTGCAGCAGGCCTCTGACGGGGTGCCACCATGACCCCAGAGGAAAGAGCCCTTGGCCCCTGGGTGCCCACAGCCCCTCAGTGCAGGCTGGAGTGTCGAATCCCGGGGGTCACAGGGTTTTAGAAGTTTTTTCCTTAACTATTAGCAGAATCCCTTCTTCCAAGTTATCTTAAATAAAGCCCCAGGCTACTGAATGGAAAAAGTGGTGGGAGCCCCCTGGTTAACTCAGGGCCACAGGCAAGTCACTCACTGCTTAGCCCCTTTGGTGCCCCTACCTGTGCTTTGACACAACCTTTTGGAACTGAGGCTTCTGGGCCAAGGTCACACAGCAGGTCTGAGGAGAGCCCGTTCGATCAACGCCGAGAAAGTGAGACACAGGGTGAGGTAGTGTGTGCTGGCCGGGGAAGCTGACGAGACGGGCTGGGATTAAAAGTCAGGTGGAATGGAGGGACTGAAGAGTGGAGGGAGGGGGCAATGAAGATTCCCAAGAGTTTTATTGCCTCAAAAGAAAGATTCTGCACAGCTCAAATATTGCATAGGGCATCCTTGAACTAAAAATTGCTTGTTCTTGATCTGACATTCAAATTTAAACGGCATTCTGTATTTTATCTGGCCACATGCCTCTTTCTCTCATCCTCGCTACCCCCTCATCCATACCCTTCACGTGGGGTCCCACTGGAGTTGCCTGTAACGGGGGTGGTTTGAGCTTCCTGATTAAGCAGTTTCGGAGCTCTGGCCTGGTAGTGGAATGCATGATCGTCCGGACTGTCTGGAGCGGTGGGGGACCCAGCTCTGCAGCGCTTAGTCACCTCGGCCTTTGGTCTCTCACTCCACGGCGAGAGCCTGTGAACCGGAGTGAGGGCCCGACACTCTGCCCTCAAGTGCTCGGGAGGCCAGTGCCAGCTGTGGGAGTCCTGACCGCTGTCTGGGCACGAGCCCATGGCTGGTTCCAGCAGCAGCACGACTCTGGGCCCAGAGCTTTTCCTTCTGTGTGGAGAGGGGCAGAGTTAGCCATCAGGGCATATAAAGCAGTTCTCGGCCCTTTGCAAAGGTCTTCCAAGAGCTTGAGCTCAAAAAGAGCCTCTCGAGGGTGGAGCCCTGTGCTGTGCGCTCCCATCCCCAGCAGGGTCGCAGCACAACACAGATGTTCTTGAGCTTGAATCTGGGTTTTAGGAGTACCCTTTAAAAAAGAGTTCCCGTTTCTATTCCCATTTTATAAGTAGAGAAACTGCGGCAGAGGTGTGAAGTCCAGTTCCTTCTACTGCGAAGGGCAGGGGAGCTGCTGTGACTGCGGGTGACTCTTCGGGGCTCCACCTCCCCCATCTCTCTACATGGGGCTAACAGCAATGCCATGAAGGACTAGCGGATAGCGAGGCTGAGCTAACGTTTTTCCTTAGGCTGGGCCTATTTGGGGGACGGTAGGCTGTGACGAACCTAAAAGGATGCACCCACCAAGCAACATTGGCAGGAAAATAAAGAAAAATCTAAATGAGATGTGGGCAACCAGGACAATTCTTCTTGAACCAAATATAGTTAAACATTTGGGGAATATTTTCCATTAGATTTTATTTTTGTCTGCGAATAAGAGCAGCTATTTGTCCAAGTCCTCAGAACAGGCTGGGGATGGGAGCTGTCTGTGATTCCTGCTGGCTGCTAGAGGAGCTGGAGTGTGTCCAGGCCTGGCTTGGCTGTCAGTGGCCCTTAGAGAGACGTGTGTGACTGAATTCAGCCGGGGTTGGGGTGCATGCTCTACCGCTGCCAGGAAGGCAGAGAGGGCCCCCGTTCTGACCAGACAGGTCTTCTCTGGCCACAGAGGCACCCAAGTGAAGGGCCTATAGCATGGGGGCAGGCTGGGGGTAGGAAGGTGATTGCCAGTATGGCTGCGAGGTCCTTTGTGCATATCTCACTGTTTGCTGCTTTCTCAGGTTCAAGGTTATAAGAACTGATTAAAGATATAAAAGAAGAAGGAAGAGAAAGAAAAAGAGAGGAGGGAGGGTGGGAGGGAAAAAGAAGTAAAAACTCATGAATCCAAATAAGGCCCGCCGTTTACTCTGCAGTATGGTACCAATGTCAGTTTCCTGGTTTTGACCATCGCACTTCGGTTATGTAAGGTGTTAATGTTGAGTGGCGCTGGAAGAAGGGTACACAGGAACGCTCTGTACTATTTTGTAACCTCTATGTGAGTCTAAAATTATTTCAAAATAAAAAGTAAAAAAAAAAAAAAAAGCCACCAAAAATGTGAACCTGGCCTTGTGAACTCTGCTACACCAGGGACCCCCTGTCCTTTAGAACCAGGCGCTGTGGTGGGCAGGGCCCAGGCCTGGGTGCCACCCAGTCCTCACGCAGCCTGTGAGCCATGCGGGGGTGCGCAGGCAGCACAGTGCGTGGCACAGGGTAGAAGTCTGGACACCGTCAGCCAGCATCGCCCTAAGATCCCCATTTTCAGTGGAGAAGCGGAACCTCAGGGAGCGGAAATGACTTGGTCACATCACATATCCAGAAAGCAGCTGTAGCTCACTTTGATCCCACATCGCCCACCTAAAACCTCTGACTTCGCTAGATTCCTCTGCGGCTACTCTGACAAGGACCACTTGCAAGTACTTTCTAGGTGGCCTCCTCGGCAGGGTCTGCCCTGTCCCCCCATCCTGTGAGCTTCTCTTTTCCCATCTCTTCTCTGACTGGGGCAGGGGGATTATCGGGGGGTGGGGGCTTCCTGGGGGCCAAAAACTGTGGTCAGAGGGAAGCAGGTAAAGAAGCGTGGGGTGTGGGGGTCTGCAGTGCCTCCAGTGAGGCCTCTGCTGCTCACCGTGGGCCAAATAGCCTGCCCCGCTGCATACTCTGACCTGCCGGCTGGGGTGGACCCACAGCACAGCCCCGGGCAGTCCCCCGAGTGGCCCCTGCTGCTCTGAGCCTGCCAGGCGGAGCAGCACTCAGCAGGAAGGCCTGTCCACGTCCTCCCTGTGCGCGAGAGCCGGGCCTCTCCAGTGGGCCGAGGTCGGCGAGCCCCGGACCAGGTCCCACAGGGCTGCACAGGAGTCCAGCAGAGGAAAGCTCAGCCCCAGCCCCATCGATCCAGTGGCCCACTCTGCCTCTGACCTAGCTGGCTGTCTGTTTGCAGAGGACACCTACAGCTCCGAGGAGACCGTGGACCACCAGCCTGTCCACCTGAGGGTCATGGACACTGCAGACCCGGTAATATTACCCCCTGACCCATAAGAGCTGAGAAGCAATGCAGCCTCCTGAGGGGTCTTGGGACCCACACTGGGGCCTGAGATGGGAATGCATATCCCTTTTAAGCGCTGTGAGACCCTGAATGAGGTGCTAACCTCTCTGGGCCTGAATCACCTCTTTTGTCGAAGAAGGGAATGATGGGGTCTGGGAGACCTGGTGATTGCTGGCATCACCCCCGTATCCTGTGCTCTAGGGTTCAATGCTCAGGCACACACAAACACAGGTGCACGCACACGTTTATAGAGGCTCCCTCGGTCCAAGCCCCCCCACCCACGTACACATCTCATATCTTCGGCAGCCCTCTGCCAAGGCTGGTGCCGGTTATTCTCAGGAGCCAAAGAGGCACTGTGCGCCCGGCTCAAAACCAGGGGTGCTCAAGGACAGTGAGATCTCTATAGGGGCCATGCCAGAGTCTTGGCTCCAGGCCCAAGAGGCCAAGGTCTCCAAATCTCTGGCAGGGTGGCTGGAGGGAGGCTCGTGAGACAATGTCTCCTTTCATAGCAAGCCAAATCCACACTCAAGTGCCCCTTTGAAAGGGCAATGCGGGGGAACAATGTACAAAGACAGGAGAGGTGGGAGGTAAGATGAGGCCGCTCAGGTGAAGACCTTTCCCCCCGACCTCCTCTGCCCCTGACCTGGGCTTCCCTCCTTTGTCCCAGGACACCCCCAGGAATTGTGAGCGCTACCTGAACTGGGCCCATGCCTTTTTGGTGGTGTACAGCGTCGACAGCCGCCAGAGCTTTGAGGGCAGCCGCAGCTACCTGGAGCTGCTCGCTCTGCACGCCAAGGAGACACAGCGCAGCTACCCGGCTCTGCTGCTGGGCAACAAATTGGACATGGCACAGTACAGGTGAGCGCTGGGCAGTTTGTTCCATGTCTAGGAGGTGACGCACCTCGTTTGTAAAGACCCAGTGTCATCTTCGGGAATTATGTGGCTGAGAAGAACAGTAATCTCCCGAAAGGGGTATGGCGTAAGGATACAGTGGGTGTGGTCTCCCACCTGCAGAGGACAGAGGGCAGGGCATCTGGACCACACAGGGGCTGGACACCAAAGTCAGAAGAGAGGCCACTGCTGCCATGACCTTGCCCTCCCACACCCTGCAGCTGGCTGGTGATTCGGTGCCCAGTTCCTGTTCTGGGGATAGAGGCTGCGATAGGCTCCTGGGTCAGGTGATTGGTCTGGTGCAATCAGCTCTTGCCTCATTCAAACGGCCCTTCCTCCTCACCCCACTGTTGGCTGTGCTGAGTGCAGGTTCTTCTAGAAAGGGATGAACTTGAGTCAGAGGTCACAGAATGGGCCAAAGGGCAGATTATCACTGAGTCCGCAGCCATATTTTACTTGGCCAGCGGGGTGTTTTAAAAGACCTGTAACTCGAGTGTTTCAGGCAAGGCATGCTTTCAACAGCTGACCACAGGCCTCACCACTCCCTGTTATTTACCTCCATACTGACCACACATTCAAGTTGCCTGCCTGGCCCCCTGAGGCATTAAAGACTTTGATCTTTCCACTCAATGAGTAATTCACTGGCTATCTATGTGGCCAGTCCACTCACGAGGTGTGGCCCCTTTCACCAGCCTTTTGTTGGTGCCTTTCTGCTTATGGCAGTCACTCCTGCATCCCCAAGCCCCATAGGCCTGTTGACTGGTGTTAGCGAGGAAGGGCCCCTTGGTATAGAACAGGTCGATGCACAGTGGGAGAAGGAGGGTGCGGTCTCTTTAAGGCTACAGTAGGGACCTTCACAAGCTGTCAAGCCTGCAGGCCCAAACATGTTCCAGGCAACGAGACAAGCCAGAAGGTGGTCTTGGAGGAATCACAGAGCCTGCAGAGCTTAGAAGAGGAGTCAGGAGGGTGGTTATTGTGAATAAACTTGTTTTTAGTATGAGGAAAAACCCTAGACCACCGTTTTGATCCTAATTTTTGCCAAGTGGATCATATAAAAGTGGTTTAGGAGCAAATAACAAAGACTATGGGCCTCAAGCAAAGCAGCAGCATCCCTTAAGAAGAAGTCAGGATGATGCATCCTCACTTCCTTCTTTGATCATGTCCCAAGGTTAGTAGATCAGTATCTGACGGGCACAATAAATCTGACTGTCAGTAGAGCATCAGTGAGTGTCCCCTAGGACCCCCTTGTAGCTAAAGGGTAAAATGTGAGCTAGAGCAGTGGTTTCCGTAACACCGGTAAAATGTTCACTAGACTGCAACAAATTAGAAAAAAGACAATAGTACGCGTCTGTGTCACCTGTTCACACACATCATGCACACAGGGGGTCCTTGTTTCTGAAAGTTCATATCCCACCCTCACAATGAGAGAGTTTCAGATTCAAGTTCATCATAAAATTAAATAATAGCAACTATTATTCCCATTGGGGCTTCTCAGGAAGTGCCAAACTCACGACAGAACACCAGCCTGGGTGGGGAGTGGGTTAGATGCTTTGTCCCAACCCTTTATGTCCTAGGCGTTCTCCCCTCTTGCGACTCCTGGGGCAGCTCACCCACTCCCCCGGACCCGCCACCCCCTCTCATCCCCAGGGCTGTGCCACCGTCCTCAGGAATGGCAAGGATGGGAAGCCGGACACTTAGCTGTGGGATTCAGTCGCTGGAAACTTGGCCAGTGACTCAGAGACCCCTGTGCCTTCCCCCTTCTGACTTACTGAAGAGCCAAACTTATTTTCCTCTTGCCTCAATTCCCGTGGCTTTCAGGTCAGAAGCTTCTGATACCTTCCTATTGATAAATATTCGATCCCATCACCAGGGGAGATGGTATAAGACCGAGCTGGGAAAGGTCTGCTCCCTCTCTCCTTTTCCTCCTCCATCCATGCAATGTTGTCACCCTTTTTCTCTCTGCCCCTTCTCAGCAGACAGGCCCCATGAGCCCTGAGCTCTGCCTCCTCAGGCAGGCATCCTCAACCACAGGCATCCTGACTCTCCTCAGGCCTCCATGCCTCTGTAGACCCTGTGGGCTCTCACCCTTCAGCTCAAACCACTGTCTTTCGTTAGAGCTGATCTCATAAGCTAGGGCTGAGGGTGACTCATTTCCTGTCCCAGGGACCAGCGTTGGGATAGAGGAGAGATGGGGCCTTCCTCTGCCCACAGGCAGGTCTAGCATGGGCTTTGGGCCAGCTTCTCCCTTGCCCTCAGCCTTGGGCCTGAATTCTGGCTTCGGTGACCTCAGCCACCATTGCTGGGCGCTGACCCTGTGCCAGGTACTGTGACACAAATTGTCGTTCTTAATGCTCTTAACAACCCTGAGAGGCGGAGGGCATCCCCTTTTACTGATGAGAAAAATGTACCTCCGAGAGACGACAGTGACCCTAGTCACTGAGCTAATTCAATGGGGGCCCGGGCTAGCCCAGGCCTGCTGACGTGGATGTGTGCCCCTGACCCCTCCTCGCCCTGCTTCCCCACCAGGCAGGTCCGTGAGGCAGAGGGCGCGGCCTTGGCAGGCAGGTTCAGGTGCCCTTTTTTCGAGGTCTCTGCTTGCCTGGACTTCGAGCACGTGCAGCACGTCTTCCATGAGGCAGTGCGGGAGGCACGGCGGGAGCTGGAGAAGAGCTCCCTGACCCGGCCCCTCTTCATCTCTGAGGAGAGGGCCCTGCCCCACCAGGCCCCGCTCACCGCCAGGCACGGGCTGGCCAGCTGCACCTTCAACACGCTTTCCACCGTCAGCCTGAAGGAGATGCCTGCTGTGGCCCAGGCCAAGCTGGTCACCGTGAAGTCTTCCCGGGCCCAGAGCAAACGCAAGGCACCCACCCTGACCCTACTGAAGGGCTTCAAGATCTTCTGAGGGCGACTCCTTGGGACCCCAGGCTCAGCGCCTGGGCACTGCCGCGGACACAGGATGGCTTTCTGCCACCAACTTTCCCACTGATGGAACAATAGCCCTCCCCCTGGTGGACAATTGACCCCTCTGGCAGCAAGCAGTGTCCTGACACCCAGTTCACTGTGTGAGCTGGAGGGGTAGGCTGGAATGCTGCTTGTATTCCTGGCAAGGTCTGGTTTCCATGGTAGCCGTTGCATTCCCTGACCTTGGAGGGAAATAAGCCACTGCAAGAATCCAGAGACTAGGGGTAAGCCTTAAGAGGCGGGACATCACCTCTTCCTGGTTCAGCTACAGCCAGGCCAGACGTGGCCCCCAGTGGACAGTTTTGAGTACACAGCTGCAGGAGGCCCTCTGCAGTGTAGCCAGAGACCATCCTGCCAGAGGGGCAGCCCAGAGGCCTACAGCCCCCGATGGACAGGAAGAGCACCGCCTGACTTCACAGAAGCCCCAGGCAAGCCTGTGGCCAACAGGCCCTACCATTTTTCAAGAAAAATCTAAAATAATCCACTGGACAAAAGCAAAGTGACGGGAAGGGCTATTTTCTGTCCTTTGCCATGAGATGAGGGTAGGAGGAAGGGGGTTTGAGGTGGCCTAGTAGAGGGAGAGCCCTCGAGAGTTTGTTACCAGAGGCAGTGACGCCATATTTGCCCGCCTTAAATTATGGACTCGGTCCACAGACCCTTAGGAACAGCCTCCTCGAGTTAAAGGATGAAAACTGCAAGCACAGTTGTTCTCTCTAGGGATAACTAACTGCCCAGGACTCCAGAAGCCTACATCTGGCTGTGTCAGACACCCAGTGGGCAGTTAGGTGACTACTAATTTAGTCTGGTCCTGCAGGACCCTGGACCCTTGCTAGTGGGTCTGCATATTCAAAATATACTTTTGTAAGATAGAACTCCAAGCATTTTTGACTCATAAATCAAATTTCTGCCTAAATTATTTGGGATTGCACCCCAGCCCACACAACAATGTGGATCAGACTGAAGCTTATGTCCCTCGCTTGGGATCCCATGGTTAGTAAGAGAAGGAAGGTTTTTAGAGGCAGGAGCACTTCCATTTCATAAATCCGTTCACCCCGGGGCCTATGGACCAAAGAGAGTATCTTATGAGCCCTCAGCAGACAAGCAAGTAAAGGAGAGAGGTCTGGTGGGAAGAAGGAGCAAGACAGGAAGGGGATTCTGAGCCCAGAATCCTGAGCCTTCCCCTCTCAGCAGTTGAGAGAGCTTGGATTGAAAACACCTCTGACCTGGACTTCAGTCCCATTCTACAGATGGAAAAACTGAGGCGGAGGGAAGCTGAGGAGTCCTCAAAACCACATGAGGAATCCTGGCCAGGCCTCCTGACCCACAGGCTGGCTATGGGTTTTGTGCTTTTATTTCAAGCTGCCTGTGTGAGGACCACCACCATCTGAACAAACTATGCAATTCCAACTGCCCATTTCCAGAAGCATTTGAATAAAAAGGTTTCGTTTTCCTAACAGAATTTTCATTTGGCTGTAGTTCATTCATCTTCTAACAATGTGGGGACACTAGCTTTCAGATTCTTCTGGTTCTGGAAGGAGAACAGATGACACATTGCTCTCTTTTAACTCAATTTCCATCTGGGTCAAGTTGAGTTTTACTGAGGGCAAAGTTTCTGTCACGAGGTTCTGGCTGTTGTAGTCTTTGGTTTCCTCCTCATCCGAGTATGGGACTCCTGGAGTTTGTTTTTCCCGTGGCATCATCTTTTTATTTCTGAGAGGAGAGAGAACACTCTTGAACATGAATTCCCTGAACTGGGGTGCTAAGTAGTTGGGGCAGGACTGGGTCCCCCAAATTAGTTAGGGAGCTTGAGGGGGGAAATCTGCTAAGGAACTATTGGGGAAGAAAGTAGAGATGGTTTGGTGGTTTTTTGGCAGAGAAACAGCTTCCACTTGCTGGTGCACTGGCTCACCGGCTCACCCAAGCCTCTTTGGCCCTGGTGAGCTCACCTATGACTGCTACTACTCCCCTTACAGGTGAAGAAGTGCGGCTCGAATTGGCCAAAGAAACACATACCTGGGACACGCACCTAAGTCTCATGACTCTGAGTCCTGTGTTCTTGTCATCAAACCACAATTTTTCTCTCAGATCTGTCATGCTACTGAGAGCAGGTCCTTGTCACCCCACCCTTGTCACCCCACACCCCATCACTTCCTCTCTCCACTCTGACAAACCACAGCGAGAAATTCCTAACTAATCTCCTTGCCTCTAGACAGTTCTCCAAACCAGCCTACGCATGCCAGTCTTGCACCTAAGCCCCATGTGCACACACTGGTGGCAACGAGGCTTGGGTGCGTCTCCAAGCTGCACAGACCCGCCTCCTCTTTCCTTGAGCTTGGTCTGGATGCACGCTGCCTCTCGGTCTGGAAGTCTTCTTTGGTCCATCCTTCTCTCTCTTTGCGCTAAAGTACCCAACCCCACCTGTGCTCCCACCACACCTCAGTCCCACACTGACCATCTGCCACTCTGAACCGCAGTCATCTCCCCACCGTATGTAAGTTCCACATGGCCAGTCCTGAATCTGTATTGCCCACTCCTGTGGGCCTCAGCACAGAACCTGTATTTTTAATATTTCTTCCAGGTGATTTTGTGGCATATCCAGGATCAAAGAGTACTGTCATTATAAGGATGTCAAAATTACTCCCAGAGCTTCCATGGACCTCTGGTCTCTATGCTCTGCGTTTGGCTTGGAGTGGGACAAGGCTTTCCCCCTAATTGCAGGGTGCTTGGAGGTACCCCTAGACCCTCCCTACACCCTGAGAAGGAAGGAATTAGTTATCACCCAGCTTGATTTGGAGGTATGGAGTGACTGGGCCAGCTAGTGAGGGTCTGGTCTATGTGACTCCAGAGGCAGGAATTGAACCTCTGCAACACACCAGGCCTGCCCTGCTTGCTGGCCAGGGCCCGGGGCTGGCAGCTGGTGTAGCTGCTGGTGTTTCAACAGCTGTGGGTTCTCAAGGGACTAGGGGTCCTTCGCTGTCCCAAAGGGTGGAGAGCCAAAGTCCCCTTTCTAGATTTCCCTTGGAAGGGTGGGGACTCCCACCCTCCAAAGACCACCCCTAAACAACAACTCACCTGTTTGTTCGGATGCTCCTTACCAGGAGGAAGATGCTGATCGTGACCACCACGACTGTCAGAGCAAACATGGAGTAATTCCACGGAGACCCTGGGGAGGGACGCACAGGACAGAGTCTGAGGGGAGGTTGGGTGCCCCACAGGCCTGCTAACAGTTGGGGCTTGGGCTCAGGCCCAGCCCACCTATCGACTGTCCCTTGCTGCGGGCCAGGTATTGCAGAGAGACTCTAAGGTTAAGACAAGCCTTCTGGTCTGGGAACTCCAGTGCGGGGGAGAGGAGGAGACCATTTCTGCTCTGGAAAAGTCCTAAGCCAATGGGACACAGAACTGCAGTTGGGCAATGGTGGGGAAGGTGTGGAGAGGTGGGTCAGATAAACATCCCAGTTTTCAGAGGACTGTCCCTATGCAATGCAGGGAGAGGAAGGAAGGATTATCTGGCCACAGATAGGACATAAAGTGGCTAATCGGAATTTAGGTAATCAAGAGTCAGCTGCGCATTACCAGAATGACCTCAGAGCTTTCACATTGACTGTTCCCTACACCAAGAATGTTCTTCCCCCAATTAATCTGCATGACTAACTAATCCTCTCCCTCCTGCAAGCCTTTCTTCACAGGCCTTTCTTGACCCCTTTACCTACTCTCACCAACACTTCTATTCCCTTTTTCTGCTTAAGTTTTCTCCTTATTGCTCATCACCAAGGTGCTATGCATTTTCCTTGTTTATTTTATTTTTCCAAAAGGGCTAAGTAGTTTGTGCTTTACTCATTACTGTAATTTCACTGCTAGGGACGGCACTTGGCCCACAGAAGCTGACTTATCCATAACCATCTCACTGTGGCTCTTGCTCCTGCTTCTAGAAGGAATTTCATAAACAGTCCTAAATGATTGGAAGGATGAGTAAATGAATGACCACGCCCTGAGAAAAGGAGGGTGTGGTTCAGCCAGATCCTCTGGATTCTGAACCCAATTCTCCCCAACCCCTCCTCAGTGCCAGTGTGGGAGGAAACTGCAGTCTGCCTGGAGGAGCAATTTGGGTCAGGGGGCTTCAGCCAAATTCTGCTCTTTTAGTTGACAAAACACAACACACACACACACACATACACGTCCCTGCCACTTACCATCTTCTACCCGAAAGACCCAAAGCATTTCTTCCAGCAGCTCCTGGGGTACCTCAGTGGCAGCCGGGGCTTCCATAATCCTCTCACTGTGGCTTCCGCTCCTGTTCCTAGTTGGGGGACTTTTCTGACAAGAAAGTCCTTAGACCCCTTCACCGTCCAGCTGCCCTCCTGACCTACTGCGTTCTGACCTTTGAGCAAAGCTCTGAAGGTCCTGAAAACAAAGCAGAAGGTATCTCTGGATTATTCCATCCCAGAATGACCTCCCCCCATCCCTGCCCAAACCCATTCCCCTTGAGCCCAAAGTCACAGAACCAAAACAGCCAACTCAGGAGCAGATGGAGCCCAGAAAGGCAGAGGTCAAAGCACATCGAGACTCATGCTCTGAGAAGGATACGATCTTGGGTTTGCCCTCCAACTGTCAGTCTGGAGCACCTTCTAAGAAAGCTGGTAGCTTTCTGTCCCTCTCAGATGCGAGAATATCTGCATTGGTCAGCCGCGGGCCTCTGTAACATTTGCAGACCTCCCCACAACCACAGAGAAGGGAGTGTGGAGGTAAAGATGCCAGACACTGACTCCTAGGCAGGTGGAGTGGGGCCTGGACACCTGGGATGTTCACTTATACGTGAGGGGGTTCAGAGCAGACTGCCCCCAAACATGCCAATTTATTGATTGAATTTGTTGATTTCAATGTATTGATATTTTTTTTTGAAATAGACTTAAACTGAAGAATCAGTTGGTACAAACAGAATACCTTTGTCCTTAAAGCAGATGAATGAATTCCCCTCGTGAATAATAGCACCCTCCCTAGAATGGAAAGGTACAAGTCATCCTGACCACCAGAGAAGGAATTTAGGGCTCCAAAGGCTATGAAAACAGATCTTAATCTGTTTAATCAGATCTTAATCTCTACTAATCTGTAGGCTCAAACCTCTTTTTCTTCTCAGTTCAAAAAGAACTGTTTACATCTACACATACAACATTTAATTTTTTTCTCTTGTTCATCTGACTTACATTAATATTATTGCTAGACCAGGCAAAAAAACCTAAAAGGGGAAAAGAGAAAATGTTTTCTCCCCTATAAACACTTCCGTACTTCATACATTTCTTGTGAATACATACTACCTTCGTGAAAGTAATTCACATAGTTACTATTTTACATGTATGTAAAACTTGTCTGTGTCTATTGAACACATATTATGTCTATCTGTGTGTGTTTTTAGATGTATGCATTTTGGACTTACACCTTTTGAGGTAGCAATTCCAATCTTGAATGTTTAATGAATGGAAATTATCAAGATCTCAATTCTTTCCAGCTAGATCCATAGATTCAGTGTAACCCCAAAATCACAGCAAGTGGATTCTAAAGCTTATAAAGAGAGGCAAAAGGCTCAGAATCATTGAAGGAGAAAAGCAAAGTTGGAAGACTGACACCACCCGACTTCAAGACTCACTATAAAAGCCATAGTCATTAAAACAGGGTGGTATTGGAATTAATTAGGTAAATGTACAAACTGCCAAGTGGGCTGAATTCCACAATGGGTGTGTATTTTAAATATAGAAAGTGTTTGCTTTAATGAACATTTATCAACAAACAACAAAACAAGATGACAAGATGACCAGAAAGGAGCCAGCTCTCCCTCCCTGCCTGTGTTAGATTCACGAGACAAAGCAGACATTTCTCTCAGAAGCCTTCTCTGATTTCTTCTAAAGTGAGCATCATATTACCATCCCTGCTTTTGTGTTTATCATTAACAGAACCTCATGATTTATTTGGATTTCACTCATTTCCTATTAATGCCTTTTTTCTACTCCAGCATCCCATCCAGATCATTGCATTTGGTTGTCCTAGCCCCACAGACTCCCCCTGGGGGACTCCTGCATTTAAGCAGGGCCCAACCATCTGCCACTTGGGTGCGATTCCTGCTGAACACCCTGGAGGTAGAGGACACTCACCCTGGATCTTGGGTCCCTGGGTCCAGCCCCGGTCTGCTGTTGGGAGCAGCACAGATTTCTGTGTCTTCTCCTCCTCACGGAAGTCCTAGATGGTCTTTGCACCTGAGCTCTCCCCACAGCTGTCACCTGGGGAGCAGTGTCTGAGAGTCTGTGTCTTCCGGGCCCATCCGGTACTCTGCTCTCAGCACACACCCAGGCCTGGAGCCTTCTTTACCACTCAGAGGTGACTGACCGCTTGAATGAATGGCCTCAGATAACAGGCTCCACCTGACTTTCACAATCGGGAAGAATCAGCAGCCCAGTACTGCCCTTCTTAAACAGAGGCCTCAGGGAACTAGAAATCTTCCCTGCCCTCTTGCCAGCCCAGGGGAACAGGGTCCAGAGCTGTCCAGGCTGGGGTCTGGAGTTTCTACCAGGTCAGGGGGCACATGGCATGCCCACTCCAGTCCTCTACTTCCTGGTCTTATCAATATTTAACCACAAAGCGGACCTCTTACAGCCTGTGCTTTCTCACAGTGAAGGTCATGGCCTCATGAGATTCCTCACAAGAATCTAGCAAATACGACCTTTATAGGACTAGGGAGGCAGGGAGACAAGGCAAGTCAGACTCTGTGAGTGGCCCCAAGCCGAGGAAGTAGGCCAGATGGAAAGGCCTGGTAGGAAGGGCTTGACGGGGAGCAGGAGTGAGGTACTTCTCTCATCAGGTCAGACCCACTCAATTTTGAACTTCTGGGAGCTTTGGGCTTTTCTACCCCCTGGCTCCTTGAATCTTCAGTAAACTTTGTAGCTGGGTCAGCAAGGAGAGGAGTTTCCGTATCACAAGTGGAAAAACAGGGGTTGAGTGAGGTCAAATGAGAGGTGAGTCACTCTATGAACTAAGCTCTATGACTTAAACACTGGTCAATAAAGTGGAGGACCCTGCGGTGCAAAGGAAAAGAAGGGACAGGGGTCTGCAAGGAAACTCCTCATGATTTTGTCACTCACTCATCCATTTGACGTTACTTGAGCACCTACTGTGTGGCTCTATGGTCACAAGACAGTCAGGGACAGGCTCTCCTGGGGAGAGCTGACCTTAGGAAAAGCTGGAGCCAGGAGTCTGAAGATCCTCAGCTCAAAGTCTCTCCTTCTCTGCCCTGCTTCTTGCTGGGAATCAGGCTCATTCCCACAGGCCAGACACCTCCAGGCTGCAGGAAATGCAGGGGCACACACTCACAATTGGAGGCAAAGGGGTCCCACTTCTCAGATCCAGTTGGGCAATTCCTGGGAAAGAACTCTCAGTGTCCTGGCCTGACTCATGCGCTCACGTTCGGATCAGTCGTTACGGTCATCACGTTGCTGTGATGAGAGGGGCTGTGAGCTGCGTGGCCCACTCCAGCGTGGGTGACCCCTTAACTGCAGTCCCCCCGTCTGCCACGGAGGAATGTCGTGGGTCACGTAAGAGAGTTGTATCCTCTTTAAAAGGAACGTACCCCACCCCGAGTTTTCCACTCTTCTCCCTGTTTCTTTTCTGCCTCCTCTTACCCTAGCTCTCTCTGTGCTCTAGCTCGTCCAGTAGCTGTTACTGCGTGCCCGCTCAGTCGTTATTTTAGTGGTGAGCGATCACAGGAATGGTCTCTGACCATAAACACTGCCGTCTATTGGGGAGACAGATGGTGAGGAGATGGGGGTCCCGTCTTGATGACTGCTCTGTGTTAGGTGTCAGGAGGGAAACAGGCCCACAGAGATGAGAGCGCACCCCCAAGCCCTCTCTTTCTGTGGCTTCAAATATCGCTTCTGGATGAAAAAATGCTGCGTGAACTCGCCTTTCCTGACCTCGCCAGCCCCTTGTCTGTGTTTGGAAAATAGTGGACAGTTAGAAGTGGAGTGGAGCAGAAAGGGCTTCAAGTTTTTCTAATATCTGTGACTCATAATCCTGCTTGTCTCAATTTAAATGTCATCTTCTAAGGGAAGGTTTCCATGTGAGTTAAGAATTGTATTGGGCTCTGGGTAACAAAGACCCGGTTTCATTTCTTTTCCTTTCTTTTTTTTTTTTTTAAGATTTATTTATTTTTGCGTACAAGGACTGGGCTACAGGCCAGAGGTGTGGGGAATGAGAGGAGTCACCAGAAACAGAGCAGGGAGCAGAACAGGCAGATCGACTGAAATGCACTGCTGAGGGGAGCAGCCGGCGAGGCAGGAGAAGTCTGCTGTGCCACGTGGGTCACCCCCTGGCCCAGGATCGAACTCGTGCTGCAGTGGCTGCGGATGCTTCATAGTGCTGCACCTTAACTCCTTGCACCACCAGGAAGGCGCCCATTTTCAATAGTTGACACCTGAGGGCTTATTTTTCTCATATAGAATTTCAAAAGTAGCCATTAATTGATGTCAGAAATGCAAGAAAATCAGGGTTGAGGTTTCTGAGATTCCCTCATGGTCTTAAAATGTCTGATGCAGCTCCTGTCATTATGTAGAAGCTCCAAGTAGAGAAAAAGAGAGGGGAGGAAGAAAAGCAAAAAGAACTGGTTGTCGAGTATAATGGACCACCAGAGAGTAAATCCAGACAACACAGCAACACTACAGAGTTCTAAGTGTTCAAAAACAGGAAAAGGGCCAAATTATGGTTCCAATGGAACTGCATAATTCTTCCCAGGACCAATTTTGATTTAAATTCAGAGGGAGTGAAACACAATAGAATTAATGAGGGCTTTTTCTTTTTTTTTTTTAAGTCAGGGCCAGTTACTGGTGCTCAATCAATGACTTGATGTCTCCATCCGGCATTGGGTGGTTGAGAAGTGGGTAGAGGGCCCCTGGGAAGCTATTTTTATGATGAAGTCAAATGACCCCAGTCATCAAATGCTTTTTCAATAGACATATTTTCCTGAAAGTGTTTCAGAGACATTTTCAAAGTATTGGAAGTTGGGGCATAAGTGTATGAAACAATGAACCAAAGTATGTACTTTCTCCAAGAGAGAAGAGTCTACAGCCAGCACCTTCATGTCTTTCATCTTATCTATTCTGCTTGAGAATTTCTATGTCATTGACCCTTGTTTCGAATCTTAATTCTTTCTATGCCTTTGACCCCTTGCTCCTGGTTATAGTATAACTAAATACCTTCTTCAGTCCCGGAATAAATCAAGGTCCAAGGAGAGAATAAAATCAAAGTCTATGAGACTTTTATTTTATTTCTGTGAGGCACTTGAAATTTAGCCACTCCTATGTGCCATGCTCTTTGAATAGTTACATCTTGAAGATGAATTGCTCTATAATATGTTTGAGGAATGTCAAACAAGTTGGTAAGTAAGCATTCTGTATTAATTTGTCTGAATTTTGCTGTTCTCACCTTTCACAAGCAGATATCCTTTGGGGAGCTCATTTGCATACAGTGGCTATTAAAGAAACTCTTCAGACAATTTAGTCAGAACTATTATTTAGTAAAAGCTGTATTATAATCTTCTTGTAAGAGGAAAGACCTCAGGTGGTTTCAGTTTAGAAATTCACTTTAGGTGAATGGGTGGATAATCGTTGTTAAACTAGATTTCTTTTTTTTTTTTTTTTTTAAAGAAGACTGTTCACTTAAAAGTTCACTAAGACTCACTTGATGTGGACTGCCAGGGTGGTGGGTGACCAGTTTTCTAAAAAGTCTTAATCTTCTTAAAGTTTACCTTCTTAAAGTATTTTTAAGCATTTTTACCAGGAACCACATTTATTTTTCCAGGAGAAAGTTGTGAGTTAAATCATTTAAAAAGAAAAAACTAGATCAATATGGGGGAACTTTTTCTTTTAAAACCCCTGTTTTTGGCTCTTATAACTTTTAAGTATCTGTCTTACCAAAAAAAAAAAAAAAGAGAGAGAAGAAATGGCGATGCCTTTATCTCTTTATGTTAATTAAATACCTTGCCTTGTTAATCATTTTAGAGTTATTTTTCATTTTTTGGAAAAGGAGACCTGTAAGCTTACAAAACATACACAGTGGTCATGCCAGAATTATTTGTACCTACACTGATATTATTCCTTTAATTTGGCTTCCTAATTTGGGAGGGATTTCCAAATAAATACTGGATGCAAATCAATGTGGGGAATCACTGTTTCATGCAGCATGTGTGCTGGAATTATGTGTGATTCTGTGTGTCACAATCTAAGTAAGAAGTAGGACAAGGGGCCTCCCTGGTGGTGCAGTGGGTTAAGCAACGCACTGTGAAGCATCTGCAGCCACTGCAGCACGAGTTCGATCCCCAGCCAGGAAACATATGCGCCCACATGGCACAGCAGTGTATTTCAGCTAATCTGCCTGTTCTGTTCCCCACTCTGTCTCTGGTGAATCCTCTTACCCTCCCACACCTCTGGCCTGTACCCCAGTTCTTGAATGCATAAATAAATAAAATTTTAAAAAAGAATTGAGGTTTTTTTTCAAAAAAAATTGGGATAAGAGGCATCTATAAGTGCATGAGAACCTCCCTGATGACCAGAATTAGAGCTAAAGGGTTGGAAACAGAGCGCTAACTCATACCTGTACGTTTTGCACAGCTTTAGAGTGGGACTGCCGTGGGGAGTGCTTCCTACTGACGTCATCAGGGGGTTGTCTGCACCCCATCAGGTCTGGTAATCAGCTTCCAAATCTCTCCTTCAGCTGCATAAAGTTTGTCGATGTTTCTAGAAGTGGCAACCATTGCTACTTGTCAGGTTCTAACTCTGCCAGTCGTTTCCTTGAAGGATTTTGCAGCATTATTTGCTTATATGAAGTATAATTCTTTTTCCTCATCTGTGAGAAAGTTTAAGCCTCATATTTTCAACAGAATCTCAGAGTCTCTCCCACGGGATTGATGTACAAGTATGGCATGAAAGTTTGCAAGTTTATTATAGTTAGGAAGAGGGCTTTTTTTTTTTTTTTTAAGGAAAACTTTATTTTTACTCATTTAACCCAATTTCAAATGAATTGCAATTTTTTGTGGCATCATCTATAAATTCATCTTAGTATTCACTTGGATTTTCCATTTAAAATTTTCTATAGGGTCTGTCCTCATAGGCAGGACATTTTATACAAACTGGATTCTAATGGAGTGTGGCAATGTGGGGAAGAATTCTAAGGTTTTAGACCCTAACTTCTAAAAATTGGATGAGTAAAACTTCACAATGTTATTTCTTTAGTGAGTTTTAAGGGGCTGATTGAAATAAAATAGCAACTAAGGGAGACTTAGAGCAACAGTTCCTGAACTATGTGTGTCTAGACAGAGTTCCTTTCAGTTTGAACACTTAAAGCCTGCGAAACTAAGGAATGGAGATGGAAGAAAAAGAATAAAAAGGCCTTTATCATATGCCTACCAGAATAGCAGAAATATAGCAACAGCATTCCAAGACAATACAATCTAATTTCCAGTACTGGTTTCATTCAGCCCTACAGAACAAATTCTGTACAAGCAGCTCTCAGGCCAGCTGTTCACATTTACAGAATTTTCTCTTTCTAGATAAGGAGTTCTGTGAACCCTGACATTTATGTGCTCTGGTAATTAGTCTGCCAAGCAAAGTCAACTCACACTAAGAAGTATGAACTCATGAGTTAATTCCCTGCTGTATCAGTAGTTATGATTGTTGGTACATTGTGATTCACTGCCAATGGGAACATAAATGGTGTAGCCTCTTTGGAAAACCTCTGGCAGTTCTAATAGTTGAACAAAGAACTACCATATTATCCAGCAATTCCACTTCTAGGCCTATACCCAAGAGACCTGAAAACATATGTCCACACAAAAACTTAAAATGGCCAACAAGTAGAAACAAGCCACATGTCATTGAATGATGAATGAATAATCAATGGAATATTATTTAGCCATAAAAAGTAATGAAATAGTGATATATACTACAATGTAGATGGATCCTTAAAAGTGCTACATAAGTGAAAGTTCTACCACAAAAAATCCTTTTTTAAAAAATGATTCCATTTATATGAAATGTCCAGGACAAGCAAATCTATCGAGACAGAGTAGATTTTGTGGTTGACCAGAGAGATGGGAAGGAGATAATGCGATTCATTTGGGGGTAATGAAAGTGTTTTAGAATTGTGATAAATGATGCATAACTCTGAATATACTAAAAGTATAAAAATATACTGAATATACTTATATATTTCAAATAGCTGAATTGTATGGTACAAGGATTATAACTCAATAAGACTATTAAAAAATGATAAGAGGGGCCTCCCTGGTGGCGCAGCGGGTTGAGCGATGCACTGTGAAGCATCCAATGCACAGCAGCACGAGTTCAATCTCTGGCCTGGGAGGGGACCCACGTGGCACAGCAGACCTCTCCTGCCTCACCTGCTGCTCCCCTCAGCAGTGTGTTTCAGTCACTCTGCCTGTTCTGCTCCCCACTGTCTCTGGTGAATCCTCTCACCTCCCACGACTCTGACCTGTACCCTAGCTCTTGTACAGATAAATAAATCTTTAAATAAATAAATCTTTAAAAAAAAATGACAAGAGAACCTGGCACAGTACTTACCACCAAGATTTTAAGGTTTTTCTCTGATATTTCTTTCAGAAGCCAGGACCTCTGACTTATGACTTATGACAAGGCCTTTCATCAAATGTAAGAGAGCAAAATCCATTGGTTGATGTCAAGACTCCAAAGTGCTGCTTTAACTAACTACAGAGTCAACTGGATCAGAATAGGAGTCAATGGAATTCCCCCACTAGAGAGGAAGCGATAAACAATTGGGACTTTCCATAACTATTACATAAGGACGTAAGTGATCACCACCCCCAAAAGGGAAGGATGTATTACAGTCATTGAAGCTTTTGACAGATCGCTAGGATATTACCATTTGTCTTGAAAATGGTAAAGTGGTGTCAGTTACCTCCAACTGATAAAGGTATAGTTCTATGAAAAACTCTCCTTAGAAGTAGATGTATTGTCAGTCCTTACCCATGAGCAGAAGTATGCTACTACCCACTTAGGGTACACAACGTACTCACAGGATCACTCTACCTATAGAAATTCAGTTGGTGTTTTGTGTCGCTCTTTCCCCATATTCTGAACTTGATAAATAGGAAAATTCACTATGGGAAGCATCCATATTATCCAGAAATTCCACCTCTAGACCTATACCCAAGAGACCTGAAAATATATGTCCACACAAAAACTACGGGAAGCATCAATCATAGGTAATGATTTCTAGTATCCTCTTTGTGTGGGCCACCTGCCGGTAAAGGTGAGGGAGCAAGGCTTTGGTGCCATCTAGTGGCTGTCTAGGAAAAAGCAAAGATGGTTTGGGTACAAAAGACAAGACAATCTGTTTTATTACTTCAAGACGGTGTGGGGTCTAATTTCAGATAACAGGAACAAAAAGGACTTTCAGATAAGAATCCAAGTGTCCAATAAAATACCTTTTGCTATTTTATTAGCCAAAGTTTAAGGATGCTTTGTAACAACACAGCAGAAGGCAACATGACAAACTGCAATTCCACCTTCTAGAAACGTGAGGAGTCCTTTATTGTTCTGTCTGCTTATAGCTGTTTGCAGATTTTATATCTCCAAAATTTTCATGAAAGTTAATGGAATCTTTCACGTTTTAGATTCTTTTATATTTTTTGGCAGTCCATTATTTAAATCTCTAATAATATAGATTTGGGAAGTTATAGCAAAAGAAAACATTTACTTCAATACCTCATATCAAAGACTGTACATTGACCCTCAAGCATATGATATGTGTATTCAACTGGATTATTAGCACTTCATTATACATATTTGCAAATTATTTTATCTTAATGTATCTCAAGATATATATTCTAAGTATGCATACCAAAGAATGATAGGTGTATTATTTAGACCTTTACATTTTGACTTTAAAAATGAAATTACTCTTATAAAGCATATTTTAAGACCATTGATGGATTTGATTCTTGTAATTTGAATATTAGGGGAAAGTACATTCCACACAGACAAGAGTATAGGAAAACATACTTTTTAACAATTTTACTGAGATAGAATTTATACACCATACAGTTCCCTCATGTCCAGCATGTACATTTCAGTGGCTTTTAAGAAGTTCCTTGAATTGTGCAACCACCACACAATTTCAGAGCATTTTCATCACTTCAGAAAGAAGCCCTGTGCCGGTTAGCAGCACCCCTCATTTCTCTCAACACACGCCCTGCCCTACCATCTATCTCTCTAGATCTGTCTATTCTGGACATTTCCTGTAAGTAGCAGCTACAGAAAATAATACAGTTATTATTTTTTCTTGATCTTTTGTGACTGGTTGTAAAAAGTTCTGTGCTATCTCCAAGTACTTATAGTCTCTCTGTTCTGCTTAATTTCTTTTTTGAATAAACAAAAATATATGATTAAAAACTCTTAATGTTAACTAGTGACCTTGGGATTACTATTTAAATGGACATTAAATAAATTAATCATTATTGTTATTAAATACACACCCCAAATGTCACTTAGGTAATGCAAACAGAGTGATTTTGTGGTTCCACATGGTTTGCAACGTTACCTGAATCTTGTATGCCCATTAGTTATTACGATTAAAGTTGGTCAGACCCTATGTTTACACCCTCATAGTAGTAGTCTTGGTGTAAATAATGATACTTAGCTGGCATATAAAATAAATATTAGGGATTTAGAAAAATCCAAATGAATTCAGCTTATCAGAATATAAAAAACCCAAGACTTATGTTATATTGGCCTTTTATTCACATTGCAGCAAAAACAGATGAGAGCTTTTTCTTTTCCCGAAAATATTACTATACACACAAGTCCATACATATACACATATGCACAGCTTGATAAAATCACAAACGGACCACACTTGTGTAATCATCTCCCAAATCAAAAAACACAGATGACAGATACTTAGAAACCTCTTCCAGCTGCCATCACCAAACCTCTTCTGGGGTAACAACTATCTTGATTCTTACACCATGGATTAACTTTATGGATTTTGAACTTTATGTGAGTTGTACATAATGTCCTCTTTTGTGTCTGGTTTCTTCCCTCAACTTTACGTTTGTGATCTCTACCCATGTTATTGCCTGTTTTATTTATCCATTCAATTAGACATGACTTGACAATGTCCACCACACGCAGGAAAGTATGGGAAAGGTTGTGAGCAGCGCCCTCTTGCGGTATCATGCAACCACAGGCAGAAGAAAGTAGGTGGAGCGTCTCACTAGGGGGCTGCAACACTAAAGGCTTCCGTGACTGAGCCACTCAGTTCAGTTCCAGCTTTAGCACTGGAGCAAAGCCTCTGAGTGATTCACGCCACTGGTCACAGGTGGCACTGTCTCCCAGACCACATACAGAAGTTTTTGTGGATCCAGGAACTGATCAACAGAGCTTTGAGGACTTTTCTCCTCTTGCTCTTGCTCCATCCTTCCCAGGGCCCTGACTGTACTTCCCTTTTTAACTCAACGGCAAATGATTGATACAATTAAGGCTAGGGTGGGATGACGATGACAGGGAGAGCAGGAGACGTGTTCTGCTTTCTCAACTCCTGGATCAATTCTCCCACCCTCAGGTCATGGAGGTCAATGCCACATTCCAGTTTCCTACCAAGCAACTCATCTCATCACTTCAGTTTAAAAGCATTCAAACCTAAACGCTGTAGTTGCCAACATCAGTTCCCTCTGTCAGTGATGCTGATATCGTCTCATCCCCCAGACTCAGATTTCATTGATTCAGCAGGCACGCACACTCCATTCATCAGGAAAGAGAAATTTCTGAAAACTGGAGAACTGACTGAATTAATATTTTCTTGATCCTATTATAGCTCAGTGACCTCTTGAAGGTACTTCCTAGGCATCTTAATTTAGTACCTAAAATTTCTTGCCACGTGGGGCAGGTGTCCTGATCTTTGTGTATTTCGAACAGTAGATTTGTCAGGGCTTTACAAGTGGGCCCACCCTCCCATACATCTCTAACTTGAGAGGAAAACTGCAGCCAAAGCAATACCATGCTAGACCACCCCCCTGCCTTTTTTTGAAGTTTGATGCAAAAGACCATGTTCTTTTTTTTTTAAGATTTATTTATTTATGCATACAAGAACTGGGGCACAGGCCAGAGGCACAGCAAGTGAGAGGATTCACCAGAGACAGAGTGGGGAACAGAACAGGCAGATTGATTGAAACACACTGCTGAGGGGAGCAGCAGGTGAGACAGGAGAGTCTGCTGCGCCATGTGGGTCCCCTCTTTGGCCAGGGAGCTACTGTGCCGCGTATGCTTCACAGTGCGGTGCTCAACCCACTACACCACCAAGGAGGCCCAAAAGATCATGTTCTAAGAAAATTAGATGCCTGTGGTAGGAGCACAGCTCTATGGAAGAAAGAAAACAGGCTGGCTTCAGCTCCTTAATCTGAGTCGTCGCTGTGTGAACGACAGAGGACACTATGAAGGACATAAGGCAGCTCTAGGGTACAGGGCTTCCTGTGGACAATTGGCTGTTGGAAATTAAATGTAGCATAAGGCAGGTTCTCAAGCAGAGAAATTACATAAACACAAATATAAAGAGTCATACTTCAGACAGACACAGATCCTAAGGTGAAAATCCAAATAACTACATGCGTCATATTTATAGCTGATGTATGGGGAAAGACCATACATTAAATATTAGAATCATTTTGCACTTACTCTAAGAATCTACTCTTAGATTGAAAGAATAGGAGGCTTTGGACCCCATCTAATTTTCCTCATATATGATCCATCAGATAAGCAGAATCACTGGAAATGTGGTCTTTCTCTTTCTCCTTTATCTCTTCTATTCAACACACAGGTAAATGTGTCAATGTCTACATATTAGACAATTTCCCTCAACAATGTCAAACTGTGAAAAATGGTCACTCCCAAAGAACATAAAGAAAGAAATAAAGTCCATGCATGCAAGAGCTTGAAGCTTCAGAGAGGATGCATGAACTTGGCATTGGAGAATGAATATCAAAGGCATGGGAGCAGGGAAGTGCAGAGCCCATGTTTAGGAAAAAGACTGCTCCAGGGTCACTGAGTCTAAGATCTGTGATGAGGAAAGGTGGTGAGTGACTATGAGGAATCCGGTCCCCCTCCATAGCCAGGACATGTGCTCACACTCAAGGAGGCCACAGCGTGGACTTCAGGTACATAGAACCAAAGCTCCAAAGTCCTTAGAGGTTTTCTTGGGACATCTTCCCCTACTCATTTTCCCTAAGAATCTCCTCTATGGTATCCCTTGGTGTGAGAGTAGGAGCAAGAGTGGCTGCAATTTACCAGAATGACTAGAGCAAATAACTGAGCCTTAGTTTCCTCAGTTGCAAATAGGTCAAGAGGTTATGATCCCAGACTTTGGAGCGATATAAACTAGCAGTGAGAACCTTAGACAAGGAATTCCCTTAACTACACTGAGACTCGGAAACTTGTCAGTAAAATGATTGTAACAATAACTACCTTGACAGAAGGGTTAAGAGGAATAATAGAGATAACATGCTTTGTCAAAGTATGGTTTACAGTAAACATTAATTACCATAATAGCTGAGAAAATGACACTGAATTACGTAAATCAATGAGATTTAATTGTCACCAAAGATACGAATTATTCCCAGAAGAGATCTTTTGGGTCATTGGCTAAATTGCGCAGACAGAAACAAAATTCACCCAGACGCTTGAACTAGCAAATTGCTTCCTCAAAGTGCACACAGGCGGGCCACGCCTCCAATCAGCAGGCCCCGCCCCCACCGTTCCTGCCATTAGCTGGTAGACCCACCCATTGCTCCTTTTCCCGGCTCCTCCCACTGTTCCGCCCCGGCCCCGCCCCTCCGGCCAAGCGCATGCGCCTGCGCAGCGTAGGCCGCCGTCCGCGGTGATGAGGTTATTAGTACGGGGTTGTTGGGGAACGCGGTCGGCAGGAGGCGGCGCGGGTGGGAGACTCAGCCCCCAATGGATAGCGCTGGCGGGTCTCGGCCGGTCATCTGGTGGGGAGGATGGCCGAGGCGCCCGCGTCCGCGAGAAGCCGCCATGGCGAGTGCTTTTCTTCGGCACAGACCATTTCGCCCGCGAGGCGCTACAGGCGCTGCACGCTGTCAGGTACCGGGGCCGGGCGTGGGGGACCTGGCTGCTGAAGTCGCGGCTGTCGCGCCTCCGCGGCTGACCCCGAGGGCTTGTTCTTCGCGTCTGCGAAAGCAGCGGCGCCGGAGCCGGACGGGTGTGGGCCCAGAACTCCTGGAAAGTACGCAGCGCCCGCTGGTCGGGTCATGTCTGCACGCCCTACTCCGGGTCCTGTATCTGTTCTGACGTTAGCTGGAGCCTTGCGGTGCCAAGTCTGTGTTAGCCGCTTTGCACTTCGCCTCTGTCCATTCCCTCCGCCTCCCTGTCCCTTTTGCCTTTAGGGAAACCAGAGTTCAGAAAGGTTAAGCGCTAAATCAAGGTCACCAGCTGAGCTGTTTGGGTCTAAAACGGGTTCCGACTTCAGTCTTCCTCTTCCCATTTATCCTACCGCCTCCTACACATGTGATTTGTACCCTCTAATCCTTTGGGTTTCCTCTTACCTGGCACATGCATCTTCTCTGCATACCCACCACATCTTTCTTTTCTCATCTCCTCCCTGTTTACTACGGGACCTAATTTTCTGCAGCAGAAATAACATCAAAGTCCAAAAACGACCATTCAAATGAATAAACTTAGAAATCAGAACCCTTAGTTACACATCTAGTGTTCCTAAAATTTAACGATTCTTGTTTATTGAGGAAAAATTACTAGCACTTCAACCAGTCCTTAAAGGCCTTGGTACTTAGATAGTGGATGTACTTGTATATACCATTCTTCTTCCTTATCCCCAACCTCTGTTTTCATTTACCCACTCCTTTTTTTCCCCCCAGATATACTCCACATGCAATCTCATTTCTGTCATTTTCATCAAGACTTTCTCATCAGTCCCCTTATATCATATTCCTCCCTCCACCCCATCCTATATACTTCATTTCTCAATATATACATGCAGTACCTTCTAAATAAATGAACAGTTGTCGAGTAGTGGAATATTATGCAGGAGGTAAAAAGAAAGGGTAGTGCTACATGTGATGTATTGTCATGGAATTATCCCCATGGCGTGTGTTTTTGTTTCTTGTTATTTTAATAGTCATTGCTTGAATAACAAATGGTTACAATACAGAATTCAAAAGATTCAAAGTATATACAGTAAAAAGTCAGTTCTTTCCACCTGTCTCCCAGTTTTTCTCTTCAAAGATACCCTTTGTGGTTTCTTATTTCTGTCAAAATGTTCTGTGCACATATAAGCATAAATATATTTAACCCATTTTTTAGAAAGACACATAATAGCATGTGTGTGTGTGTGTGTATATATATATATATCTCACTAGAAGGAAAAATGCAGATCACTATACATGCTATCCCATATGGTATCCCAATTGTGCAAAATATCTGTACTGTCTGTGCATTTACCTTCCTGGTTTAGTTCTATATATACACAGAAATTTCAAGAAACATTCTCTCCAAAGAGTAGACATTTGCTACATGTGGCTCTTTACACTTAAATAAAGTAAATAAAAATTTAGTCTCTCAGTTCCGCTAGTTTTAATCATTTAACTTTAAAAGCTTTAGGAGTTTAATCATAAAAATGCCTTGTAGGTGTTTAGTTTAGCTTTCAGATATTGCCTTAACACATTTTCTTTTAATCTTAGGGAAAACAAAGAGGAGAAGTTAATTGAAAAATTGGAGGTGGTCACCGTGCCCTCTCCATCACCAAAAGGACTTCCAGTGAAGCAATATGCTGTCCAGTCTCAGCTTCCGGTGTATGAGTGGCCAGATGTGGGATCTGGAGAATATGATGTTGGAGTTGTAGCATCATTTGGCCGACTTTTGAGTGAGGCTCTTATTCTTAAATTTCCCTAGTAAGTTTTATTTATAAGGAAATACATTATTAAAACCTTGGTCTTTATAAATTAACATGGATTAGAAAGTACAATAATTTGAACTCTTTGTATTCTTTACTATCTCCTCTTTTTAAAAAAATGTTGTCATGATTATAAAAATGTATGCTTCTTTTTATCACTGTCTGTGGGCTTTTATCTACCCTTATTTAAATTTCATCTATATGCTAACAATCAAAATCTATCCCTCTAGTTCAGCTCTCTCCCCAGACTACATTTAAACCATCCAAAACTGCATTTCTGAATTTCAGCTTAAGGCTGCTCATCTTCATTTCAGTAAACTTCAGCCTAACAATAGTTGGGAGTCATTTCGTCCATCAGGATGTCTGGTTCAAAATCTGTTCATAAGTTGAATTGTCACTTTGTTCAAAATTCTCTAGAGATTTCTCAGAATAAAACTTAAAGGTTCTTGTAATGACCAAAGAGAACCTTCCTACTTGGTTTGGTTCCCTGCTAGCTCTCTGGACTCATCTCCTAGTACTATCCCTTTGCTTCATTCAATTCCAGCCATACTGGCCTCCCTGATGTGCCCAAACTTGCCAAGCATTCAGCTTCCTGAAGCCTTTTGTGCTTACTATTTCTTCTATCTAGAAACCTTTTCTCCCAAATACATGCATGACTTACTCCCTTACCTCCTCATGTCTTTACTCAAATGTCTTACTGTTTGTTTTTGATCACTGTTAAGATTGTAAATCCTACCCACTACACCTGTGCCCTTCTCTTTATTTTTCTCCATAGAACTGAGCATCATCTGTCAGACTTTTTACATGCTTTTTATTACTTTCCTCCCTCTTTTTGCACATGAGCTCTCCTCAGACAGAACTTTTTTTTCTTTTTTATTCAATTGTTTGTGTCTCTAGCACTTAGAACAGTGCCAGCACATGGATTGTGCTCTGTAAGTGTTGGATGAATGAGACAGACTTAACAGTGAAACTTAAAATATAAGGCTCTCATGTACTTACACTCTTAAGTGTATACTCATACTGATGGAGACACCATTAAACTAATTACAGATTAGTAAATTAAATAGCTCATCAAAGGGTGATAAGTATATTGGGATAAACAGCAAAAGTGAATAGGTTATTTGATAGAAATTCAAGAAGCTTGTTTTAGACATTCTGTCTGCAAACTTAAGTGAGGGTAATTTTGTGACTAAATGACTAAATTTAAATATACTTCACATTGTCCATGAAATGCATGATAAAGTTTATGTGGTCCTTAAATAGTAAAAAATGGGTATTTTGTTTTCATTTAAAACCTCACAGACATCATGAGCTGCTGTGAAACATCTTTGGAACAATGAATAATATTCTTGTCCTTTAATTAACTGAGTTTCATTGTCTCTTATGGTAAGAAACTAAACTTAGCTCTGGCTTCCTTTTCAGGAGGTCCAAGACTAGGTTTGTTATTTTTTCAATATTTCTGGAAAAGTTTAATGATGAAAGTAGCATATTAGTTTAGGTAAAAGTAACTAAATGGTAAAATCCACTTGCATACTAATCTCTGCCTTTTTTTTTTTTTAAACTCAGTGGCATATTGAATGTCCATCCTAGCTGCCTCCCAAGGTGGCGTGGCCCAGCCCCCATAATCCATACTGTCCTTCACGGAGACACAGTTACTGGAGTGACCATTATGCAGATCAGACCTAAAAGGTAGAACATTTTCTTGAGGGTTTTTTGGTAATGATTTTGAATGTTGAGATCAGTCTGTTCGAGAATGGATGAATGATACTGACTCCAAGTGCTTCCTCTGCTTTGGAACCTTCTGTTTTCCTAGTTTCTGACATAAACCGTTGTGTTTTTGATATTTACCTTATATCAAATTACCTAATGTGAAATGTTTAATTGCTTGATTATAATAACTTGATAACTGGCAACTGGATTTCTATAAAAGATGTAATGTAAATGAGAGGTGGATTTTTCTTGTAATTGCAGACTATTGATACTCAAGAATATTACAAAGCTCAGGAGACATAGAAGATAGACGTATTAGACAAATTAGAATACTGCAAACTTGCTTACAGAGTCAGCTGCTTTTCTTAAATATTTCTTTCTGCAAGCATTTGTATCCTAGTTGCCATGAATCTTGATTCTGCTAATTCTAGCTTCTTTTTTTTAAAAAAAAAGATTTCATTTATTTTTGCATAGAATAGTGCAGGTCAGAGGTGTGGGGGTGAAAGAATTCACCAGAGACAGAGTGGGGAGCAGAACAGGCAGACTTATTGAAATATGCTGCTGCGGGGTGTGGTGGGTGAGACAGGAGAGGCTTGCTGCACCACATGTGGGTCACCTCCCCAGCCAGGGATCAAGCGCAGGCCATTGTAGTGATAGCACTGACAGTGCTGTAACTCTAGCTCTGTGCTCAATTTTTGGGCCTAAAGTAAGAACACATTGTATACCAATGTATAATATAATTGTCTCAAACATTTAATTTTTTTTTTAAATCATACCCACAATCTAAGAAACATTTAAAATTGTTTCAGGAGTATATTCTCTCTGCCTGTTTCAGGAGTATATACTCTCTGCCTGTTATCACATGGGGTGCTAATGGAAAAGAATAATTCACAAGTGCGTAAGAACACTCAATATCTGGGATTTGCTATAACTTCTGAAAAAAATAGGAGTACAAGATGAACCAGGAGTGGCAAAACTAAAAAATTAAGTGTTGTATATATGGTGGTTCATTAAACTAGTCACTCTTTTTTTTTAATATAATTTTCCTTAATAAACATTTTATTTAAGCTCATAGCATGAAAAAATTAACAAACTACAAAGTTAATATTTAAAGCAAAGCATATTTCTGCCAATAGCTGATGGCCAGCATTTACATGTAGGACGTGTAGGAATACAAATACACTTGTTCCTATTTATAATCAACAATGATTATAATCCAAACAAAAGTCTGGTCCTTTGAGAAAGGAAATATAGGAAGAAATAATTATGAATTTCCTACGTATACTTCCTTGGGAAATAAATTGTTTGCTATGTGCTTTCATTATATAAATAGGGAAATTTTATACTATTTAGTACTAATAACAGAATTATTTGTAACTGCAGTCAAATCCCATATATATATATATATATATTTGTACTTTTTTCCTCTGGGAAAAAGCCAATTTAAAATCTAAGTAGGAGGGCCTCCCTGGTGGCGCAGTGGGTTAAGCAACGCACTATGAAGTAAACCGCAGCCACTGCAGCACAAATTCCATCCCTGTCTCCGGCCAGGAAGGGGACCCACATGGCGTGGCAGACCTCTCCTGCCTCGCCCACTACTGCCCTCAGCAGTGTGTTTCGGTCGAGCTGCCTGTTCTGTTCCCCACTCTGTCTGGTGAATCATCTCACTTCCTGCGACTCTGGCCTGTACCCCAGCTCTTGTATGCTTAAATAAATAAGTCTTTAAAAATAAATTAATTAATTAAATAAAATCTAAGTATGGGCCAAATTTTGCTCTTTCTTTTTTCAGGCTGTTATTTCTCCCTTGTTAATAACTAAAAGTCATATTGTGTGTGTATGTGTGTGAGTGTGAGAGAAAGAAAGCTGTGTGCACAAATATATTGATCTTAAGAAATAGTCACTAGTCATATTATTTGCTTTTGATTTTTTTATAGGTTTGATGTAGGGCCAATTCTCAAACAGGAAGTGGTTCCTGTGCCACCCAAAACTACCTCAAAGGAATTAGAAGCAGTGCTGTCAAGACTGGGTGCCAACATGGTACAGTTCTCCAATATCCCACTGTTCTTTATTCATTTACTCAGTGTTCTTAGTGGTTATGATGATTTTATGATGTATAATTTTAAGCTTCTTTTTTTAAAAAAAGAGAGTGACTTCTATCCCTGGGTTTCTAAAAGTTAGTTTGGCATCTGTAATCTCATGTAAATCTTTGAGGATTTATACAAAGTGAGTACTCAATAAAAGCTTTCAAATGAAAGCATGTGAAAATATGTGGGCCACTGCTTTTCACAACAAAGCCTTTAGCCTGTTTACACTGTCACTTTCCTCAGTCTGAGATGTACCTTCCATCCCTGCTTGATGTAAAATTTGCCTAACCAATAGCATTTCCTAAGTGATTTTTAGCTCCCACTTCTATGCCTGAGTTCCTGTCATTTGCGTCCTAAGCACTGTCTCTTGCTAACCCCCTGGCTACAAATGAACAACGTAGGCTTGTATAACTCGTTGACAGCACACAGTAAAGTCTGAGTAAATGATCAATGACCAAATTATTTTCATACGAACTGTTAATTTTCTATAGAGGAAAACTTTTAAAATATGTTTTATTGAGTTAATATTGGTTTACATTGTTGTTTCCATAATAGAAGTGTACAGTCCCCTCTTCAGGTATTGTTGCCCTGTTGCACCCACCAGCAAAGAACCCATACTCTACAACCTTTACACAGGAAAACCTCAGTACATAAATGGTGCTTCCTATTCTGGACATTCATCTCAGAAAAAACCATTATAATGGTGACTGTCATTTATTGAGCACTGGCATGTGTGCCAGATCTGTTTTACATACTCTGTAGACTGACTTGGCTTTTTTTTTTAACCTTCCTAACAAACCTTGAAGTAGCTGTTGCTGTCACCTGTCTTACACCTTTGATCTATAAACCACCAAAGGTCACTGACAAGTAAAACACTCACACAGCTAGTAGGTGGTAGAACTGGGAATTGTGACTTGAGAATACATTTTCCTTTCTGGGAGGCTCCACTGCTTCCTATGTGCAGAGCGAGAGAGTGGATATCCAAACATATGCCGCCCACATACTGAAAGTTGTGCAGTTTAAACCAATTAGCATACTACCTTACCTGCCCTACAGCTTCTTGAAAATTATAAACTTCATGGCACTGAATTGTAATGTATCTCTGCTTTTGTTCTGTTCATCTTGAATACATTGCTGTCTCCTTTTTTTTTTTTTTAAGCTTATTTCCGTTTTGAAAAATTTGCCTGAAAGTTTGAACAATGGAAGGCAACAGCCAGCTGAGGGGGTGACGCATGGTGAGTGATGGCTGCAGAGACTCACATCTTTCATTTGGTTTTGTTTGCTGTGATGGCATCTGAGCTCTCGGACTTCTTCACTGTAATTCTGTCTAGACTGAGTGCCCACTTGTGTGTCCTTTTCTGAGGAATGGTTGGTAAAGTCTCCCTCCCCTCCAAATATGTAGCCTGAGGAAAGGTTGGAATTTTTTTCTCTTTAATTTTGAAGTACTAAACACAGAGATAAGTTGAAAGATAGTAACTACCTATTCAACCCAGAGTGAATAATTAATGTTTGGCCTCATTTTTTGTTTCTCTCTGTGTATATATGTGTACTTTTTAATATATGTACTTTAATTTCTGCTTAACTACTTGAAAGTAGACATCATGGCCTCTCATCCCTAAATACTTCAGCATGCATTGCCTAAGAAAAATGAACAGTTTTCTAGTAGCATCTAATAGCCAGCACATTCTTAAATTTTCCTAGTTATCTAAAAACATACTTTATAGTTGCATATTTTTTCAAACTAGGACCCAATTAATTGTATTTAGTTGTTGTGTCCTGTTAGTCTCTTTAATCTAGAATAATTCTTCCACTGTTTAATTTCCTTCCATGTCACTGACTTTTTGTCTATTTCCTCCCAGTATTGTTTAACTTGGTTTTATAACTCTTACTTTGCCTATAAATTGGAAGTTGTAAAGACTCGATTAGATTCAGGTTTAAAGATTTTGGAAAGAGTAATTCATAGGTAATACTGTGTACCAGTGATATTTGGTTAATTTGTTTTCAATTTTGAGGATTGTTTTTCAGTTTTGTTTATAGTTTCATTTTATTTATTGACTATGTAAGACATTTACATGATTCAAAAGCTAAAACTATTTAAAAGGGTAAACTCAGAGAAGTCTCACCTCTGTCTCTTCCAGTCTTCAGACATCATTTCAGTAAGCTATACTGTGTATCAAGGCTAGCTACCATGAAATTTGATCACTTAGTTGAGGTGGCAACCACCAGATTTTTCCAACATAAAAATTCATTTTCCTTTTTGGAAATTAGCAGATATCTGGTTCTGTCACCACCTTTCACATAACAATTTCAAGACAAATTGACTCCTTTTCCCTGAGTGAATTACTCCATTAGGGATTATAAAATGGTGATTTTCCAGTTCCATTTACATTTAATGTTTGGCATTATTCTGCAAATAATGAGCTTTTTTTTCCTCATTAATTTGGGATGAACTTTAGTTCATCCTAGGATGGCAGGAGAAGTGCCTAATTCTTTCTCTAATTATTAATTCTCTAATAAGGAGTCAATGCCATAATTGCCTTCATTTATGACGGCAAACAGGGTTTTTAATTATTTGACTCAAATATTTTAATTTATTGTGTTTCACCATTAATTACATTCATAATTCTCTGTTCTGCTCAGCTTGTCCCAAATTTGGCATGTAGGATTCCCTTAAAGTTGTTGCCTACATGCTTCTGTCACCACCCCCTGCTCCCCAACTAGCTTTTGAAAGCTTCCTTATTTTCCATCTCAAGATATCCCAGCATTGGCAGATGACCTCTCCTCTGCTCTCCTTTGCAGGGTATTCGGCCTTTCCTGTTTGTTGTTGTTGTTTAAAGAAATGTCTCAGCCTCACTTTGTAAATCCTCTGACCCACACTGGAATCAGCCATCTCCCCACCCATTCATTGTGGAGGTTGGTCTTTAGAAACCATCCAGTGCAACAGTGTGTTCTTAGATGAGTTGTCGTTGGACAAGGCTAGGCATTGTATTTTTAAAGAACATTTGTATTCGTACTGTTTTTGATTCTAATTTTAAATTGCAGGGTTTTCTTTTATTTTAACACTGAATATATTTTTTTAAAAATAAATACTGAACAGCTGTTTGCCATGCATAAAATAATTTCAAAATACAAACAGCTAATACTGAATACAATAAAACTACTAAAGGATTTAAGGGTTTTGTTTGTCCTTAGACTATATCCTACCTTAGGTATGTAGTCGGACTGTTATGTTCATGACTTAAAAGTTAAAGCTGTTTGAAAGGGTACTCAGAGAAGTCTCACATTCTTCTCTCCCAAATCCTGTTCCCTTGTTCGATAGGTGACTGTTTTTATTAGTTTCTGATTTAGCTCTCCATTTTCAAATAAAAACAAAAAACATATATTTTAATCAATGTTTCCCTTTTCCCCTTTGCAAAACAGTTTTATATAGTCACACTTAACATTCTGTAATTGCTTCTGGATTTTGAATCATAGTTAAAAGGACTTTTCTATTCCTAGGTTATAAGAAATTCATCCATGTTTTCTTCTACTACTTCAATGCCTTACTTATTTGTTTCATCTTAGATTATGGAAATTTTCAAACCTATACAAGTTGAGAAAATGATATAGTGAATTCTCTCTTAGCTGTTATTTGGCATGAAGTTATCATTTCATGACCACTAAGCCTGATAGACATCTTGCTACTGCATTTGTCTTGCAGCCCCTAAGATTTCTGCTGGCACCAGCTGTATAAAATGGGAGGAACAGACTTCAGAGCAAATACTGAGACTTTATCGTGCCATCGGAAATATAGTAAGTTGGAAATCAATTGCAGTTTTACTTAAGTATGTGCATCTAAGTCACTTTAAAATATTTTTATTTAGGAATGAATCTCATAAATTAAACCTCAGAATCTTAAAAAGCATTAAAAAATGTTATCGTGGTAAAATATACATAATATAAAGTTTATCTTAAACATCTTAAAGTGTATAGTTTATTGGCATTAAGTACATTCACATTGTTGTGTAGTCATTACTACCTGCCATCTCTAGAATTTTCTGTCATATCGCACCAAAACTCTGTACTCATTAACTCCCTATCCCCCCTCACATGGTCCCTGGTAATATCTATATTCTGCTTTGTGGTTTATATATGTATTTCCCTATTCTAGGTATTTCATATAAGTGGTATTATACAATACTTGTCCTTTTGTCTCTGCTTGTCTCACTAAGCGTAGTATCTTTAGGGTTCGTCTGTGTTGCACTATACATCAGAATGTCATTCCTCTTTAAGTAATAGTCCTTTGCAGGTTTATACCAGAATTTTTAATCCATTCAGCTTTTGGAAGAGGTTTAGGATGTTTCCACCTTTTGACTATTGTGAATAGTGCTGCTATGAAAATTAGTGTGTAAATACCTGTTTGAGTCACTGCCCTCAGTTCTTTTGTGTATCTGAAATTGATTTTTAAAATATTCTCCAAACTTTGAGTTTCTTTAGGGACCTTAGAATTTAAAAGCACATTCAAATGTATGTTTTTCAGTTGTCCATTACCAAGTTACACTATCCCATCTGATAGATGAGGAGATTGAAAATGAAGTACTAATTTTGGGGTGTCTGATCAGTAAATAATGAAACTAAATCAACTTTGGTCATGGAGGAAATTTCAGTTGTTGAGGTGACTTTGATGGCATCCATGGTGGTGAATAAGGTGGCAATGGGAGTGGCTATAATGGATTTGGTAATAATGAAACAGTCTTTGAGGTGGTGGAAGCTAGAGTGGTTTTGGCAGTCACTACAATCTTAAAGTTTTAGACCCATAAGAGGAGGAAACTGGCGGCGGTAGCTCCAGGCCTCATGGTGGTAGGTGCCAGCACT
Source organism: Galemys pyrenaicus (assembly GCA_019455555.1). Taxonomy (NCBI): domain Eukaryota; kingdom Metazoa; phylum Chordata; class Mammalia; order Eulipotyphla; family Talpidae; genus Galemys; species Galemys pyrenaicus. The sequence continues at coordinate 218,543 of JAGFMF010011880.1, forward strand.
TTGCCAAACCACGAAACTAAGGTACAGCAGTAGTCACAGAGGCTTTAATTAGCTGTGAGGAAACAAAGCTTAGCTGTAGAAGAGAAGATTTGTGCACTCAGCTAAGTACAGTGGTGGCAGGACTGCACTATTCAAAGAAGACATGTTTTAGACAATACTCATGGATGGGCAAAAAAACCAAAGGACTATATTTGTGGCTGATTTTATAACAGGTTATTTCAGTTCTGTTCTGTGAAAAGTATAAAGCATTCCAACAAAGGGTTCTAGTATGTTTTTCTTTTCTTTTTTGTACCCATGCTGTTGATTACTGAATGTAAGTCTAATCATAATGCTGAATAATTTTTAAAAGTTAAACCATCAGCACAAAAACTATATGCACAACAGTATTTATTACAGCATTATTTACAAGAGCTAGGACATGAAAGCAGGCTAAATGTTGATCAGTAGACATTTGGCTCAAGATGTGGTATAGCTACACACTATGGAATACTGTTCAGGCATAAGTAAAGGTGAAATGCAGCCATTTTCAGCAAAATGGAGGGAATCTGAAAGAATTATGTGTAATAAAGCAAGTCACAACAATAATACACTGGACATTTGTTTAGCAGGCGGCATGATAAAGTAAAATATTTACAAAAAACTAGCAGACATTAAATACTTCGGGTTCTAAGGAGGGAGCCCTCCTCCGGGGGCTCTAGGGAGGGAAAGGGACAAGGTGCTACAAGGGATGCAGGTGAGCAAAATAACTTAAAGATTAACACAGAATCATAGTTAAAAGGGTCTGGGATTGAGTATAATCCTTTATCATACCTTCTTTAATTTTTTTTTTTGCAGATTCCATTGCAGACACTCTGGATGGATAATACCATTAAGCTTCTAGATTTAGTAGAAGTTAGTGGTTCAGTCCTCACTGGTATGAACTTTTTTTAAAAAAAGATTTGTTTTGTTTATTTATGCATACAAGAGCTGGGGTGTAGGCCAGAGGTGCAGGGGGTAAGAGGATTCACCAAATACAGAGTGGGGAGCGGAACAAGCAGATGGACCGAAATACACTGCTGAGGGGAGCAACAGGAGAGACAGGAGAAGTCTGCTGTGCCATGTGGGTCAGCTCCCTGGCCAGGGATGGAAATGCTGCAGTGGCTAGTGATAGCTTTGTAGTGCTGAGACTTAACCCCTTTACCACCAGGGAGGCCCCAGTACGAACTTTTGAATAAATGACAATGAAAATATTTTCATATAGTCTACTTGAAAATATGTCCATTTTACCATAGGTCACGTTTACTAAAAATAGAGATTCTTTCATTTTGTTTCAGTTCAGTAATTTATTATCTTTTTTGCAGTGTCCACTAACGTATTTTCTTGTTTAATCACCATAAAAACCTGGTAGGTAGGCAGGTCAGTATTTCTGTCCCATTTTAAGCTCTGTGATTTCCTACATTGAGGTTTTCAAGGAGTGCAAAATGACTTTGTTGATTTGATCCTGGGGAATAACATAATGGAAACCCAGGAGCACCATAGGCCAGGGTGTAATATTTCACCAGGCCAGTCTATTCCAGGGCCATGAGTATCCTCCCAAAGTGGTGGCCTGAACCACCAAAGGGTGATGGTTGGCTCAGAGGGAGTCAGGATTAAGACTTGTTTGGCCAGGGGTGAAAGAGCCAGCTTAGATCCTGAGCCCTCATCTCTCTCCATTAGTAGATCCCCAAAATGGTCCCCAAAGTGGTCTAAACTAGACGCAACATTTCAGGTCGATTTCTGAGAGACTGAAGAACTTAGCTTTTTATGGATGTGGAAAGCTTTTTATGGACGTGCCGGTGTTGGGTTCAAGACCAACACCGGCACCATGGTTCCATCACAAGCTTTGGTTGTAAGTCAGGACATCCGCAAATGTGTCCTCGTCACATCTGCTGTGTACTGCCTCCCAAGAATTATTTTGAATATTTAGAAGCATCACAACATTGCATAATTATTTATTCTCTCTCACATATCATTTTCCCCTCCACTCTTTAGATCAAAAATTAACAGGACAGGCTGTTTTTCCAGGATCAGTAATTTACCACAAACAGTCACAAATGCTGCTGGTTTGTTGCAAGGTACCTATTCCTTAAATTTCAAATTATCATATTTGTTTTACTGAGTTTATAGTTTTTGTATCATTTATCATTTTCAGTTAGGATTTCACTCAACCTCTTGGTGATCAGATTGAGCCAATGCACAATTTAATTTTCTTAGGATATAGAATCTGTCATAATTTTTTAAAAGTAATGAAGTTTTGCCAAGGCATTATTATTGAAACAATAAAAGATTTAGTAACTTTAGTGCTTTCTTAAAACAAAACTTGTATGTTCTCAGAAATCCAGAACAAGTCATCTTCTTAATAGGACTATCACAAGATAGTTTTGTTGAAAATCTGGTTCAGCTACTACCATTCAGGTATCTTACTTCAGCTGTTCAGTCGTGATCAGAGAGATTTCTTGACTATTTAAAATGACTTTGGGATTATTATTGTTTTAAAAGACAATAGCATTTTCCTGAAAAGTATTCCACATTCCTTCTATTTTGTGGGTATTTTCCTTCATATGGTGTTTATGTGAGATGTTTCATGTTCAAAAACAGTGGTTAAAGTGTATGATACTGATCCCCTGCATCAACCTCTCTTCAACCTGCCCTGCAAGAATACTGATGCAAATGCCTTGCTGTGCTTGTGGAGGCCTGTATATATCTGTATTGCAAGTCTGTAGTTTGCTGTTATAAAGGAAGCTGGGGTTGTCTGAGCATGTGAGTTTGAGTCTCACCAGTTGTGTTACCACAGAAAATCACTTATCTTCTCTGGGCATCAATTCTCTATAATGGAGGCAATATTGATAACCACCTTTTAGAGTGGTTATGTTTTGACAGCCAGTTACAATAAAATGCATGGACATGTTCTTGAAAACTATAAAGCACCATGCAAATATGTACTTTTATTCTGCTGTCTAGGTTCAGACAGGCTTAACAGTTCTATATATTTGTTGTCATTCCTTGGTAATAAAATTTTAAAGTCAGAGGATCTTGCTTGCTTAGTACAGTGTATGTTACTTAGTATGTTGCTTAGTACAGTGCTGTTTGTAGCTAGATGTTTAACAATGATTTCTTGGCTTGTTTTCACAATTAACATTTTATAAATTAAAATTTCCTTAGTTTTGGCCCAACTGCCTATTCACTATTTGTATTTTGCCGTTTAGGATGGCTGGATTGGTGTTCAGTCAGTGATGCTCAAGAAAACACTAACAGCTACTGATTTCTACAATGGATATTTGCATCCCTGGTACCAGAAAAATTCCCAAGCTCAACCAAGCCAGTGCAGATTTCAGACTCTCAGACTTCCAACAAAGAAGCAGCAGAAAAAAAATTGTTGCTATGCAACAGTGCATTAAGTAGTTAGGAAGAGGATGGATGAGACTTATTACATATTTGTAAGTTATTAAAAGCCTTATTTACAAGGAATTACATTTACTTTTAAAGAAGATGATACAGGTGGAGGAAGAGAAGATTATTGTCAAGAAATTACCTCACTTCCCCTTTTTTTTGTTTAACAGTAATTAAAAACAACTTTTCTACTTGAATAATTAAGAAGTTTTAAATAAAAATTTTATTTATAATATCAAACTCAAGGAGATTCTATTTTTCCCTTAGATCAGGGGTAGTTAGGTGGTATGCATGTATATACAAAAGAGAGGTTCCTTTTAGAAAGAGCACCTGTTGAATTTTTTAAAGTATGTTATCATTGACTGTTACTTTAGGGGGAGTATTTAAACTATATTTCTAATTTTCAACAAGTGGTAAAGTCAGCTCTTTAAATTTCTCTGCTATCTAGTTCCCATCAAGTAGTAAACATAGATAATAATCTCTGTCACACTGATCTATATATTCACACTTTAGGTTTTCTTGAAGTAGGAATATGCTAACATTTTTCAGCATATTTTTGCAACAAAAATTATTGACATCCGGCTTGCTCAAATTCATCTTCTCTGACCCCAAGAAGTTTTTAAGTAATTTTGGAGGAGGAAGGAAGTACATAGGTCAGTTTTTGAATTTGTGAGAATTTATATATCAATTTTCCTTGCCTAAATTTTATCACTTAAAATCTCCATTAATTCATTTAACATTCATTGGTAAGGTGATCATGCAATTGGCCATCTAAATCAGGGTACATTTATTACACTAATAACTCTTGATAGTGGCATAAACCAAGACTCCCAGCCTCACTGGGTTGAATGGACATCCTGTTTATTGAGCTTTCTCATAAACTGGATATTTACTATATAATTAACCTTTGCTCTAGTTGCTGGAGATAAGAGATTAAATATTTGTTGTCTTTAATTTACTAGGAAGGCAAATATGTGAGCAAATATAATTATAAATGTCATATTGCAGATATAATAGGAGCCTTCAGTGTTCGTCAAGGGAGTAAATGGAGCCTTTCCAGAGGAGGAAAGCTGACTCCGAGTTTCCAAATTATGAGTTCGCTGTGTTGACTAAAACCTAAAAGGGTATTCCAGCACGTGTAGGGGCATGGAAGCTGAAAGGTACAGTATCTAATGGGGGGCTTGGTAATGTGGCTCTTAAACTGGGTTGTAATAGTATGATTGCTTCACTATTCCTTAAACCATAAATGGTGTCATGTGTTCTCATCAGTGTATGAGCTAGCCATATATTTACATACTTAAATATATAGCTGGCTGGGAAAAAGCTAACAATGGATAATGTAATTTAAAAATGACATGTTAAACATGGGCTGAAGAAAAGAAAAAGAGTTTTTTTTTAAAAAAGATTTTATGTAGAAGAACAGGGGTACTGGCCAGAGGTGTGGAGGGTGAGGGGATTCACTGACACAGAGTGGGGAACAGAACAGGCAGGTCTACTGAAGTACACTGCTCAGGGAGCAGTGGGTGAGGCAGGAGAGGTCTGCTGCGCCATGTGGGTCAGTTCCCTGGTCAGGGATTGAACTCGTGGTACAGTGGCTGTAAACTCATGCTGCAGTGGCTATCCGTAACTTCATAGTGCTGAGACTTACCCCTTGCACCACCAGGGAGGCTCCTGGAAAAACTGTTTTGATAGAAATGGAATTTGATGATGCAGATAGACTGGAAGAGCAGTAGAAGGCCACATCGTGGAGGACTTTGAAAACATAAGAATTCAGATCTTTGTCACATATGTATTAGGCTTACTTCGGGAAGTACTGTGACCAGATTTGCATTTTGCAAAGATAACTGATAGTGGTGTGGAAGGTAAGTTGAAGGTAAAATCAGGGGCAAGAAGATCTGTTGGGAGGTAAGAAATGTGAGGCTTCTGAACTACATGGGGCTATAGGGTAGGGGAAGATGATTTAAAGAACTTTTGCTATAGAAGTAAGAACTTGAGTTACTTACTAGTTGGGTGTTAGGTTCTTAGGGAGTTTTAGCTCCACCTCTGCTTAGTTCGTTGATCTCAAACAAGTCATTTTACTGAACTTTAGTTCCCTCATATGCAAAAGAGAACTGAAGATAAAAACACTACCAAAGTAGTTTTGAGAATCAATGCGAGACTGTGTGTGTGTGTGCCTTTCTATCATTTTCAGCTAGAAGGTATTAAGCACTTACCATTCTTCCTAGGCTTAAGCTCAAGTTAACAGAATTCAGAGAGAATGAAAAGCAGTACCCTCTGGAAGATTGTATGTGCTCAATAGTGGTGATTTTTGCAGAGACCTAAGGAAGCACCACTTAGACACCACAACAAGGAGTGAGGAAATCCATCAGTTCTTTTTTTTTTTTTAATCCATCAGTTCTTAATTCTTACTATCTAGTGGTTAACAGTCACAGGTCTCCCACACCACATTCTAGGTGGAACCTCTCTGGTTGTTTAGCCAATTTCCATTGTCCTTACCTGGCAGAATCTTGTGTACCAAACTACCTCTCCTAGTCTTTGGCTAGACTGTGAGGCCCACCATAGTCCAATGAGTTTATTCGCATAAAACCAGCTTAATACTGAATAGGAGCTGTGGGTGAGCCAGTGTGAGCTGGAAACTGAAGCCATTCAATGTGATTGGCATGGTTGATGTACTCAGAGCTACATCAAATATTTTTCTGATATATGAAATCTTGAGGTAAGAATGCAAGACCCCTACCTTAGAGAGAAGCTTCCCATTCAGGGAGTTTCAAGCCCATCCATCCTGGAACTGGAGGACTTTGTAAAGTCCTTTGAAATACTGTCTTCAAGTAGGCAGCCCATTCTTTGAAAAAGTAAATGGTGTACATCCCGGATACATGTCAAGAAACTCTTACTCTGTTTAGGGCCCTACAGCAATCACAATTGATTGAGCAAGGTTTTTCAGTGAACAGTATCGTCTGGAGGGTTTGTCTAAAATGTACCTTACTCCAGATCCAAGATTAGAATCTCCAGATTCGGACTCTGCACTTTATTACACTCATCAAATAATTGTTATACTCGAGATAACAGCTTTAACTGCGTAACAGGGGTTACTTGCTGAAGAGCTTTATGTGGGGGCCTTAGATCCAGGGTAGAGCAGCATATACTGTGTTCTGGCTGAAAGGATGAATTTGCAAACATATTGCCTCCTTAAGCAAGGTGCTTCCATTTTGGGTCTTGTCATTGCTGAAAAAGCATCCAACTCAAAACAGAATTCAGTTACTTGTTATACACTGAATGACCCAGGACATGTTACTTACGTTTTTTTAAACTCTTATTTCTGTTCTAAAAATATGCTGCCTTGCAGAATAGAAACACATATGGAATATGCCCAGGGAAGTACCTGGCTCGTAAGTAGATAATAAATAGTAGCTGCTGTTGTCAACACAGTACCACTGTAATGCCTTCTCTGGGCCTCCTCTGGATGCAGCAGTATCTTGCAGCAGTGCCATTAGATCAACAAGAGGAAAAGAATTTTAGAGTGGGAAAGACCTCAGATTTTTGGTTTAGAGATGATGAAAGGGGTCTAATTTCAGCTAGCTAAGGACAGTAGTAAGATTAGAACCAGAAGACTTGAGAGGAAAAAAATACTCTTGATTTGGTTCAGGGGACAAAAGAAATGTTTCTGAGCATACAATGAATGGTGCTTTTGAAAATGGTCACCAAAAGGGTATTTATTATTTATATGCATATAAAGTATATATATTATACACACACACTCTTTTGTACTTAAGGCAATATAACCTATCTCACAGTTTTTCTTTATAGTTCCCAAACAATTTTGAGAGGCAGTGTCCTAGATTCAACAAACTTGGTGTGAGCCCTGCCCCTATCACTAATCACAGCCCAGCCTGTTACATTCTCTGAATCTGTTTCTTTAGCTATGAAATGAAAATTGTACCTATTTTGTAAGAGTTGTTATAGGAAAATAAATAATAAATGTAATACATGTGCCTGGAACACAGTAGGTTCTCAATACCATTATTATTACTAGCTAGCATTTATTGAGTGCTGGCCATGTCTCTAAGGACTTGACCTGAACTGTCTCATTTTATCTTGAAAATAATCCTGTGAGGCAGGTACTGTTGATCCTCAGTTTTCCAGAGTGTTGATTAGCTGGTAAATGGTAGAGTTCACACTCTGGGAGTCTACTGACCTGTTAGCTTTAACCACTTTATACTTTGCCTTTATTTGCAAAAGTGTTTTCCTTGATCCAGGAAATTTAGTGTATTGGGCCCTGACGCTCATCAACAAAGAAATGGAAGAGCATGTTGAGCACCCATTATACGCAGCTGTGATGCTAGACAATCTCAAAAAGATTTTCATTTTAGCCACTAATTAATCACTGTCTTTATTACCCCTAGGGATTCATAAAATTTTCCAGAGCTCTAAGTATTTATTTTGGTTTATGTTATGGTATGATAGTGCAGCTCTTTTCCAGAATTCTTTATTGTGACTCTTCTTCCAAAAGGTAGATTATCATATTGTTTATGAAAGAAACATTAATGATATTTTAGGTTGGCAGATAATACAACAGATGTGGTATCTGGGCTTAGAGACTTTTATTTTTAAACTAACACTTAATAGTGAACAAATTTTATCTAAGAAATTCAAATACTATTTCCAGTAAAGAAGGATTTTTGTGTACGGGCTACTTTTTTAAGTTTGATGGGTAGGAGCGACTAAAGGCAGCTTTGAAGATAGACTATTGTAAAAATTTTGTAATACATCTCTTATAAATACATAGAATCTAAAACCTTAGAATTGGAAAGAACTTAGAGACCATATACTCTAAACTTGGACACATTTTACAGAGAAGGAAACCATGCTTTAGAGTAGAAATATCTTTCCCAAGAAGAAAATTTAGTTTCCTAATAATTGGATAACTAATGAAATGTTAATTATAAATAACTGCATATAACTTGCTTGACAGGACGTTAGGTAGCAAGCTATAAACAGCCATGTCAGCATCTCTCTAGGCAGTTCCAGAATCCCACTCCTGTCTGACCTGTATAATCCAGTAGTATGTACTTTACACAGACAGGGTCTAGCAATGAGGGAACAGCATTTTATTTCAATCTTGGGTCTCAGCATAATTTGATATATAACACTACAGTAAATGCACTGGAACGCTTTGAAAGGATGTTATTCCAAGAAACAGCATAGAAAAACTAAGTATTTTACTCTTCTTTCACTGTTTCACGAATCTGTGATCCTTCAGAGTATAATAGGGATAATTCATTCCAGTGTGTGAAGTGGAGGAAGGCATTCTAAGTGGAGGGGAGAGCATATACAAATACCTAAAGGTTTCAGACCTCATAGGATATTTGGGGCCCTTTGAGAGCCAAAGGCAGTGGAGAGTTTTTGAAGGATTTACAGCAGGATTTATGCATAAATATAGCTGCTTTTTAAAAAGTCATATACTATATAATTCAAATTTCAAATTTAAAGGCAAAATTCTCCTTCACCTCCCCATCCATCCCTAGTTCCTCCTCAGAGGTAAACACTATTCTGTTTGTTGTGTATACATGCATAGAAGCTATATCTAGGATCATTTCACATGTTTGCTTCAAAACAAATACCTGTCAAAAGATCATTTTGAAGGATATAGCTTGGGTTTGGGCAATTCTGAGAACCAACTTCCATCAGTTTGCTTTGCTTGGTGTTTAGACTATTTTGTGAACATTCCAATTTTTAAGTGAGATTCTCACACAGGGATTGGTGCCGTGGGAACCACCTGGCAGACCCCCATGATGACAGCTGCAGACCCTCACAGCCGCTCTACCAAGTCTGCTGCATTGTGGCCTGCCCTGGGTCAAATGTTAGCTCCCTACAGTTGTGCAATTACAGGACAGCTGCAATTCACAGATATTAAATGTTCCTTGTTCAAAGTAAAGAATGGACAATGTACTTGTCATGTGTTACAGAGCAACTGAGGATCAACACTTGACCATGGGGTCCTTTCTAAGGAAAACAAAGCATTTGTTTTTGGGTGTTGGTTCTTTTACATTGTAATGTACCTATACATGTAGCAAAACATTATTACCAAACTAACAGAATAAGAACTTCTAGTATATTTGGACACATCCATACTTAAGTCTCACTTGCTAACAGAGAAGTCTGGGAATGTGAGATCCGAGAAATAAAATCTTAGGAATACCATGCATAGAATTACTTATTCACTCATTAATTCATTGACTATACATTTAGTACCTATCGAAGCCAGGTCATTACTAAAGCACTGGTTGGATTACTCTCTTCCCCCTCCTCTAAATAAAAGTTCCCAGCTGAGGAGACAGATAAATAATGTAATGAGTAGCCCCACAATGGAATTTACATACAATCAATGACTTACCAGCTAGTCCATTCATTAAACTATTACAAACTTGGAGGTAAAGACCAAAAGTTAAAACTCTTCTGTGGAAACATTCCCTAAATACTTATGTACTGCTTATAATAAAAGATTACTTCCTGTGACTGACCTGAAATTATCAGTGACTTGGGAGGTAAAAAGGCCAACGTTTTACTGTGCTCATGGGAAATGTTTTTGGGATTTGTCCCAAATCTAAACTGGGACCAATATCTCCTAGGCGAAGGACAGAGGTCATAACTACAACTGACTCAGATTCCCCTTTTACCTTAATTCCATAGAGTTACTGAGGTAAGGGCAAAATCCAAAGGCCTTTAAACAGGATACAAGTCTTCTTCAGGCAGATTAGGGAGAGGCACTTTAAATAGGACCCTGCTCCAGGATCACTAAAAAACTTTAAACAGGGGGATTTACAAGTCATCAACCTTAACCACATTATTCAATCTGCAAGTATTCTACTGAAAGAGAAAGTCGTCACCTCTGCAACAGCTTGCTAAAGAATAAAGATTGTAAATTTATTGCCATTCTCTGTGTAAGTGAAAGTGATGGGGAGCTCTGGAGCTTCCCTGGCAGAGATTCCCAGAACATCCGCATGTGGGAGGTGAAGAGTGTTGCAGAGCAGGACTATGGAGCGCGTCTGTGGTTGTGCTAAAAGAAAAACAGCTTGCCAAGAAAAGAGTATACAAAGTCCTGTTCATCAAGACATGGAACCCAGAGGGGTCCCCTCAAAACTTGACATTGCGGAAAACGACAGGCACCTACTTTTTCCAAGAGGATGCGAACTGATGATAGAGGCAGGTTCCAAGGGGCTAGGAGCCCCTTCCTTTTACCCCTACAAACTCTCATTGGTGCCCACGTCAGACAGCTTATCTAGAGCTGATCTAAAGACAATTCCACCACCCCGCCGCAACCTCCTGGGCAGACGACCGCTCCCCCACCCCACAGGAAGAAGCGAGAGCGTAGGGAGTCCCTGGTCCTGGCCTCCAACTCGCCCAGTCACCATGGTGACCGCTCAAATCACGCAGCCCCGCCCCTTCCTCATGACGTGACCCCGCCCCTTCCGAACCCGGAAGCGTGAAGGTAGTGCTAGCTGCACAGACGGTTCGGGAGGAGGGAACGCGGCGGCCCTGGCTCGCTTGGCCGCGCGCCCCGCCCCTCAGAGGCCGGCCCTCCAGCGTGCCCCCGAGGCCCGCTGCGCCTGCGGGTCCTGAGCGCCGCGGCGGCTCGCCAGACCCCTGTCTGCTGCCTCCTGGCCCGCACCTCTACTGGAGGGAAGAGCCGCCGAGGGGAGAAGGGAAGGGACGAGGGGGCGGCCACGGCAGGTAGGGGTGGGTGATGCCCTAAGACGCAGCGGTGTGGATGTGTGAGATGTATGGAGTTGCAGGTGGGTGTGTATGTAGTGTGCGCGGCTGCCGCTCCCGGTGCGACTTTGTCTGTGTGGCCCCGAGTGGGCCGATCCATGTGACCGTGCACGTGATCACATGACCGTGTGTGTGTGTGTGTGTTTGTGTGTGTGTGTGTCTGTCTGTCTGTCTGAGGTCGAATCTAAATACATGGGAATGGCCAATGTACCTGCGAACCTGCCCTTATGAGACTGTCACAACCGGTGAGATTGGTTGAGGGTGGGGACAGTGTGTATGTCGCCAGCGGCCGGAGGTATTGACTAGGACATCCTCCTGTAATCCCACATCTGTATCTCAGGAACATGTTTTTCAGTAAACTTTTAAGAACTCTGAGCAAAGGCCAGTCGGTTTGGAGATTGCATCTCAGCCTGAAAGTGGCAGATGTCTTTGTCATTGACGAGTACCCACCAAGTGTGAGACTTGTGAATGGGGAGGTGAGGAAAGTAGAACTAGACTGTCTCGCTTTTCCTCTTCTCCTTTTCCTAGGAAGTTAAAAGTTCTGCATTTTAAGCTGCTGCTTTGTCACCACCTACAATATTTCAGCTCCTGTTGTAAAAAGACTCAAGAGTCTGGGGAGTAACTTAATAGCTGTGTGCAAATTTCTAAAAGCTTTTATACTGAGACAGAGCACAGGATGAGGTGTCGCAGGAGAAATGTCAAGTAGACAGCTTTTCCTCCCAGGAGGTTTAGAAGATAATGGGATAAGTTCCTGAAGAAAAAAGGACAAAACTTCCCCTGACGAGATCTAAAAAAAAGATAGCTCTATTCTGGTGTGATGTGGTTTGGAAATGTGCATTTAAAAGTCAGTCATCACCTAGAGACTCCCAGGTTCTGATAACTTGTTATTGCTGGTATTAATAATAATCACAGGTTGTCCATATGTTGATAAACTATAGATTGTGATAGAGAGTGAAAAATTTCTGACTAGTTAAGCTGGTTATGCCACTTAAACATCTGTAAAGGCCATATCATTGAATGTAAATTGGCAATTTCTGTTGAAACTCCAAGAAATGAGTGGAAGTAATTCTCAGTGCACACTCACAACTGGTAGTTTCATTGTTAAGCAATACATGAACCAGAAACCTAGCAGGACTAGGGCAAGAGGGAATTTCTTTATTTTTTCCATAATTCTATTGTTTCTCCTTATTTGTTTATTTATGTTTTACATCATTCTTTTTTTTTTTTTTACAACATACGCATTCTCTCTTCGGGTGTAGTCCCCATAGAATTTCTACCACCACTTCATCCATGCATCATCACCATAGTCCCTTGTCCTCTTGTCCCTCATTTTGGTCCCTCTCCCTCCTTCTCCCCTGCAGAATGTCTCTTATTTATAGTTGTCTGTTAATTTTTGTTTGTTTTGTTATGTTTTTTATTGTTGTTGTTTTTTTCCCCTAATGTCTTATTTGGTTCCCCTATCAGGGCAGGTCTCTGTGGTCCTTTTCCTACCGGCATGAACAGGTACTTTTGTTTTATAAAGAGTTGAGTCATGAGAGATCAAATCTGTGTTGATTTGAGCCCATGATCCGCATTCTTATTTAATACTGACTGGTTTAGTCACAGTCTCAGTTGACCTTCTTGGCCACATACAGAATGTTTCTCTTGTGACTTAGGAAAGTATACCCCTTTCGTGGATAAAAGAGAGCTAAGAACAAATTTCCTTTTCATACCACTCACAGCTGCTTTTCCTTTGCTGCAATGAGCTTTTTTTTCCCTACACAGACGTCAGTTGGTCAGATGCAACATTTGTTGTGTATCTTACCTTTTATGTACTGCCAAACTAGCACAAGTGTTAAAATCACTTGTCTCCACAAAAATTCCACAGTTGGGTAGAATGTCTTCATTCAGCAAGATTAGTTTTAAAATGTTATGAGATAGTTGTGACTAATACTGAAGACTGTGGTAAGAAACCTTTTTCTACTTACTGCTAGTGTTTAACCATGTTAAATGTGTGTGCCTGTGCCTGTGAATGTGTGTGGTAGTTGGTTTGTACATTGCAAATGATTATAAACCATGAATAATTTTATCCTAAGTTTGGTGAATCTAGGAGCAGACTTTCTGACTTTAGCCAAGACATTTTATAAATTTGTTGAAATGTTATTTGTTAAATATGTTTTTGATTTTCCTCCTATAAAATAATTGTTTATAGTATTATAAACCTAGAAAATAAATGTTTCCATCATGAGGTATTTAGGTGGTAAGGAATATTTAAAGTTTGTCTAGGTAGAAAATGGTCCAGAATTAACTGTATGTGCTAGCTGCTTTTCATTAAAAGTAATAACCAGCTAAGAAAAGGGCTATATAGTTCAGATGGGTTAGATTTTTTTTTAACTTGTTAATATTTGTTAAGAGAAAATAGACATGCAAAGAGTAAATTTCTTGACTTCAATGTGAATAAGAACTACATCTGTGCACATTGATACTGGCCAATGATTTTCTTGATACTTTAAAGCCACTTACGAGTTTAACAAACTTTTCTGAAAGTATCATTTTAGCCTTGCCAAAGATCATTATTACAATGTCAAGATTGTAAATCAAGTTTAATATTGGTTGTCCACTTTTACCATCTCCTTTGGGTTCAGTTTAGTAACCCCCCACCCCCACTTCCAAGAGTAAATGACACTGCTGAGTGCCCAGTGTTCCTATAGGGAGCATATCTGGAGGGTCAAAGAAGTGTTCCATTGATTTAGCATCTTCTGCTCCTAATTAGTCCAGAGGACTAAGTAGTCTAAAAGGACAGGTCAGTCTCCCAGTTGAGTCCTAGAGTCTCAAATTCATCTAGCCTTGCCTGGAAATCTAAGCTTGGGTGGAGGACTATACTGAATCTTTGCAACCCAGCAGATGAAGGTTCCTCATCTGTCAATAAGAATCTGCAACAGGAACTCTAATTCCAGGCTCCTGTTATGACATAAATGCCTGAGCAAAGAGAGCTTTTACACTGAAAATGCTAAACCAGTTCGGCTCTTAGATGCCAGGGTTAGAGGGATTGCCTGATTCAGTCTCCCTAGGACATAGCCATTCATTTAAGCCACAAATAATGTCTGTTGTGTGCTAGACTTTGAACATACTGTATAATGAAGCAGTCACAGATGATAAAACAATCCCAAATAAAGTCAGTGACTTTTCCAAGGGCACAGAGCTATAAAAGTTAAAAATCTCTAATCTCAGAACAGAAAACTACACATTTTTTCCTAAAGGCACATGTTTTCATTGATTACTAGTTATGGTGCCTTCAAGTCTAGTCCAGCATCTTACAGGTCTTTCAGAGGACATAACTTTCAATCACATTGGTATGAACAGCAAGTTTTCTTGTATTTTGTGTATGAGGCCCTGGAGTTAAGTTCCAATGGAGTTAGACTTATGCCATTTTGTGAATTGATCAGGAAGTAGGCTTACATTAACTCTTTTCTCTAGTGTGGACAATTCCTTCTAATTCTGTTAGATGGGAACTGTTTATTCTAATAGATTTTTAGGATGCTGTCAAAAGAAGGTGGTGGTATAGCAGTTTGGAATCATTTAAGTAGGGCACTCAGTCTGTAGTCAGAAAAGACTATCCTGGAACTGCAGCAGCCATGGGTAAGTCATTTAAGTTTTCTAGACCAGATATCTCTTCTGGAGGAACTACAGGGTTTGCAATAATTGCCTCTCAGGGCCCCTTTCTGTTCTACAACTATAGGATTGCACCAAATTGTTTTCTGTGGTTTAAGCAGACAAGGTAAAAATAGCCCAAGGTAAAATTTAAAAACCATTTCCTTGGTTTTATTCTATAAAATATTGTTTGTGTAGTTAGACCAGACTCTACATTTAGTTCTGATATAAACATGAATTCTTGACATGAAACATCACATGCTTTTATTTCAGGGTTAACCTCCATTTCAGCTAATCATGGGAGAGATTAAAGTCTCTCCTGATTATAACTGGTTTAGAAGTACAGTTCCCCTTAAAAAGGTATGTATGCTTTTACTGCACCTCTTATTTGCTAATTCTTGTGTCGTTTTTTTGTGTGTGATTAAAATGTTATGCCTCAGTAGTGTTTGAGAGTAAACTGCCAAGTACATGACTGTAGGTTACAGAACATAAAGTTCACCCTGTCCCTGTCAAGTGGAATCAACTTTGGAGACTCATTCAAAAGTAAAGGCCGATATGATGACCATTGCTTTTACATAGCCAAGCAAGCGTCCTTCCTCTCTATATTTAGTAGAAATGTAGAAACATGACACACATCATAGAATCTTTATACTGGAATTTGACTGCACACATATATGTATGTGTGTGTGTGCAGTCAGATTCCATCAGAAAGCATTTTTCATCTTTTCTTAAGAGTTCAGCTTTTCATTGAACATGTTCTAACAGGTTTCATCAAAAAAACCAAAGCCCATGTCATCTTCAGACTCCTCAGATTCTTCTTTCTTTACTTCTACTTTCTCGTCCTCAGCTGGAGCAATAGCCGTGGAAGGAACAGGGGCACCTACGGGGGCAGGTCCACCAGCCCCTACATTGCAGATGAGACTTCCAAGTTTGACATCGGCCAGGACCTTTGCAAACAAGCCAGGCCAAAAAGATTCAACATTTATACCCAAAAAAGCATTTTTCTATTTCTCAGATTTAAGATTTAGTGTGACACATTACAGGTTCTCTGTTTACAAAGATATACTTACTCTGCCATTGTCCTATTCTTAGAATTAGGAATGTCCAAAAACAGTTCTCATATTGAAGTTTGACTACGGACTTTGAGTCCTATGTTAATCCCAAATGTTTGTGGAGCATTCTAGACAAAGACTGTTCAATCACAGAGCAAGGTCTTAGCTGACCCTTTCCCATACATATTAGAGTACTACAATCTGAGATCACTTGTGTCTGTCTTATAATCATTTTTGTCAGGGTGGATAGGTGTGGAAATATGAGACATTGAATTAACAATAAAATTTTCTCCACAAAGAATTCTGGACACAGTTCTAGGATAGACACAATAACTGCAATATATCTGAGACTGTTCTAGGAATTATAGATATCTTATTTAATTCTTTCAACTAAGTTTAACTGAGTGTGTAGTGGTGTGGCCATTTCACAGATGAGAAAATCAAAGGTCATAAGAGTTAACATGGATTAAAATCAAATCACTGTCACTTCCAAGTCAGGAGTGTTTGGCTCTTACCAAAGGGAGCCTTCCTTGCGCCTCACTGCCCAGGCCCAAGGGAGAATTGGCCTCTGGGGCTCCTCTGTCTTGTCTCTTGCTCTCAAGTAACTCATGTGAGCAACTCTTAATAGACTCCTTCTCTTAGCGAGCTGATCACTGACCCAAACAATCCAAATTATCTAAATATTCTCACAAGTATGTATAGGAAGTAATTTCATTGATGTAATTTTCTCCCAGCCAGTTTCTTCCACGGTCATATGTTTTTGGAAACTTTGTGATGCTAGATTTTAAGTTGTCAAACAGAATGTGTCTTCTAAAAGAATTCTGACAAAATTGTCAATCAAAGAACTCTGAGAAAGTTGATGTGACAAGCGACCTTTTTAAGTATTTACGGTTCCTATTCGGAACATAGTGTTTTGTTATTTTTCTTCCAAAAGCATGGATTATTGAAATAATTTCCTGGAAAATTTACGATCTGAACTTCTTATCTCAGAGGAACTATATTAACTGCAAGGTTGGAATTTACTGTGTTCGCTGTCAAAGACCATTAAGAGATTTTTAGCATAATTATAGCAAAAAGAAACATGAAAAGCAAAAATGTGTGTGGGCCAGAACATGAACATGGGGTATTATTATCACCATTGTGACAACAGTAATAACCTGGGGAAGTCCAGCAGGGAGTTGCTAGACCCTCTGGACTTGCCTTTCCCCGGATGTTCCTGGTGACACCAGTGGCCTGATGGGGGTGCTCCCACCCATAGTGACCCCAGAGGTCATAGCACTGCCAGTAGGCCTCTTGGAAAATAAATAACCTTTTAATATAAACACAGGATAAGTATTCATTTGCATTGGAAACATTTCAAGCAGTTAATATCCGTTTTATAAATACCATCAAAGTTAGTCAAAGAAAACAAAAACCAAACTATCACTCAGTGAACAACACTAGTAACTAGCACTTATTGAACCCAGAATATCTGCCAAACTCAGTACTGAGCACTTGACTTGCCTCAGCTCATTTAATACGCTTCTTTATCCAGTGTTGGATCACTGAATTAGGCGGGTTTCTGGTGATATTCCTCCTCTTACCCTTTTCTCTCCTAACAGCCAGTTTTTCTCTGCTCCCACTCCCCACACCCAACTGATGATTTAAAGAATTCTCCTGGGACCATGATACCTACATCTGCTCCGTTCCTCCTCTCTAATCCATATCTTCTCCTCAGAAGCTTGGTGTCTGTCAGATGCCTGAAGCATCTCCCGAGTGAAACCATCTGTGTGCAGTTTCCCTCTAGATCCTCTAGTCTTAACACCCCCTGGCCCCCACCTCCCACAGTCCCCTTTTTAGTGCTCTGACCTTGCCAACCCCAGCCAGTCCTCTGGGCCCTCACTGGGGAATGACTCTGCAAATTGCCCTCCTACACACACACACACAGAAAGAGAGAGAGAGGGAGGGAGGGAGAGAGAAGAATGGGAAAGTACAGAGGTTAGTATGCCAGCTACAGAGTTTAGTGTTTAATGGTAAACAAAGTGGACCTCATATAATCATGGACGGAAAGGAAAATGTAAGACTAATAGAAAAAGCAGTTCTTTGAAGAACATAAAACATTTCTGTGAAATACTTTCTTAGCACTGAGACCAAGGCAGTTTATTCTATCTACTCATCTAGTTTTATCCCCAGGTCACCTTGTAACAAACCAGCCAGTGGTATTAAAGTTATTGGTGAGATTATAGTGTGAAGTAACACTATGAAAACCAAACCCATAAGGTTTTCCATTTTTTTCTTATAACTTTCCCTCCAGATTATCGTGGATGATGATGATAGTAAGATATGGTCGCTCTATGATGCAGGCCCCAGAAATATCAGGTGTCCACTCATATTTCTTCCCCCTGTCAGTGGAACTGCAGATGTATTTTTCCGGCAGATTTTGGCTCTGACTGGATGGGGTTACCGGGTCATAGCTGTAAGTATTACTAAGTCAACATTAAAATTCAGGACCACATTTTTATTGTTTGTGCATATGTTTCTGTTCAGTTATAGTAATGGGCACATTTTTTCCTTGAGCTAAGGTATTGTTTTCCTTTTGTAATGTGTGAGGCACAGATATTTTAAATGAAAGATTTTACTAAAATAGCTTCTTTCTATTAGGCTATCATCTGATTCAAATCCTCAAACTTTCCACTAAGGTAAATATTCCCTGTGTCAAAATAGTGGAATCTTATCCAAAAATGGAAATTTTAATGGTCAAATAATACATTATATCAAATCTGGAATTATGCTATATTTTTATATGTGAAAACAAACAAATTTACATTGGTAAAATTTATTTCAATGATTTGTCAAGGTCAAAATGAATGTAAGTACTTTAAAGCAAGTCTGTCAGTAAGCCTTATATATATTAAAGAATTCTTTTATTCCCAAGAATTGGACAGTGCATATATTAAGGGAATTCTTAGGTGATTAGCCTGAGGTTCCTGGAAATGAATTAATGACTTGTATTTCTTTTTCCTCATTGTCAACATTAATAGGCCACTTGGAATCAAACACCTGACTTTTTTGGCACAAAAGTATAAGAAATCAGATAGAATGACTAAGGCAATTAAAAGGAAAGGAACAATTTTATTGACTACTCCCTTAAAGAAATGCTACCCAAAAGAGAGGGAGCTCTCCTTAGAACAGATGGTATTTCTAATTCTCCTGAGGCTAATTCAGGATGAAATTGAATTTAAGGGAAACCATTTCTTCTTGTCTTGGGTAAATTCTCTTTTTACCGTTGAGCCTCAGAGTTTCTCAGCTATTTGGAAAAGAAATTGGTTGGTATTCACATACTATCACTAGAGCGGGCGTTTTATTCTTTCTCAATTGGTCTGGTAGGTAAAACATGAATTATAAAGTTTAGGAGAGGTAGGAACTTATCTTCACGTATTTTGAATAAGGAGTGGAGCCTGAACAAATGAGAAGTGCTATTATGTAAACTGAAATTTTTTTCAGCTATATGGGTTGCATTTAATTTTATAGTTTTTAAAATAATAAAATAATTGTTACTATTTCAGTTGCAATATCCAGTTTATTGGGACCATCTTGAATTCTGTGATGGATTCAGGAAACTTTTAGATCATTTACAATTGGATAAAGTGAGTACCCTGAAACTACTTCCTTATATGTGATTTTAATACATTTACATTTAAAGCCTGGTGTTGTCCATCTATAATTTTTTTTGTAACAGTCCTTATGACATACAGTTCACTTACTATACAGTTCAGTCTTTTAAAGCAAATAACTTAATGGCTCTTCATATAGTCACAGATAGGTGAATTTTTAGAAATCCCAAAAGGAAACCTTATACTCCTTAGCAAATCACCCCTTCCTGGGTAACCTAATCTACTTTCTGTCTCAAGGGATCTGCTTATTCTGACTTGTTTATATAAAGAGTCATAGAATATGTGGTCTTTTGTGGCTTCTTTCACTTAGTGTTGTCTTTTAAAGGGTTATCCGTGTCTCAGCATAGGTAGCACATCATTTTTATTGTCAAATAATATCCATTGTATGGCGAGATAACATTTTATTTATCCTTCATCGGTGGAGCACATCTGGATTGTTTCCATTGTCTGACTGTTATGAGTAACACTGCTGAAAATGAACATCCGATTTGTGTGAACATGTTTTCATTAAAATATATGAACCCAAGTATACGTGCCTGGGAGTAGACTTACTGCATCATAGTTTTTTAAAACATAAACTGCCAAGTGGTTTCATTTTCTGTAAATGATATTTTTTAACTTGTATAATTTATATGCACAATTGTATTTCTTTCTTTGGAGGGTGTATAAATTGCAGCTAAATACTATATTTCTTAAATTTCTAATTGTTGTAGAGATTTTAGTCTATTGGCTCATCATGACATGATATTCTGTGTTTAATTATATTAAAAACAATGTTTTAATACTTACATTCATGATTGAGCAATGTTTTAGCATCCTCCTTGTGTTTGTGACATCTAGGTTCATCTTTTTGGGGCTTCTTTGGGAGGCTTTTTGGCCCAGAAATTTGCTGAATATACTCACAAATCTCCCAGAGTTCATTCCCTCATCCTCTGCAATTCTTTTAGTGACACCTCAATCTTCAACCAAACTTGGACTGCAAATAGGTAAGAACATAAACAATTTGACCAAAATTCTTCTTATTTTTGTTCAGTGGAATTTTAAAATGTTGGCTTTTGGGGTTTTTCCTCAGTGAGTAGGGTGTGGTGAGGTCATTATCTACTTCTGTCTTCTGAAACCACCCTGCTTTTAAAATTAGGAACAGTCACCTTTCAAAAGAAAAGAATCACATAAACTCAGAGTCCAGTTGTTTCTGTTACTCTGAATTATTGTTTAGCTTTATTCAATATACATTCATATGTGTCTACAGTGCATATATAACTAATAAGGTGTTCTGCCTGTTCCACTTCTTATTTTGTATGTACAGTTCTTGTATTACCTGACAGTTTCTTTAGGCATTTGACATTTTTCCCTTTTTTTTTTTTAAAGATTTATTTTTATTTATGGATACAAGAACTTGGGTGTAGGCCAGAGGTATATGTTGGAGGGAGATGAGACTAGAGACAGAGTGGGGAGCAGAACAGGCAGATCTACTGAATTACACTGCTGAGGGGAGCAGCAGGTGGGATAGGAGCGGTGTGCCGGGCCACGTGGATTAGCTCCCTGGCCAGGGATCGAACTCCTGGTGATAGCTTGACAGTGCTGAGACTTTAACCCCTGAGTCATCAGGGAGGCTCTGACATTTCCCCGTTTTTTAATCATGCTCTGTAATCATGTACAGATTACTTTTTTACTTCCTTTCTGAGTCCCTCTCTTGAAGTATTTCCCCCCAAATGGAAAAGACTAGAATATTTAGGTGTGAGCAGATGTTCTGACATCATGACACTTAATGTTAGTCTGCTTTTCAGAAAGATGCAAGTGGCAGAATGCTTTGTGGGACAACAAATGCTTCCTCTGAGCCATCCCTTTGTGATTTCACCATTTCAGTGTGCTTAATAGGTATCTCATGGCTCCTTAAAGTTGATAAAACATGCATTTTTTTCATTGCTATCAAGGCTAGGTTCTACCCTAAAAAACTCCAGTCACTGAGCATGCCTATGTGGTCAAGTTGGTTTTCACATGTATTTAAGATTTACATTCTGATATTTTTAAAAACCTGTGCTGATATTGTCTGGTAGTTTATTCAGTATTTAGTAGCAGTTTTTCAATACATTAGCTATAGATACTCGGTGTCCAGACAATGCACTAAAGCTCATTGATTATTTTTGATAATTTTAAATGTTGGTTCAATCATCAGAAGCCAACACTGCCCCCACTTTGTGTTCTTGATCATCAGCTACTTTTATCAAATGTCTGAATGCTCACTATGTGCCACATGCTCAAACTATAGGAAGAGCAAAGCCAGCAGAGCCACTCCTCACAAAGCAGAGCAAACTGAGGCTTCAGCACCTTTAGAAGATAAGAAAGCTGTTGGGTGGGATAAAAATATAGAGAGTAGCTGAGAAACAGTTGGTCCTGTGAGGAAAAATTAACTTCCAACAAGGTCATTTCACTAAGAATATGCATCAGAAGATGGTCCATACCTTTACAAGTAATTTTCAGTTTAGATTTAGAGAAATTAGTGTTTATATAATGGCTCTCAACATTCATGATTAATGGAATGATTATCAACTAAAGATCACATGCAGACATCCATGAAGATTGACTTCCCATGACTTAGCCCAATAGAATCTAAGAGTAGCAAACTTAGGAGGTATAAGAACGCACTTTGAAAGATGTTTGGAATACCAATCAAAAGGTAATTTAAACCCACAGACTGATTTCTGAAGTGTTCAGTTTT
Organism: Galemys pyrenaicus; assembly: GCA_019455555.1. Classification (NCBI taxonomy): domain Eukaryota; kingdom Metazoa; phylum Chordata; class Mammalia; order Eulipotyphla; family Talpidae; genus Galemys; species Galemys pyrenaicus. The sequence goes on from JAGFMF010011880.1 coordinate 240,775, forward strand.
CCAAGGGAAATGACTGCCAGGAATAAGGCAAATGAGAAAAAAAGAAATCTTGGAATCACCAGAATGTCTGCTTCAGTAAAGATATTTTCAAATATCACTTGTGATTATTGCACATCCTTAAATAAAAGCTTGACCATATTACACTAAAGCTTTTTTGGAACTTGGGGAAGTATATATAAAAACTTAGGACTTCAAAACTCGCTTTTTGAAGGAAGGGGCTAGGTCCTTTTAGCTCTAGGTCCCAAGTACCAAGCTAATACAGAGCTTCAACACTGAATGAATATTTGCCATTTATGTGTAGTCGTGGAAGTTTAAATTATCAAGTCTTTGTTTTACAGCTTTTGGCTGATGCCATCATTTATGCTAAAAAAAATAGTTCTTGGAAACTTTTCATCTGGCCCAGTGGACCCTATGATGGCCGATGCCATCGATTTCATGGTGGACAGGGTAAGGATCGTGACATTGGGGTGGGGACACCTTGTACTAAGATTGTTCATGTCTTCTTGATTCCTGGAGATATATCTGCCTCATCAAGTATGTACTAGAGGTGTTTGCTAAGTGTTCTCCTATATTAACTTAATACATCTAAATAGACATTTTGCTGGTAAGTGCTTGACTGTTCTAGAGTTTGCCAAAACAGCCATTCATCAGACTCCCTTGGGGAAGCTTTTAAAAATATGGATTCCTCACACCAGACCATGGACTGGAATTCCTGGGCTTAGGCCCTGGGAATCTGTATTTTTCACCTCACCCCCTCTGAGGCTCCCTAAGGTGAATCTGATACAATAGGACTAGGGACATACATATAGGCACTACAGAGCTAGATGAGTTTTCTGAGGTCTCTTCCACCTAAGTTCTCGTAAATGTTCCTGCATTACCTTCAAGCTTCAGGAATTGGCTCGTTGTCCACAGGCACCTGGCTGCAGAGGCACCTCAGGTCAGAAGGCCACGTTCCCAGAATAGACCATGTCTTCACGGGAGAGGCACAATTTTATGGTCTCTCATGGGTGACCTTTCTGGTCTTGCCAGACATGAGACCACCTTTATAAGCACCTTTATATGTCTGTGAATTTAATGTGAATGTGAAAGACAAATTAACTCAAATATTTTACCTGTGTTTCTTTCTGCAGCTTGAAAGTTTGGGTCAGAGTGAACTGGCTTCAAGACTTACCCTAAATTGTCAGAATTCTTATGTGGAACCTCATAAAATTCGGGACATCCCTGTAACCATTATGGATGTAAGCCTCCTTTGAAGTAACATAGATGTTCTGCCTTTTTAAATGTATATGGCAGGATCTTCCTCATAATTATTTTGTAATTTTTCAGTGTGTCTTTTTAAATGCTGCCTTGAACTTTTTTTTTTTCTCCCAGCTTTCTCAATTCCAAAATAGTGTTTATTGCTTATCCTGTATTCTTTCTAGCAGGAATAACACCACTGAAATAAAAATAAATTTAAAACCAACACGATGGTTCTTAACCCTTCTGGTATATTTTTGGTTGTTTTCACCAACAGGTACTGCACTTTAGCTATGACTTATCTAGGCACCAAAGAGAAGGTGCCTCATATTTTAATCACATAATTACTTTATTTTGCCTTGTAAATGGATTTATTTCTAAATTCAACTAATGTGGTATTTTTAAGAATTGTTTTCTGCCAAGAAATAATCCATTATAAGCAGATAGACTATAATTTCTTACCATTTACCAGCATAATTGCTGCTATATTCCAACATTTACCACAATGCAGAGAAAGCTTTTCAATACTCTGGGTGAAATATTTGGTCCTCAAGGCACTGCGTTTGCTTTATCTGCCCTTTTTCAAAGTTGCACTCACCACATGGGTATGTGGTCACTAGAAGCTGACCATAAGCTTTAGCAAGCTGGACATACATTATGCATTACTTATGTGGGGTTTTTTGGCATCTTACTTTAAATTACTTTCTGAAAAACCTTTTGTATGAACGTATAAATATAAATTGGCATGGGCATTGAAAGATGTTCCAAATCCTTAATTCCAGACTGCTAACACATTGTGTTTTTTAAAAGGTATTTGACCAAAGTGCACTTTCAACGGAAGCTAAAGAAGAAATGTACAAACTGTATCCTAATGCCCGGAGGGCTCACCTGAAAACAGGAGGCAATTTCCCATACCTGTGTAGAAGTGCAGAGGTAAATCTTTATGTACAGGTAAGTCCAAGCTTGGACCCCATAACTTTAAACCCAAAGTGTTTAGTTGGATGTGTGCAATCTTTTTTTTTTTTTAGGATTTTTTTTATTTATTTATTCATAAAAGAACTGGGGTGTAGGCCAGAGGTGTGGGGGGTGAGAGGATTCATCAGAGACAGAATGGGGAGAAGAACAGGCAAATCTACTGAAATACACTGCTGGGAGAGCAGCAGGCAAGACAGGAGAGGTCTGCTGCCTCATGTGGGTCAGCTCCCTGCCCAGGGATCGAACTCATGTTGCAGTGGCTGCCAATAGCTTGATAGTGCTGTGACTTTAACCCCTGCACTACAAGGGAGGCCCACAATCTTTTTTATTTTTAATGACAGAGTAGAACCACAGAATTCCCTTTAAAAATGAGGCAATGACTTTATAAAAGTGGTTTACACTGGTAAGTCATAGGACAAGCCAAGCAGGCATATTACAGACACCCAAGTGACTACACACTTTCTCTCCCTTTTCTAAGAACTGCAGACTCTCAGCCATCACACACTGCACCATTGGTATAATGTGGCCTTGCCTCCTGGACACAGTAAAATAAGTCAGAGCAGGACACAAAACCCAAGGGGGGTCCATCTGAGTCCCAGGAAGTGCCTTTTAACCTAAATCTAAGACATTAAGAAAAACAACATCCAAATACACACTGCCTCCTCAATCTCTACCTTAATAGATACTGGAAAAGTAGCATAAACACGATTGTTTTGGCAGTTTGGCAAGAAATATCAAGAGCCTTAAAAAACCTGTCACATCCTTTGATCCTGCCATGCACTTGTGACAAAAAAAAAACCCTAAATACAGAAAGACTTGATGCAAAGACATTCCTCACAGTATTAGAACAGCAGAGGATAGGATGGACCTAGCTTGCAGCAGCAGAGGAGGAGATAAGTGCCTCTCAGGGAGCAGCGTGACACCATGCTTCGTGTTCATGAAGAGTTTGTGGGAACTTGGAGAGGTCCTATACTAAGTAAGGAACAAAGATCCCAAATTGACATTTAAAGTTTTTTTCCTGTGGCTTTTGTGTTTGCCACTTTTTCTCTACTACGCATCACTCTGTAACTTTAGAAGTATAAAAACATTTCCATGCTGTCATAAAATAAAATTTCTGTTTCTACAGATACATTTGCTGCAATTCCATGGAACCAAATACGCGGCCATTGACCCGTCAATGGTCAGTGCTGAGGAACTCGAGGTGCAGAAAAGCAACCTCGGCATCAGCGAGGAGGAGCAGTAGCTGTAGCTCTGGCTGCTGCGGAGTGGCCGTGTGTCCTCATACAATCAGTAGCATGCCGTCAGCTGGCCTCTGTCTGCTTTGGCAGGCTGGCCGGCGGGCCCTGTGTTTGGAAGAAGGACTGATGGTTTTCTTCCTCACAGATGCAGCTCTTCCAAGCCAATGTAACTGCTCCCTCTTCGGTTTTTTTAGCTTTTGGATTTGAAGAAGTACTTTTGAAGACTCCCATTTTAAGAATTGCGAAAATTTTGCTACCAGAAGTCTCCACCACTGTGTTCTGAAGTGAATGTTAATTTCTGAGGTTTGGGATTTTATGAGTTTTTTCTTTTTTTTCTCTTTCTTTTTCCTTTCTTCCTTCCTCTGTTTTTATGTTATTTGCTGTAGATGTCACACATCCAGATTATGTGTCAGAAAGACATTGGTTCTTTTTATGCTTTCTTGGTGATAACTGTTGTCAGAGTGCCAAGGCTGCCTCCCCACTCTGTTCTCTTACAAATCATCTTCTAATTTCCAGTTAAGCCATTTGTTTTCAGTTTTAGCTGTTGTTTTTCTAGACATTCTAGTCATTTGGAATAAAAATTCAACTTCAGTGAGTAGCGTTTGTGATTTTTATAGATTCTGCCCAGCTGGGGACACAGATTAGGACTTTCTGAACAACAGACCATGGTGCTGTTTCCCACTTGTTAGATGAATTTTTCTCTAAAGTGCAGTTTTTTGGTTAAATAACTACCTTCATTTATTGAACTGCTATTCCGTGTCAGGGACTTTTCATACCTGCTTCCCCCCATGGAAAACTTTAAGCACACATAAAGTAAATGGTATAATGAATGATGTCTGCACCACCCAGCTTCAAAATGATCCTCTTGTAGCCTATCTTGTTCCATCTTTTACCCATCACCACTTCTTCCACCTATTTTCCCATCACTGGATTATTTTATTTTTTTTAGATTTATTTATTTATGCATACAAGAGCTGGGGTACAGGCCAGAGTTGCAGGAGGTGAGAGGATTCACCAGAGACAGGAGTGGGGAGCAGAACAAGCAGATCAATGGAAAAACACTGCTGAGGGGAGCAGCGAGCGAGGCAGAAGAGGTCTGCTAAGCAATGTGGGTCCCCTCCCTGGCCAGGGATCGAACTCACACACTGCTGTGCTGAGGATGCTTCACAGTGCCATGCTCAACCTGCTGCGCCACCAGGGAGGCCCTCACTGGGTTTTTTTTTTTTTAAAGATTTATTTATTTATGCATACAAGAACTGGGGTACAGGCCAGAGTCCAGGGAGGTGAGAGGATCCACCAGAGACAGAGTGGGGAGTAGAACATGCAGACTGAGTGAAACACACTGCTGAGGGGAGCAGCAGGCGAGTCAGGAGAGGTCTGCTGCGCCATGTGGGTCCCCTCCCTGGCCGGTGGCAGGGATCGAACTCATGCTGTAGTTTCTGCGGTTTGCTTCATAGTGTGTGGCTTAACCCACTTTGCCACCAGGGAGGCCCCCTCACTGGATTTTTTAAAACAATTTCAGATATATTGTTTCATCTGTATATGTCTCTGTGTGTACTTTCAAGAGATGAAATAACCAAAATGCCAGCATCACATTTTAAAATTCACCAATAATTCCTTTTATCACCTGCTGAACATCATCAGTGTTCCCATTTGTGATTATCCCAGGTCTTTTTACAGCTGACTTGTTCTCTAGTCAGCCTCCCTACAAAGCTCACACTTTGTGTTTGATTGAAATTATTTCAGATCTCTTTTGAACTATAAGTTCTTCCTCCATCTATTCCTTTTACATGCCATTTACCTATTTATCGAAGACACAGGTTCATTTGTCCTATGGAATTCCTCAGTCTAGATTTGGCTGATTGTAGCCTTGTGGTATGTTTTTACTTGTTTCTCTGTCCCTGGTATTTCTAATAAACTAGTTTACATCTAAAGGCTTGATGGGGTGTAAGCTCACTCTTTGGCAGGAACACTTCATCAGTGAAGCTGTGCGCTTCGACTGTGTCACTTCAGGAGACACATAGTGTCTGTTTGTCTTTAAGTTGTTAAAATTGCTTGCTAGGTTCAGGAGTTGTCAACTTAGCCATTTAGAAAATTCTCCTGATGACTCAGCTGCCACAGGTAAGCACTACACACCTGCATCATCTCATTTAGGACTGTAACAGTGACGACACTCTAATATTTGTCATTCCTTGTGCATTTACTAACTGGAGTTGCTGATTAAAAAATTAGACAACTTTCCCTCATTAGCTATTTGTTTTCTCTGAGGTACAATGTAGACAAGAAAATCAGCTTTAATTTTCCCCTTAACATCTTCAAATACTGAGTTGGTCGTACTTTTCAGATTTCACTTCCACCATAACCTTAATGAAACTAATTTTACAGGAGTAGTCACAGAGAGGGAGAAGTCAGGAGACTTCTCAGCATCACAGTACAGAGCAAAGATGGGAGGCCCTCTTGGGTCTCAGTGCCCCTTTACCCCCGAGCCAGGGATCTTTCCATGGGGACCAGAGTATCTTCTCTACCTTGAGGCTTGATGGCTATAGTGAGTTATGGAAGCACTTGGCAAACCATGAAGGCAGGGCATGATGTTAGCCTCTGTGGCTCCTTTGAGGCTGCCATTTGCATTGTGTGTCTTGTCTTCCCAGTGCACAGGGAGCTCCTGTAGGCAGGAGCTGCTTGGCCTCACCTGATATAGTGAGAAGCTGTGGGGTTCTCCATCCTCCACTTTCTTTTCTGATTCTGTCCATGTGGAGAATCTTCCCTATGTCCTCCGACAGCATTAACTACTCCCTGCTCTATACCTGATCACTACAAGTTGGTATTTCCAGTCCTGACTGATTTTGAGAGTTGGCCCTTGACCAACATTTCAGGCCTATCTGGTCAGCCTTCTATAGGCATCCCAGACTCTACCTGGCAACATTACACACATGTCGCCATGGCCCAAACCTGCCCCTTCTCTCTTAGGTCTCATAATCTCAGTTCCTCGCATCACTATTCCTCAGATTCCCCAGCTAGAAATGCAGCCATCTTGGACCCCCACCCTCACCATGTCACAAGCTGATGCAGATGCAGAGATGAAACTTTGGGTGTAAAATGTTTATTAAGGATCAAAGGAAGGAAGGTTGTGGAAGGAGGATGGCTTGGGCAGAGAGAAGATGAGCTGTAACACAGGCCCAATCAAGTACCAGCCAACCAGGTGGGGAGCTGAAAGCCAGCAGGGCCCACTGGAATGGTCTCCAAGGATGAAATGGGCCTTTATGCTTCCATCTTGCTCAGTTCCCAAATACAGGCTGCCTTAGAGAGGGGATGGTGAGGGGCGAGGCAGCGCTCTGCAGCTGAGGCCAACTGAGAGGCGGGTAGCTATAAGTGGGCAGTAAGGCCCTCCTCGAAGGGGGATCTGAGCAGCGCATTTCCACATCTACCATACCTCAGACACCTGCTCAGAGATCTGTTGACACTTTCGTAGACCCTTCCAAACTGAAGGCCAGACCGTGGCATCTCCTGCCCAAGACTTCAGTAACTGCTCGCAGACTACCGCTGCCCTGGCCCACCCCCTTCTATCTCTGAGCTGCCCACAAATAGGTCTGATCTGCTCACTTGCCAGTGTATGAACCTTTGGGGCCCTGTCTTTGGAAATTAGACCACAGTTTCAGAAACTCTGAAATAAGACTTTTACCATTTTCTGAAGATCTGCACACAAGAAGAAATAAGGGGAACAACTTTCGCCTATGAGGGGTGACTGACAGCAGCCTTACTGGTTGGTTTTGACACATCATGTAACCCCAGGGGCTGCCCTCCTTTGCACAAATCGCCTTGGGATCCGCAGGAGGTAGACCTTACACGGTAAGTATGTGGACTTACAGTGGATATTTTCTTTTATTTTTTTAAGATTTATTTATTTATGCATACAAGAGCTGGGGTACAGGCCAGAATTACAGGAGGTGAGAGGACTCACCAGAGACAGAGTGGGGAGCAAAACAGGCAGATTAACTGAAACACACTGCTGAGGGGAGCAGTGGGCGAGGCAGGAGAGGTCTGCAGCGCCATGTGGGTCCCCTCCCTGACTGGGGATGGAACTCACGTTGCTGTGCTGCTGATGCTTCACAGTGTGGCGCTCAACCCGCTGCGCCACCAGGGAGGCCCTAATGAATGTTTTAAAGTTTATATTTCTTGAATGAATTTCTTATGTATCTTGAAAAGAGTAATAATAAAAAGGTAAACGTACATTGGAAAACAAATATACATGTACAGTCACAATCACGCAGGTAAAGCACAACTTTGAAAAGAGAGGCAAATGTTTGTCTCCAAAGAGGTGTCTCTTTGGTTTGGTACAGTACACAACATAAAGGTTTTATTATGGGTGGGGCCTTCTGCCTTCATGCTCCCCAGTTCATGTCTTCCTGTGCTCCTCTCCACACTTCCTCGCCATTCAGACTGTGCCCTTCTCATGAGATGTGTTTCCACACTTCTGTCTTCTCTGTGAACTTCTGAGACTTCCCTCCATGCCTCCCTGTCCCCAAGAAGGAATCTCATAGTCCTGTGCCCACTCCCATTAGAGCACAGTCACGTTGACTACATTCTTGTTGCTCAAGCCCCCATGTCCACTGCACCACAGTTTCAGGGAGCAGAAACTATGGGTACTGAGCTCTGCGCCCCAGCTCCTAGCAGACAGCCTGTCCGAAGACACAGTACTGACCGGCGGTGGTGAGTTGAGCATTTGTGCTTACACAGAACTAGCCCACAGCAGTTTGTCTGATTTGAGATTTTACTGTCAAGTTCACCAACGAAAGAAGTACTGAGTTTGAGAGATATGGTTCAATAGTTCTACTTTATTGTAAAGAACTTGCTTTTCTGTCTTGAAGCAAATACTAAATTCACTTTGTAAAATTCATCCAGTATATAATTTGAGTGCCACGTGATACAAAAGACCTTTTCCAAACAGAATTGATGGAAGAGGGGGTTTTCCCACTTCAACACAGCACGTGCAGAGGCAAATATCACGTGGCACAAGGCCACCTTTTATGGGGGGGTAGTTTTGGGGAGCCTCTGAATCCCACTGCCAGCACCAGCCTCAGGCATTTATACTTCTCAGCTCATCAGGTTATTGCCTGTAAAATGGGCTGGTTTCAAAGCCTTTTTTCATTTTCCTAAGTTACTTCCAGGGATGCTGGTTTGATACCTGAGGAACCAGCCGATGAACTGCTCAAGCTTCCCGAGCCCCAGTGTCCTCTCCGAAACGGTGCCCCTGTGTTCAGGGGACTGCTGAGAGGCTCCAGAGGGATGATGGAAGTGAAAGTGAGGGGGGGGAGGCTGTTAGGGACAGGCCTGGGGAAAGGGATTCGCTGCAAAATCTGAAACAGGCTCCCCCAGGACCCTTGTGGGAAGATGACAAGCTGCTCCCGCGTGGCTGTGTCTCAGGAGAGGCAGGCAGAGGTCTAATGACAGTGATTTTTAAAAGCCCTTAATTGGTGGTTCTCTTCTGTTCAGTGGCCCCCACATGCCGCCCAAAGCGTCCAGAGATGCCCCCACCTCCACAGTCCAGTTACATGGCTATGCACCGCCTGGGGATATTCGGGTTGACATTTGCTTTCTTCCTGATGCTTTCTGCAAAAGATAAGAATCCCACTGCCTCATGTTGCCCGAGCTCTGCCCCACAGGGCCAGTTTTATGTTTTACTAGCCTACCAGAGATTGTGTTAAAAGAAGATACAGGCTTTTGGGGTTCACAGACTCCAATATGGTGTGATGACCTCAGAAATTTTAAATAACCAAATCTAATGGCTCAGCTCCTGTGAAGCCAGTTCTGGCCTATATGTATTGTGTCTGTGAAAGAGAGATCTACGGGCTGTTTCAGTCTTATTCCAAACTGGGAGGGGGAAATCAAAGCATCGAAGGCTGGAAGGGTAGAGATGAGGGTAGCAGCGGCTTTAGGACTGTGATGGTCTTAGGGATCCTCAAGGTCAAAACAAATGGGGAAACCGAGCCAGCAGGCTCTATGGTTTACCCAAGGCTCTGCCAGAATTTTAGGAGGCAGATCTAGCACCAGAATCTGCAAGGCTCAGAGCCAGCTCCATGGCAGGGAGGTCCAAGTGGCCCACAGAGGACCCTGCTACATCCCAGCAGCTCCTTGAAACTCTGACACTGTGCTGAACAGGAGCTGGGCAGGGGACTCTTACCAGCCAGGTCCCTCCGGCCAATGGCCACGAGGCCCTCGAACAGCGCCTTGCTGGGGTTCTCACTGGCTGTGGCCACCCCGTGCAGCCAGATGAGCAGCATCCGATGGCCGTGTTCCCTGTAGCTCTTGGTGCCTGAGGCCCATAAGGGAGACAAAGGAAGAAGGGCCAACCCAGCTCAGCTTAGCAGGGCCTAAGCATCTGTGAGCAAGCATCTGTGAACATGCCCAGGTGGCAAGGAGACCAAGGGTCTCAGCAGGCCCCGCTCATGCTCCAGGGGAGCACAGTCCAGAGACAGTGAGGGAGGGGAGCAGCAGCCTCAACTAGGAAGGGGGCGGGAGTCTTGTGTCAGAGACCCTAGACCCTCCCCAGTCCCGGGCTTGCTCCTGAGCACCTTCCATACATGCTGTCGGTGTCTCCCTGGAGAGAGAAAGAACTGGCGTTCAGTGTGCTACCATGTTTCACACCACTGTGCAGCCATCTCTCTGGCTGCTAGCGGCCTGGGTCACACATGAGAAGACGACTTAGAGCAGCTGGCCATGTTCCTGCCCCTGCTCCGGTGGTTCTCAGCCCAGGAGACACCTGGGAAGCTTTAGCAACTACTGACGCTTGGGTCCCACCGCAGAGCTCCTCCTGTACTCAGGTCTGGGTGGAGCCTGGACACAGAACAGTTTTAAGCTTCCTTGGTAATTCTAAGGCACAATGTTAGGAAGCTCAGGGTCTTCAGAGCAGGTAGTGGGGCTGACTCCTTATCAAGCTCAGCAGGAGACACACACACACACACACACACACTCACAGTGTGCCACAGCCATGGCTCCAGGGCAGTCTGTTCGCAACGGCCCCTGACTTTCTGTCCCTCTTGGGTCTCTCGGGAACTTCCTCAGTGTTGCCCTTGGTGTCACAGCTTCTTGGGACTGAGGCGTCTTACCCCCTTTATTCCACAGACTTTGTCTTCTCCTATCATCTGTGAACATTCCTATCTGTCACGGAGTTTACTTTTGGACGCTCTGCTCTGGCCCACTAATTGATCTGCAGATTTTTATATCAGTTATTTCTGTGTTAATTATTTTAGCTTTATGAAAGGTTGAATCTGGTTGGGTTAGACCCCCTTCCACTGTTTTTCCCCCGTGTTCATGCTTTTATATTAAATCCTCACTTAACATCCTTGATAGGTTCTTGGAAACTATGACTTTAAGTGAAAAGCTGTGTAACGAAAGTCCTCAGATAACCATTTGGTTCAGCACAGGTTGGGATTCGCTTTTTGGCATAAACGTTATCATCAATCAATGTTGAAAGAGACCATGTTCTATGAGAACCTGCTATACCCCCATTTATTCTTTCAAATGAGCTGTAGAATCCTCCTGTCAAGTTTCAAAAACTTCCTTCTTTGATTTGCTTAAAACTGGATCAAAGTATTAATCTCATTTGGAAAAAATCAGTATCTTATATAATACTTTTTCTAGCCAGAAATACAGAATGTCATTTTACTTACCCAAGTCTTCTTTCATAGTTCAACTAATTTTTATTATTTTACTCATATGTATCATTCATATTTCTTTTTAAAGATTTTCCAGGGAGACACACACACTGTTGTAAATGGTGCATAAAATGCCTTTTAAATATATCTGTACATTTTGCCCACTCATTGCTGATACATAGGAATACTATGGTGTTTGTATATTTTATCATATAGTTATATCCATTTCAGTGAATTATTTTATTCTAAGAGTTTTCCAGTTTCTTCTGGACATCAGTGTGTTAATGATAGCATCTGAAAATAACAAATCTCTTTTCCTATTCAGTATATACACTCCTTTATTTCTATTTCTGTTTCACTCCTCAGTGGCAGGACCAACTTTTCTAAACAGGTGTTAAATAATAGTGGAAACAGTTGCACCTCCTTTGTACAGGGGATTCCTTTAGTGTGTGGGTGGTAGCTATCAGCTTAGACTGATTCATAAAGAAGGTGAAGCTCATGGGTCAAAGGGGAGGGAGAGGCTCAGGGCACAGCCTGTGCAGAGGCCAGAGCTCTGAAAGAGCACACGGTGTGCGGGAAATGGCCTGTGTGGTGTGGTCTGAGCACACCTCAAGTGCCCCCGACCCAACCTGCTGGTTGCTCTGGGGTGGGAGAGGCAAGGCGGTACCTGTCCACTGCTGCTCGATGGCATGGATGTGGGCCTCAGTGAACTCCCAGCAATAGGCCAGCTTCTTCCACTCATGGGACCGCAGGTACCTGGAGGCCAGTCGCCACAGCACAGAGCGGAGCTGCTGTGTTTCTTGCTGGTGGTCCTGCTTAAAGGTCAAACCTTGCCCAGAAGGGTCACTGGGGTCTCTGCACAAGGGGTGGTCCTGTGGGGCAGATACCAACAAATATTGAGCTGCCTGGGGCAAATTCCTGCCAGGCTCTCCCCTGTGAGCCTGGACCAGGAATTGGTATCCTCATGGGCCTGGGACTTAGTGTCCACTGCTCTGGTTTCTGACCCTCTGACTAGATTGACCTCTGGAAACTGAGCTGCTCACCCTGTTCTTCCATCCAGAATGCCTTCTCTCGCTTTCCTGCCTCTCAACCCCATTACCATGGTCTAAAGACTACCTACATGCCACCACTTCCAGGAAGCCTTCCCAATTCTTCTCTTTTCTCTCTATCAATCCCAGCACATGTAGCAGAATGAGTCAACAGCTATGGCTAAAACCAGGCACGCCAAGAACCAGGCACTGAATTTGCTGGATCCAAACAAATAGTAGAAGGCAGTTGACAGAATTTTTGCATGCAAAGCAGGTGCTAAAATGAGAGGTCATGAAATAATGATGTAATAGCATATATCAAACCCACAGAAGGTTAAGTGAGCCCCTCTAGAAGTGGGTGCAATTCTGGCTGTTAAAAAGCGCAGACTGAGAGAAATCTCCTCACCGTGGCCCTGCAGCTCCGAATCTGATATCCAAGTCAACAGTGCCTGGGCAGTACTGTGAGGAGAAGACCTGGGAGCTGGGCTCTCACCTGGGGTGGTAAAAACCATCACCCTAGAGCAGTCTTCTCAGCCACATCTGTACTTTGGGATCATCTCGGGGCTTTAAGAACCACTAAGACTTGGCCCCTAATCCTGTTTAAATTGGCCTAAGGGTGAGGAGGGAAGATTTGTGATTCTATTATGCACCTGGCCTCTAATATTCAGAACTTTCAAAGTCTGAGGTGACTTAAAATCAAGCACAGAGATGAGTCAATTCATCAAACCTTGGTATTAGTATTTTGGGGTGACATTTAGGCGTAACCCTTTGTATGCCAAGGGGTTGTAAAGTTCATAAGAAATTAGTATGTCAGTGAAAGAGAATATCTTATCGTTCCTTTTGAAGTTTGTTTTCAATTGATTCTGGAAGAGTGATTTTTTTCAAAGATGTGTAAGAGAAGTTTACTATGTTCGTAAACAACTTTGGAATGTTTAAGATGTTTGGGACTCATTTTATTTATAGATTTAATTTTTTGGACTTACTAAGATAATTTAAGGATTTAGGAAATATTTGAAGTGCTAAAAATTATATGAGATTTATTCACACAGTTTAAAATGTTTAAGACTTTCGTTAACTAAGCTCAGACACGGAACCAAACATTAATCAAAAGGCTTCCATGACAGGGACTGTCACAAATTTACTAGTTAATAAATAGATTTTATAATCAACATTTATAGACATATAATATGAATTTAAAAGTTTAAGGAAAACTAGATTTTTAAATTTATAATTTAATAAATTCAATATTCATTTTTACAACTGAAAGTGAAAACTATTTTCTATATATAAAAGAAAACTTTCAGAGCAGCTCTCCCGCCCACCTATGACTACCAAGTATTTCTTTTTACGAACCTTATTCTTTTGCAAATCAGGAGCCTCTCTCTTCAGCCCACCTATGACTAAGCAGGTGCCTCTCTTTTTCTCCTTTTCCTAATAAACCTGTCCTTATAAAATGTAAAATAACCTCGCAGAGACATTAAAAACCTCCCCACCTACCCACTTTCGTTAACAGCTGGATTAGCAAAATGCTAGTCTAACATTCGGCTAAGACAAGCATCTTTCCAGTTCTACAGCAGGTAAAACTAATCAATCCCAGCACGGAGCGAGAACGTTGCCTGAACACTACACCTCAAGCAGCACTTCCAATCACCTGGAGATGGCAGTGAACCAGAACCAAACTGGCAGCTCTTTATTCACTCTCGCAGGCGTGCACGCCCTCGTCCAGCTACTAGGAACTACAGCAGTGTCTCCACCGCTCGCTCAGCTCTCCCTATCTCCAGATCATCGCAAAGAACCCCGGTGCTAGGGAAGGCAGGGACCATCACTCCCTTGGAGAGGGCGGAGCCCCTGAACTGATTGGGGCTGGGGCTAAAAACTGGCTTCTCCTGGATCCAAGGTCACTCCCCTTCCAACACGGAAAGACCCAGTGCAAGGTACCTTCTCCCGTCTGTAGAATCGATCTGCTTTTATGATCATGTCCACCAGGCTCACGTGGTTGCTGCGAGCGGCCACCGCCAGGGCAGTTTTTCCTTGCTGTAAGAGATGGTTAGCCAGACTTTGCACAGGAGGGATGACGAGGGGTTTTTAACACGTACTACAAACCATGAAACAGAAGACAACAACATTACAGCCCTAAACTAGGATTGGGGTGGGCCAAGGGCTGAAGGACCTTGGTGGAGGCAGGGTAAAGTGGTGGAGGGACATGAAGGCTTCCTGGAACAGGCTACATTCGATCTGGATTATAAAGAATAGCAGGGTATGAGCACTTTAAGAGCAGGAGGCAGCGGAAGCATTAAGAGCAGGAAGCATTTGGAGCAGGGTCTCTGGCAAAGAGGGCCATGGAAGTTCAAAAGGGAGGCTGAGTGCACCTTATCTTTCAGGCTTAAGTTAACTCCAGCGACGAGGAGTATCTCTGCTATGTCCTGCCAGGCGTGCTCTGCAGCGAGATGGAGGGGCGTCTGCTGCCTCTGGAGAGGAAGCCAAGGAGATGGGTGAGCAGAAAAGCTTGTAAGGGGGCCCTTGGCTCAAAGCCAGGACGGGACCAGGTGGGCACATTCCCAACCAGACTCAAAATTCTCTAAGAAACTTTGGAGGGTTAACTATGTTTAATAATAAACATAATACTCAGCAGGGAAAACTTGGTAAAAACAAAAAAGTAGACAGAAAACAAAATCCACTAGTTAGCCCATCTAAGTCAACTTCCATAATGATTCGGGTATATTTCTTCTCGTTTTTTCTTTACTGCAAAATGTTTTTAGTTTGTTGGCTTTACATATTTGAGATCTTCCTACCTCTACCTGCACCTCTCTTTTTCTACCTAACATAATACTTGTTATTGTCATAATGTTGTTACAAATTGTCACCTCTGATAAACCCATTTTTTAAACTAAAGGGTTTTATTTTTAAAAAAATATTTAGTTATGCATATAAGAGCTGGGGTACAAGCCAGAGGCAAGGGAGGTGAGAAGATTCACTGAGACAGCGGGAAGCAGAACAGGCAGACTGACTGAAATACACTGCTGAGGGGAGCAGTGGGTGAGGCAGGAGAGGTCTGCTGCGCCATGTGGGTACCCTCTCTGGCTGGGGATCGAACTTGTGGTGCTATGCCGCAGATGATTCATAGCGCAGAGCTCATCCTGCTGCACCACCAGGGAGGCCCATAAACCCATTTTTAATTAGCTCCATAATAGTTCTGTACATGACTATCTGTCATATACCTAACCTTTATTATTAAATATCTGGGCCATTTTCAAACTGAAGACTGATGAGCAATGCTGAAGTGAATATCTTTGTGTATGAGCTTCTGTATATTTCTTGAGGTTTAATTCTCAGATATGCAAAGACTGATCATTTAAAGGTGTCTATCTGCTATGTTCTGCCAGACTGCTTTCTGCCACTGTGTGTGTGTGTGTGTGTGTGAGCACGCGCGTGCGCGCGCCCACGCACAACAGTACTGAATACCACCTGGTGGGGGATGATTGTGGGGACAGTGTTCAAGAGGATTCATGACTGATTATAATTTCAGAACTCAGCAATCTCTTGTTACACAAGACTGCCCCAGTTACCCCTGCCCTGGAAATCTTCCCTAAGGAGAAACAAAATCCATGAAAGGCAAGGTTAAGTGTAGGAGGATGTTTACATCAGTGTTCTATATGCCATGACAAACAATTGGAAATGACCCAAATGTTTAAAATAGGGGCATGGTTAATACAATGAAAACTACCTTCAACAGATACTCAAAAAGCTTTTGACAAACCAAAACAAAAAATCCTGCCAGGAAGCCCCAGTTGGTTTCTGCAACCACTTACATTGTCGGTGGCATCGAGGTCACCGCCAGCATCGATGAGGAGCTCCACCAGGGCTGGGAAGTTGTGCCTCACTGCCAGGTGCATAGGAGAGGCGCCCTGCTGGGAGGGGAGACGCACAGGTCAGTCTCCGGGGCATCTTGGGACTGTCCAGCTGCAGGCTGGTGCTGGTGGGAAGGGGTTTGGTTCTTGATTCTCAGATGACATGGGTGGCCTGAGGCATTTACAACACCAAGCCTAAAACCTTGTTCAAGGTAGGCAGGGCCTGAGACTCAAGTTTGAGAGCTTGCTATGCCAGCAACTGACTGTGTGATTTCAGGGAAGTTACTTCCCTCCTCTGCTACTCTTCATCTATCTGCAAGTGGTTTACTAAGATCCCTTCTAGCGCCACCTTCATGTTCTCTGATAGCTCATTTCCTCCACACGTGAACTTAGAAAGGGTACAGGGATGGCATGCTTACTGATATTTTCATCTTACAAGTGGAAAGACTGAGGTTTGGAAAACTTAAGTGACTTGCTTAAGGACACATGGTTAATAGAGACCTCCTCTCTCCATCCTCAACATCCAGGTAGGGGTCTGATGACCATGTAATAAATGAATGAATGAGAGAGCCCGCCAGAACCAGAACAGAGATCTTTCTCCAAGTCAGCACAAATACAAGGGCTGGCTGTAAGCAGTAGGACCGTACCCAGTGGTCTCTGGTGACCCTTGATTATATGGCAAAGTCGATATTGCCACAGCACCCCGTGTAAGTGATATCATGACACACACACACAGGAAATAGTACAAAGCAAAAGTGAAATTGACATACTGAAAAAAACACTCTCACATTTGAGCATAAAAGTTTACCAACACACACACACACACACACACACGAAGAGTGACCAGGGGGAAAAGAAAAGACGTGCCAATATTGGAAAAAAAAGATTTTAACAATATCATCATTTTTGGGTGGAGTCATTATATATATAGAGAGAGAGAGGGAGAGAGAGAGGCAGGTTCAATATCTATTAATCCTCCCCCCAAAGCAGCTGAATTGAAAAGAGTCATATAAAAGATAAAAAGCCTCAAGTCAATAGCATTCCTTTACTGAATGCCTACAAGAAATGATACATAATTTCAAAACTGTCTTCTACTCACTAAGACAGCCAATGAATATAAAGTATCCACAAAGAGTAGAATTAGAAATGGCTATGATAAGGGCAACCCAAAAGCTATAAAACATCACCTAGGAATATAAGAGAAAGCATAAAGAAATGACAAGATTATATTCCTAGTGAAGAAAGTGTATCACACAGATGACCATTTTTTCTGATATTATTCACAGGTCTAATATAATCCTAACAGAAATTTCAGTAGATGCCAAAAAGCATTGTGAATCATATTCACAGAGCTATCAGAGCTACAAGGGAGGCTTTGCAGGAAGCTGCAGCCTACTGGGATATGATAACTGCTAATGCCGACTCCGACATGGTCGTGCTGGAAACAGATCTAGGGCAATGTGGTGGGAAAATGGAATGGAAAGAACAAGTGTTGCAACGCATGTCACAAAACAGTCTTCTCTCCAGCCTATTACCCATCTGCTTAGTCCTCCCCTCTCAGCAACCTCACAGGAAACCTGTTACTGCTCTTAAGTATATTCTTTCAGAGATTTTTTTAATATATATACAAGAAAACCCTTTTTAAATATTTTATTTTCCAATAATTGTTGATTTACATGTCATTTAGAAATAATACAGACAGCTCTGATGTATCCTTTACAGTGTTTCCCCAAATGGAACAGCTTACAAAACTGTAGCACATCACAAGCAAAATAGACATTGTACTATCCACCATCTACTCTGATTTCCTCAGTTTCCCTTGTCATTCATAGGTATGCACATGTGTATGTTTAGTTCTGTGCAGTTTTATCCTCTGTGTAGGTTTAAGTGTCTACTACACAGTCAAGGTACAGAAAACTTCCATCAGCTCCAGGGCATCTTGGTCGTATCCAAGTTTTGGCAATTATGAATAAAGCTGCTATAAACATCTGTGTACAGATTCCTGTGTGGACATAAATACTCAACTCCTTTAGGTAAAGACTAGGGAGCATAACTCATGGTAAGCATATTTTAGTTTTGTAAGAAACCACCAATCTGGCTTTCAGTGAGGTTATACCATTTTATATTCCTAGCAACAGTGAATGAGAGTTGCTATTGCTCCACATACTTGCCAGTATTTGGTGCTATCAGTGTTCTGGCTTTGAATAATTCTAGTAGTTTTGTACATCTTTATGCTTTTATAGAGCACTTCTTTAATTTCTGTCACTACAAGATATCCCAGATTCATCCTATATATTTCCTGCCCCAGTTTTAGAATCAGCTGTTGTTCTAAGGACCACCGGTACCTTCTATTAAAGAATGTGCACCTTGCTTTCTCATATAATTATATCCTCAAAGTCATTCCATATAAGTATATATTTTTAAATTTCTTGTTCTTTTTATGGCTGCATAGTATTCCACTGCATGGATAGACCATAATTTATTGACTTGTCTCCTATATAAATGTATGTTCCAATCTTTTGCCATTACAAACAACACTACAACAAAAATCTCTCTGTGTGTATATGGATATATATCTTCTGTATGAATTTCTATATATTTCTTGAGGTTCAACTCTCTGATCTGCAAAAACTGATCATTTAAAAAGTATCTGCTATGTGCTGCCAGATTGCTTTCCACTATATGTGTGTGTGTATGTGTGTGTAAAAAATAAAATACAGGCCTCCTTGGTGGCACAAGGGATTACGTCTCAGCACTATCAAGTTATCGCCAGCCACTGTGGCATGAGTTCTATGCCCGGTCAGGGAGTTGACCCACATGGCGCAGCAGATCTCTCCTGACCCTCCTACTGCTCCCCTCAGCAGTGTATATCAGCCCCTTCACCTGTTATGCTCCCCTGTCTCAGGTGAATCCTCTCACCCCCCACATCTCTGGCCTATATCCCAGTTCTTATATGCATAAATAAATAAAATAAATCTTTAAAAAAATTCCACATGTGGAATTTTATATATATAATACATATATATTCACACAATATATATTATACATAAAATATATCTCACATGGGGGCCTCCCTGGTGGCGCAATGGGTTAAGCAATGCACTATGAAGCTGACACAGCCACTGCAGCACAAGTTCGATACCTGCCTCCAGCCAGGGAGGTGACCCACATGGTGTGGCAGACCTCTCCTGCCCCACCCACTGTTCCCCTCAGCAGTGTGTTTCCATTAATCTGCCTGTTCTGTTACCCACTCTGTCTCTGATGGATCCTCTCATCTCCCACACCTCTGGCCTCTACCCCAGTGCTTGTATGCATAAATAAATAAATCTTTAAATATATATATATATCCCATGCAGATATGACATTACTTATATATAGATTATATGCTCATACACATTATACATATATAAGATATAATATTGATATATAAATCAGACATTATATAGATTTATAATATATACAAATATTGATAATTCTACATGTGGAAGTATAAATATAGAATAAATCCCTAGAAGGGCACATGTATTTGCACTTTTGGGGTCAAAGGGCACATATATTTGCATTTTTTAATACACGTTGCCAAATCGCTGTATGTGAGAAAAATGCCAATTTACACTTGCTCCAGTAATATATAATGTTGCCAACTTCCCTACAGCTTTATCAACATATTGGCAAAACTTCTAGATTTCTGCCAGTTTGCTAAGTGATTAATTCTATCTCCAAGTAGTATTAATTAGCATTTCTCTCTTTTTTTAAAGAATAAATTATTTATGCATACAAGAACTGGGGTTTAGGCCAGAGGTATGGGGGGTGAGAGGATTCACCAGAGACAGAGTGGGGAGCAGAAGAGACAGATTTACTGAAATACACTCCAAAGGGGAGCAGCAGGCGAGACAGGCGAGGTCTGCTGTGCCATATGTGGGTTAGCTCCCTGGCTGGGGATTGAACTCCGGCCACAGCAGTGATAGTTTGATATCTGAGACTTAACTCCTACAGCACCAGGGAGGCTCCCTGTATTTCTCTTAAGAGTCTGTATTTCCTTTTCTATCACATGTCTGTCCATATCCTTTAGGCTTTTTTCTCTTGAGTTATTTTTAATTTTATGATGATTTGTAGGAACTCTATATGTTAGAAATATTCTGCCCTTTACCCTTGAATCTAGTTTATCATTTCTCTTTTGAGCTTGCTTTTAGTCTCTTTTGCTAGATAAAATGTCTTTTTTTTTAAAGATTTATTTATTTATGCATACAAGTACTGGGGTACAGGCCACAGTCCAGGGCAGTGAGAGGATTCACCAGAGACAGAGCAGGGAGCAGAACAGGCAAATCGACTGAAACACACTGCTGAGGGGAGCAGTGGGCGAGGCAGGAGAGGTCTGCTGCACCATGTGGGTCCCCTCCCTGGCCAGAGGCAGGGATCGAACTTGTGCTACAGTGACTGAGGTCTGCTTCATCGTGCATTGCCTTACCCACTGCACCACCAGGGAGGCCCGTCTTTTATTTTTTATATAATCAAATTTATTGATCTTTTCTGGGTATGTGGGTCTAGATCAACCTCCTTTATCCACGTTTCTCTTTCAGTGTATTCTGGTTATTTTGAACTTCAGAAAGTTGTTAAGAAAAAGAAAGGTGAATAGATAGACAAAGAAACTGTCACTATAGGTGTGAATCATGCCTTGCCGTCATCTGGGAGGAAATACAAGCTGGATTTCTAATTCTGTTCCACTGAAACTTACTTGATTCTCCTACTTGGCCCAGGTTGCTCCAGCACCCCGGTCCCAGCCGCTGGGACACCCCATCTCTCCCTACTGTGCTTCATCAATGAGGTCATGGAGGCTCTGCAGTGGGGACCCCCTTCATTTCAGATCCCCACACTTCATGACACTTACATGGTCAGCCACATCGGTGCGACCTCCTGCATGGATAAGGGCCCGGGCCACATCCTCTGAACCACCGAGGGCTGCATAGTGGAGGCAGCTCTGCTTTTTCTAAAGGGAAACAGGCATTACTGCAATGTCCTAAGTGTTACAGGGCAGGGAGAGGGGCACCTTAGAACCTTTAAACCTGCCCTCTCTGAATGGGTTTTGCTATTTGCTGCATTAAGATAAATATATAAGACCTTTAATGGAAAGGAACTTTAATACAATTAGGGTACAATATAGAAAGGACAAAGAATATAGTTACTAAGTTAAGCATTTAAAGTTACTCATTTTTTTGAGGGTAAAAGTTTAGTTAAATAGGATTGGCCCAAAGAAAGGCCCAAAAGCCTGCCACAAGTTTAAAGGACCTTTTAGTAGAGACCCATAGAAAAGGGTCAGAAAGAGTCAGACAAATCTTGGAGGAAAAGAGCAAAATCAAAATCAAGATGAAAGCTGCCATTGTTCACCTCCCACGGGTCTCTCACCCACATCTGTTTTAACCAGTCCAAGACCAAAAAGCAAGCGCAGTTTCTTCACATGTCCCTCTGCTCCACGTGCCTCCTCCATGCCTCCTTGCTGCTCTCCATCCTGCTTCATTCTTCCTCCCTTCCTTCTGTCCTGTCCTCTCTGCAGAATTTTTTTTTTTCCTGCTCAGCTCCACCCACTTAGGGCGGAACTGGGATTTTGGAACTTAGCCCTTTCCTGGGGACCACCCTGTTACATAAGGACCCCTCACAATGGGGTTAAAAAGCACTTTGGAATTGGTTATTCCAACTCCCCCTCATAGCCCCAGCTGCCAGCCCCACCCCTTGACTTTGTCCCCATTAAATGGTGGTAGAAGTTCTATGGGGACCACACCTGAGAAAAGAAAGGAAACACTTAAAAAAAAAAAAGATGAACAATGATGTAAAATTAAAAAAAAAAAAAATGGCTTGCTAGAAGTATTTAACACCAAAGACAGCAGTCAAGATGAAGCTGAAGAAAAGACAGTAGACAGAGATTCTGAAGCTGGAGACACTGGTCACTTGCCCAGACCTGGTGAGTAGTAAAAGGAGCCCACTATGACCTCAGCCTTTTTCATCTCTGGTCACAGACTCCAGACTATAGACCAAAACCTGCACAGTTCCTCTGCTGGTAAAGCCACACAGAGTACAGACTGAGGAGATAGTTTTCAAAGAGGGGGACAGATGAGATTTGCCAGTGCAGGCCAAAACCCACCAGCACACACTGCCCGTCTGGCGCTGGTCTGGGTGTGCCCAGGAGAAAGGGGCCGAAGAGCAAGCCCGTTCGGTGGAAGGACACCGGGGGCTCCTCCCTCTCTGGGCCTTGCTGTGGCCCTAGGCCTGGGTTGTAGTCTCCACACCTTCCAGGGGCGTTGGCAAATAGAGTTTGGTGGCTCTAAGGCACATTTGTCATCTTGCTATGCATTTTCTCTGTCTGCTGTCTTTTGTTCAGTTTCTCCTCGACTGCCTTCTTTTGTGTTAAGTACTTCTAGTAAACCATTTTTTTTTTTCATTTTATTTTACATCATTGTTCATTTTTCTTTTCTTTCTTTTTTTTCTTTTACAGTGTTTGCTTTCTTTTCTCAGGTGTAGTCCCCATAGAATTTCTACCACCAATTCACCTGTGCACCATCACCATATCCTCTTGTGCTCCTCCTGCCCCCATCTCTGTCCCTCTGCCTCCCTCTCCCCTGCAGAATATCTGATTTATAGTAGTCTGTTTATTTTTGTTTTGTTGTGTTGTGTTTTTTCCTTGATCCTTATTTGGTTTTCTGAAATTACCTATAAGTGAAACGATCCAGTATTTTTCATTTTCCTTCTGACTTACTTCACGGAGCATAATCCCTTCTAGCTCCATCCATGTTGCTGCAAATGGCATTAATTTATCTGTTTTAATTGCTGAATAGTATTCCATTGTGTATATGTACCACAGCTTCTTGATCCAGTCATCTATTTTGGGCATTTGTGTTGATGCCAAGTCTTACCTATTATGAATAGTGCTGCAATAAACATAGGGGTGCAGGTATCCTTTTGAATTAAAGTTTTTGTGTCCTTTGGGTAGATTCCTAGGACTGGAGTTTCTGGGTTATATGGTACCTCCATTTTGAGCAGTCTGAGGAACCTCTACACAGCTTTCCATAGTGGTTGGACCACTTTAACAAACCATTTTAATTCATCTGCCTTTCTAACTATGTTTTTACTTTTTTAAAATTTGTGTTATATTACCAAAATATGAAACAAATAGAGGCTACCAGTCCCTGAAGCCATCCAACCTGCCAAATTATTTGTCACTATCTGAAAATAAAAAGCAAAACAAACTGCCTAAAGAAAGGTCTCGACCTCCCTTCTCAGGACACAGAAATTTCAACAGCCAAACAAAGAGTACGATGGGAAGGGAGGAAGAGGCCCGTCCCAGCGTCCACGCAGCCCCAGCTCTGAGGACTGGTGTGGTTCCTGCACAGGTGGCCTCCATGTCAGGAGCGGGAGGACCTCCTGTCTGCCACACCCTCCAGGCCATGAGTTTTGGAGTCAGGGGGACAGACTCAGTTTTGCTTCTTACCAGCTAGTGACTTGGGGAATCACCAAACCTCTCTAAGTGACAGTTTCCTCATGTGTAAAATAGATCATATTTCTCTGAAGTAATAACTCTAAAGGGGTTTGTGAACTACTAAGTTCCCAATAATAAGAAGCACTAGTACGTACTGAGCTTCTATTATGTCCTGGCATTTGTGCTAAGTATTTAATCCTCACAGCAAGTAAAAAAGTAGGTATATATTATTCCCATTTTATAGTTGGGAAAAAGGCTCAGAGAGGTTAAGCAACTTGTCCTTGGTCACAGAGCTTGGCTGTGCAAAAGCCAAGACCTAAATATGGTCCTGCTGCCTCATAGCCTCTGTTCACAAGGCATTCAGGAGTCACTGGGACTCCTGCAATGTGGCTGTGGCTCAGCAGCCAAGGACAGATGTCAAATGCTGGGGGCCTGCCTACCCGGGTGAGGGCGTTCACGTTGCTCCCAGCCCTGAGGAGAAGCTGCACGCAGTCCGGGTGGAGCTCCCCAGCAGCCGCGTGCAGGGCGGTCAGGCCTTCCTGAAACACATGGAGAGAGGTGCGAGAATTTGAGGAGGTGGAAGTGAAACCCCAGGTGAGAAGACACCCGTGTGCCACAGCCACAGGGGCATTTGAGCTCTCCACTGCCTGCTGCAAGGACCGTGACCTTGGATGTGTGTGGTTCCCTGAATCACTTTGTGGGGCACACAGTGATTCACGCCCTCCTCCACACTCTGCTCATGTTCTCTGGCCCTCTAAGCCCCCTCAGCCCTGCTCTCTGTGTATTCCCTCCTGCTCCAGGAAGCCATCCTTGACCATCCCGGGCACCCTTCTTTCAACATGCGCCGCGTATTTGACTTCCTGTGTGTGACTTCCTGACAGTCCATCATGCCAAGTGCCCCTCTAAGCCTGGAGTTTCGTGCTGCTGCTTCTCTTTGCCTGGTGGACTGTTAGTCCAGGAGCGTGGCCTCAGCTTCCCAGCTTCAGGGCCTCTAACAGGAGCAAATCTAGCTGCAGGGCCTTGGAGGCAGGGAGCTAGTGAGGGCCACTCATCCCTGAATCCCTCAGGCAGTGACTCACTGCGTTCTGTTCCTCCAGTTCCAGCCCGATGTCCACAAGTCGCTGCAGCACGGCCCGGTGGCCCCGGCCGGCAGCCAGGTGAAGAGCTGTGTTCCCCTCCTGCAGGGAGAAGGGCTCCTGAGAGGCTGGCAGAGTCACCGGGAGCCCACGGGAGCCAGCCCCTATGTTGGACATGGAAGCTGAGATCCAGAGAGGAGGCACCATGCAGAGTGTCACAGAGCAAGTGGGCAAAGAGCTGCAGCTCTGCAGTCTAGGCCAAGGCCACCCTGGCCCTGAGAATGTGCCAGAAACTGGTCTCTCTTTCCTTACAATTAAAGGCAGGCACAGCAAACAAACAACACACAAAAATTCCCACTGCCCAATGCCAGTCCCTCCTCAGCGATCCCTGATCCATCCCCCACTGCTCAATGCTGTGGTTCCAGGAACTCTGCACGCCCCGGGCTCCCTTGTCCCCAAGCAGTTACACAACCCCACGGCCAGCCTCTTTCATCTGCGTTCTAAGCATTGGCTTCCCACTGAACAGTGTGGTCCACCCTGGCCATCTTACTTCAAGCTATTCCCTGTACTCCTGGCCCTCTTAGATTGCTGGGCTTTTCTTTTTCCTTCCTACCCTAGCACTGACCACCTACCGCACTCTATAACCTGCTTGTCTGCTATTGTTTGTCGTCTGAATCCTCTTGGAGAACATAAGCACCATAAAGCAGGAACATCTGTCTCTTTGGTTCTTGGAAGTTTCCCCAGGAGCCTAGCATAGGGCCCAGGGCACGAGACAGACACTCAGTGAAATCTGCTTAGTGAGTCAATGTAGTGATAGAAGCACGAAGTCTCTGTAACCACAGAGACATGAAGGAAGTGTGTGAGCTGCGGGGCGGGGGGGGGGCACACGTGCCCCCCTCTAGGCCCATAGAGACAGGGGAGGGTTTCTTCTTCCTTCTGGCCTGTAAATAGCCACATCCTGCCCTTTGAAACAGCAGATGGCACAGACCCCTACCTGGGTCTGTGCGTGAATCACTCTGGGCTCTCAAAGCTTCCCCAGCACTATAGCGCCTCTGGCTTAACAAGTGTTGTCACTGGTTCTGACAGGTCTGCCACCTCAGCAGGCAGGGAGAGAGGGGATGGGGGCAGGAGTCACACCATCTTCAGTGGTCAAGAGCCTCAAAGAGCTAACTGTGCCCCACCTCAAATGAAAACCTTCAAATGGAAACACTCTGTCTGAAAATGCAAAACTCAACAAGCACCCAAATTTAGAAGCCTCTTTCTAGAATTTCTGATAGTAAGATTCTGGTCAAGAGCATCAAAGCCGGACAATTCTTGGTGCTCCTGATCCCCTGGAGTCCTGGGGACAGTCATTTCTGCTTCCTGAGTCATGTGTCCTGGCAGGGGCTGCCCTTTTCTGCTCTGTCCTCCCAGTGCCTGGCTCAGAGCACAACCTGCTCAGCCCAACTACAGCCCGAGGCAAATCAGCCTGATGTGCTTCTCAGGACCCCTCTCAGCCTTGTCACCCTGAAAGGACAAGTGTGGGCAAACTCAGCACAGACTCCAAGGGCTCTGTGTCCCAGGAGGGAGGCTAGAACGAGGGAGGAGAGAGGGTCAGGCATCAGAATGCAGGTTCGAAACTCAGCTGGAGCTTCGTCTTGCTGTGTGACCTCGGCCAAAGCACCCCCCTCTCTGGGCCTGTTCTGAACCTGTAAAATGAAAGCTAAACTGAACCTTGATGAAGACATCTTCTAGTTCTGAGATGCTGGGGTGCATTTATCTGTGAGCTCTCTGTCACTAGCTTATAAACAGAATGCTTTCTATTCTGGCCAAGCACATTAATCAGATTAATAATGGAATTCTTCCCTTTGTTGGAAGCAGTCTCTAGAATTTACTGCGACATTAAGCAAACAGTCCACGATTCACAATGAATCATTCACAGGGTAGCTCCTATCCCTCACCTCTTCTCAAACTGGTGAAATCCTGCTCCTAAGCTATTGCCCCTGAATGAACTATTCTTGCCCTAACTGGAGCAGAGTGTTATATCACAAAGAAGGCAAATCTCCAGCAGGTACAGCTACCATCCCCATCCCATACCCCCAAACAACAGACATCCTCAGGGAATCACAGCCTGCTCTGCCCACTCCAGGCACACGACCTACCAACCAGATGTGCCAGCCTGCTCCCTACAGTTGCTCAGAGCACTGCAGTGTTGAGTTCCTTGAGTAAAAAACTGTGTCTTGGGCATCATGAGACAACCTATAGCTTGTGCTTAAAAATCGCCTGCTGGACTATTCACAATAGGCAAGACCTGGAAACAACCTAAATGCCCAAAAACAGATGAGTGGATCAAAAAGATGTGGTACATATACACGATGGAATACTATTCAGCAATCAAAAAGATAAACTAGAGTCATTCATAGAAACATGGCTGGAGCTAGAAGGGATTACGCTCAGCAAGATGTCGGCAGGCAAAACAAAAATGCTGGATGGTTTCACTCCTAGGAGGAATATAAGGGAACCAAATAAGCGACCAAGGAAAAGAATAATAACAATAACAATAATAATAAAAACACAACAAAAACAAAAAGACAAGGACAAATTGGGACACTTGGGGAGTGGGGAGGAAGTGGGTTGAGGGCACATAAGAGCACAAGGGACTGAGGTGATGGTGCACTGGTGAAATGGTGGTGGGGAATCCATGGGGACCACAGTTGATGTTAAATATATAAAAATAAAGAAAGAAAAATTTAAAAATCGCCTGCTGGATCAAGAGCCGATACTCTGGACTTTCAGTCACCTGCCCTTCTAGCACGCTGGAGTCTGAAGTAGGCACAGGTGAGCTGCCAGTGCCCACCTGGTCAGGAGCCCGGTGGCCCCCGGGAGCCCCACTCACTGTACCTTGTCCTTGGCACCATGGTCACAGCCAGAGCCCACAAGGAAGTCGAGAGCCTCCAACTGCCCATGCTCCGCAGCCCGGTGGAACGCTGTCCTTCCCAGCTGCCGGAGAAGAGAGTGAGCCGCCTCGAGCTGCCTACCTGGCTTCTGTTCCCCAACCTTCTGGGCAGTGGTCACTCCTGCTTTGGGCACTGTCCCCTCACCTCGCCCCACACACCCTCCCTGGAAGCTCAACCCCAACTCCCCAACTAGAGCCACTTGGTGGGGTCCCTCCCCACCACTGAAACCCTATTATAGTCCCAGCCTGCCTGTGAATGTAAGACAGAGCCTGAGAATTAGGGGTTAGGCTCTCCATAAGGGGCCTCCAACAGTCCCTCAGGTCCTCACGCCCAAGAATATGATCCACCAAGGGCCCTTCTCCACCTCTAAAGCTCTAGGGATGTTCTTGCCTCCATTTGGAATGCACCTCCCCACCCAATGTTTGTAGCCAAATCAAATACAGCCACCAAATATCACCTTCTCCAGGAAGCAGAAAGCAATGGCCCCCTTCTCCAACCAGTCTGGTCCTTATCTTAGCCTCTCCCTGCCCGTGTCCAGCTTGCTATTATCCTAATGCCCCTCCAGCCCAGGAGCTCCCTAAGGCAGGGTCCAGTCTGCACTCCCATAGTTCAAAGTGTCACAAAGTGGGCAGGAGAGACCCCAAGAGCAGACCCAGGAGGCCCAATGGGGTGGTCAAATAGCCTTGAGGCATTCTCACCTGGTCGGTGTGGTCCAGGGCCACATCCTCCAGGTCCTCCATTATGAACGCCAGCACTGGCACATGGCCTTTCTGGGCTGCGCAATGCAGGATGCTCAGGCCGTCCTGGAAACAAGCCCAGGGTGGTCCCTGAAGTCTGTGAGGGGAGGCCCTTCTCAACTCTGCAGTCTCCCAAACACTGAGTGTCTGGGATCCAGTGTTTTGGAACACAGCTTTCCCATGGAAACTGAAAAATGGGGATGGACCCCTGGGATAATGGCGGGTGCCCACTCAGTCTCACAAACACCGGCAGGAATCAGGACGCCAGAGTTCAAATCCCAGCCTGGTATTTATCACCCGTGGTCTTGGCAATGTTACCTGTACCTTCTAAACCTCCATCTTCTCACAGGCCAAGTTAGAATAATAATCCTGACTACTACCCTATTGCAGGTTGCCCGAGAGGACTGCATCATTGCCTACGGGGAAGTAAGTATCTTCTAAACTAAAATAGGGTTGAAGGATGTAAGACGAGGTTGTATAGCACTCATCTCTCCTGACATTCCCCATAGGACATTGCTGGGAAGGTTCTAGCATCTGCCGCAAAATGAGAAAGGAAGTGACAGAGCCCAGTGCCTGTCACCAGAAGGTGATCTCCTGGCCTGGGGGGAGGGCAGAGAGCAGAGTGGTCTGGAGGGATGAAAAGAGAAGTAGCCTGGGTGAGAGAAAGGCAGACAGAAGGCCTCTGGGTCTCAGAAGCAACATTTAACCGAGGAAGGTAGTAAATCCGAGGTTGACTGCCCAGGGCTCCTACCTTGACTTGGCATCCCAGTTAGAGTGTCTGCAGCACTAATTTCCAAGTAGATTCACTACCAATGAGTCATAAAGATCAGAAGAATAATATACATCTTGGCAGTGGTTTGGGTTACCCCAGAGTAGCACCTGTCAAATCTCAGCGAGAATAAATATGAAGTCTGTGTATTTCGCTGACATGTAAAGAAACTCAGCTCCAGTCAACATACATATGCTGAAGAGGGAGCATATTGATGTCTGTGATTTATATTTAAATCATTAAATTGAAAATGCAAATTTATAAAGAATTCTAAAAATGCATCAATAAGAAATTGAATGACCAAATTAAAATATAATTTGAACCCTGAATAAGATATCTAGATGGATGACAAAACTGCCTAACATCATTGTTGAGAAACACCCTAGAAACCGCAGTCTAACAATCGAGTTTGAAAAGGAAAAAATGCTACCAGGCCAGGGGACGCACCTGGCTCCCACCCCTCTATCCGGGTGACCCAGTGTGATATGGTGATATATTTTCGAGAGAGACTATGTTTAGTCTTCATCCCATCCCTGACATAGAGCTCCCCTTAGCCATAAAGGTGTCTTTTGTCATGCTAATAAGGTGCGTGGGCTGCCCCCAGGTAAGTAGGATGGAGGCTGGTTGCTAGGGGGACTGATGAAGAATAAGAGGCTTGGAGCTTTCAGTCCCACCCCCGGACCGCCAGCAAGGGGAGAAGGGCTGGAGTTTGACTCAATCACCAAATGCTGATAATTTCATTAATTGTGTCTATGTAATGAAACCACCTTAAAAACCCAAAAGGAAAGGGTCTGAAGAGCTTCCAGGTTGGGAAACAAGAGCACAACCAATGTGCCAAGGGCCCAGACTCTCCAGACACAGAAGCTGCTTTGTTCAGGCCCTGGGCTCCGTGTATGTGTATTTCTTCATCTGGCTGATTTTTGTCCTTTGATATCCTTTGTAACAACCAGTAATCTAAAACTAAACTGGCTTCATGGGTTCCGAGAACCACTCTAGCAAATTAGCCAAACCTAAGGGGTCAGAGCCGAGTAAGGACCTAGACTTGCAATTATCCTGTAGGATCCGCACTCTCTCCTGGTCGCTGTTCAGGGACAGCTGAGCTGGCTGCTTGTCGGTGTGAATAAAACATACACGTTGTAACTGGTGTCGGAATGGGACCTGGGTAACCTCACCAGACAAATGCGGGTACCATGCCCCTGGCCGGAGGCAATGAAAAGGGCCATGCCCCCTGGGGCCTTCCTCCCCAAATTCCATAACCCCAGGCTCAGGATGATGGAAGTTGCCTGAGGTCCCCAAGTTTGGTAAACGGGTGCTCTGCTCCTTCTACCCATCACACTGCCAGGAGGAGAAGGCGGGAGGAGAAGGCCCACCTTCCTCTCATTTAATCTTTAAACTGTGCTCTGAAGACACCACTTTGGCTCCTCTTATATAAATAAAGGGCTGGCCAGAGAGCTGGGCTCATCTCAGTGTTGCAGAACAGTAAAGGATGGGGCCATCAGAAGAAGGAGGCTTTCGAAGCTGATGGTAGGAGCCCCCCTGACCCCTCTCCGGGGGAAGCAGTGAGGGCATCAGCTGCACAGGCTGAGGTCAGCGGGGTTCCAGGAGGGTTCTCAGAGGGCTCAGGCAAGCTGGGCATGCAGAGGAGCAGGCGGCAGAGGTGGGGACAGCCTGTGCAGCTGGGGAAAGGGGACCCAGAAGGATCCCCCTGGTGGGTTAGAGGGTGCCCGCTGAGGCCTTACCTTGTTCTCGCAGTGGATCTTGGCCCCGGAGTTTACAAGGATCTGGAGGACCTGGAGGTGGCCAAACCAGGCAGACAGGAGAAGCGCATTCATCCCAAACTGGGGGAGAGGCAGTGGGAAGAGGTAGGGGAAAGTGAGAAGGTGTGCCAGGGCCCCAGGCCATGTCTGCACTGTGCACTCACTCTACCGTGAGGGACCCTTGGGACCACCCTGACCAGGGAGTTCAGGACTTTAGGAATTGAAAGGCCAGCACTGTCTTAATAATAGAAGCTGATAGCAACAAAGTGAGATATTTATAAAAACTGGAGGTCATTAATAAATGAAGAGAGGGGGCCTCCCTGGTGGCGCAGTGGGTTAAGCAACACACTATGAAGCAAATCCCGGCCACTGCAGCATGAGATCGATCCCTGCCACCTGGGGAGGTGACCCACGTGGCACAGCAGCCCTCTCTTGCCTCGCCTGCTGCTCCCCTCAGCAGTGTCTTTCAGACAGTCTGCCTATTTTGCTCCCTGCTCTGTCTCTGGTGAATCCTTTCACCCCCTCCCCCCACACCTCTGGCCTGTATCCCAGTGCTTGTATGCATAAATAAATAAATCCTTTTTAAAAATAAATAAATGAAGAGGTTTTAAGGTTAGGAGGAAAGGGGGAGGGAGAAAGTGTCAAAGGGGTCAAGGAAACGATGATGAGGGGGAAAAAGGAAGACACATATCACGGAGCACGGAAAATAAAGCAGTGTAGAGAGTCCTGACAGACCCGTGTATATGGGAAAGAGTGTTTCAGAGGGAGAATTACAGACTAATGGAAAAGATCTATTTAATTAATAACTAATATATCTATACCACGTGTAATACAGTATTGCAAACTTTTTTGCAAAATAAAATAAATTAGCTGCCCTCTACTCTCACCATCATTTCATAAAGATCATTTTAACACAAACCAACTAGAAATCAGTCTCAGAATATGATCCTTCCAAATACAGCTCGGTGAGAAGCACACTACAGTGCTCTGATTTTCAAAGGCTGGTAAAGACTGCCTCTGGGCTGGTGTTTGAGAAACATTATTTGAATCTCTACAGAACAGCCCTGGGGAGATGGCTTAAGTCTGCGTGCTGCAGGACCTCTCGCCTGAGGCTGGACCCTGAGCAGTCAGACCTGCTCACCGTTGGAACTTTCCTCCTGCGTGCAGCGCAGGAGTCCGCAGCCCGCTGCTCTCCACCCCACTGCCCCCTGAGCAGGCCTTCCCGCTGTGGGGGCCAGCAGGACGCTCTTCCTCAGCAACCGGGATGTGCTCCAGGGTCACTCGAGCCCTTCACTGAGCTCAGCTCTCCCGAGATTCAGCATCCTGAGGGCAGACATTGCTCCCACCTCCTGAGTCTTCCCTGTGAAGAGCACCCTCAAGCCTCCAAACTCCCAGCCCTAGATACCACGGTTTTCCTGCCTTCTCGCTGTGGGTGTGGGGTGTCAGGTGGGACAGGCTTGAGTAGAACAGAGGCCGCGGGGGAAACACCACTGGCTTTGGCCTCGTGTCTGTGCTGCCCTAGCCCAGTCTGGGCACCTCACTGAGGAGCTCTAAGTCAGGTGTTCATGAGACAATAACATACTTTCCCACAGAAACGGGGTCATGTGTGACTCTAGGTACCTGAGCGAGGCCTGTCAGAGGCACAAGGTGCCCACAGTGTGGCCTCATTCTGGTAGCCAAGGAGTCTCCCCACAAGCCAAGAAGCGGGGCCCACTTTGGGCAAATGCTCCTGAGAGAGCAGAAATGCAGAGTCCACCGCAAGATGAGGCAAAGGGTCAGTGTTTCCCTAACCTGTCCCACCTCAGTACCTCCAAACTGCCTGGGTCAGGAAGGGGCAGGCTCTAGTCCTGACTGACTCGATTTCACAGTCTGTACCTGGTGGGGGGCCTCACCCCCATGACTGCATGGAACACTGGGCCACCCCCACCTCCCCAGTGGCTCCTTGAAGAGCTGCTGTGAGGATGTCAGGGAGGGGGTCTTAGTGATTGGCACCAGGATTCCTCTGGGGAACAGACCTACACTGGGGTTAAAGCTTTGACAAGTGGTTGGGGTGAAAGGGGAGATCCAGAAGGAGCTGACCCATCAGCAGGCACCTGAGCCTCCCAAGAGTCTGACAGCTCTGCTTTGGAAATGGACAGGAACTTGGTCAGGAAGGGGGTGCAGACAAGGACAGCACCGAAGGGGGAAGGGCAAAGACTGAGCCCAAAACAAGGAGAAAGCCAGAGGACTTTAAAGACTAGAATGTCAAAGATAGAATTTTAGAAATTTTACGTTGTTTTCATGTGATGTCAAAAGCCTGGTGTGAATGGGTCCTTTCTGGAAACCAGCAAAAGACCCATATTAAGGGTGAAGCCAGGATAAAGACGAAGGACTGGTTGCAAAACGTCAAGAGGACAGTAACAACTGAGCAGAAACTGCAAGAAGGAGCCAGCAGGGACCACCAGAACTGAAGTCCTTCCTCCTGAAATCCCGTCTACAGGACTGGAGCTGGTCTGCACCCTTCGACCCCGCACTGGCTCAGAGCTCTGCCACCAGTGGAATATCAGTAGCTGGGGGGTGCATGGATGAGTGGGAAGAATAAGCTCAGGGCAGACCTGAGCCGAGGAGTCACTGGGACGAGGCAGAAAGAGCACAAGGGACGGAGGTGACGGTGCACGGGTGGTAGGAATTCCATGGGGACCACAAACGATATATATGAATAGGAAGAAGGAAAAAAAAGAATATATATATATGAAAGAAATATATATATATAAAAGAAAAGGGTCAGGTTTCAGGGGAGTCCAGGGGCACATGAATGCTAGTCCAGGAACCCCTTGGGGCCTGTCAGCAGAGACCGCCCCAACAGGACTGCTGCCCCCACCTCCTGGTTCTAAAGGAGGCACCCACCAGATCTTACTTTTCTTTCTCCTTTTTCTTTTTAGATGAATCATCTATCTTTTAATTTTTATTTTGAACGACAATATCCCTTCTTACTCTTCAAAATATATTTTTTGCTATTTGCAAAGGAAACAGAAAATGTACAAATGTTCTCTCCCTTGTCACTCTCGCTCATGTTTTCTTTTCTCACCCAGCCCCTCAAGGAAGAAATAACAGAACATGGTGATGACAGTGCAAGAGACGCCAGTGTTCTAGTGGAAAGCCCCCGCTAAAGACCCCAGAAATTCTCCTGCCAGAGTCATCACTAAATGAGCACTAAGCAGGTACAGGGAGGAATTCCGGGGTACAGGAGGGGGGAGTAGGTGTCGCTGCTTCACTCCTCGCCCCCCTTGTCACCGAGCCCCTCATGCTGGATCTAGAAGCAGAGAAAAGGAAGGACAAAGTCTTGCCATGGAAGCTGAGTCTCTGCAGGGAAGCTTATGGATTTTTTTTTCTTTTTACAACATTTAAATTTAGAGTCTTAAACGTGTTCCTCTCAAATGTCATGGTCACTCAGCCCTTTGCCCAAACGTGTAGAGATGATTTTGCAGATCTTCTTCAGTGCTCTCCCAGCAACATGCCGCGTGTTGACCCGTTAAGACCGTTAGTCTCGTCCAGGCGTTTGGTCCAAGCATTCATCAGGACAGAGCCCTGTGGCCATCCCATGAGACTGCTCCTGATGGCTGTTAGCAGTCCCTCCAGTCATCTGCTCAATAGCCCACCCTTCTTCCTGACCACATGGCTGCATGAGCGACTGAAAAGGCTCTCTGAGAACCAAAGGTCCTTAAGTGCAGTGGCCTTCATAAGTGTTGCAGGGAAGGGGGAGTCAGGGTCGTGCCCCTGACCCCTGCAGGCTGACCCACGCCCGCTCTGCACCTGTGTGTTTGTATCAGAGGCAACCTCAGACCTCACAGACCAAGAGAGACCCCCACCCTGAGACACACAGACATGCATGCACAGACAGACACGCACACAAGACACGCACGCACAGACACGCACACACGGGCAGACATACATGCACAGACACGCACGGGCAGACATGCACGCACAGACATGCATGCACGCACCGACATGCACACACAGACACGCACGCACACACAGACATGCTTCCATGAGGTCCCTACCACATCCTGCTCGTCCACAGCAGCCTCATGTTCCAGGAGCAGCCGCACAGCCTGCTCGTGCCCTGCGCCTGCGGCCCAGTGCAAGGCCACCCTGCCCACCTGCCAGAGGGAGAGAGGACCTGTGAGGGGCCAGCTGGCTGCCTGGCCTATCTCCCCACTGGGACAGCTGGTCCAGGGTAAAAGGGTCTTTACTGGCTCTGGTGACTTTTAGCTGGGCCCTGGGCCTGCACTGGCTCTCTCCTACTCCACCACAAGTGAAATGGGGGCAATAAAACACAATGTCCACATCCATCAGCACCCCCCTCAACACTTCACAGCTTCCATTGCTCTTAGGACAAACTCATAATTGTGGGGGTGTGAGACCCAGCACTGCCCACCACTTCTTAGAAATGCCAAACCATTTCCCCATCTCAGTCTGTGTTCCTGCTGCTCCCTCTGCTGGAAAGCCACATGTGGCCTATTCTCCAAGTCCCCAGAGGCCCTGAGTGCCTGGGTTCTGTCTCCACCTTCCCTCAGGAATGGGGATGAAGGTGCCTGATCCAGCACTTCATTGTCTACCCCCAGGGATTACGTGGATGAGCTCTGTAATTACCCAAATCTGCCTCAAGACCCTGACCGTGGGCAAGGTCTCAGAGACCCTGAGACAATGTGGACAGCTGAGCGCCCCCCAATTAACACGTGCAAATACAGGCTCCTTGAACTGTCCCTGTGGCACTGTCTCTATGCCGGGCCCCAGCTTGGAGAAGCTCCTTTACACACGTGGTTTCTGGCCCTGACGTTGGCTCTCCTCGCGATCAGCTCCTTCATCCTCCCGACATTATTCCTGCGGGCAGCCTCGTGCAGCTGCCTCTCCAAGGGAAGCACTGTGGGGAGAAAAAGGGATGCAGGATGAGAGGGGAGGGCTCCCTACACAGTGTAAAGAGAAGAGGTGAACAGACCCTCTCTGACCCTGAATGTTTCCCAATCAGGACTCTTTCACCTGGGAATAGTGGCTATTGGGGTGAGGAGTGCCTCTCAGCCCTTTTAATATGGGGGTCTTCCCCTAACAGGCTGCTTTTCCTCCTAACTCATCACACAATCAGGACTTGGCAAAACCACAAAGATAGGAGAACATGAGCAAGACCATCCACAGGAGCTGGTGGGTGCTCCTCACCCCTCAGAGGTGCCCGGTCAGCCAATTCTCAAGGCCCAGTTGCTGCTCTTGGAGATGGGGATGGACTTCATTCCCCTGGAGTCGACAACGGCCTTTTCCACGGCTCTGTGTAGAAGACAGACTGGCTCCACGGGGCTGCCCCACGTCAGGCCCAGGTAAACATGTTTACCCAGCTTCAGGGTCTCCATGCCCTCATGGAGGCATGGCTGCACTTACAGAGTTATTAGGTTTGTTGTCTGCTTCCCCATTGTAAGTCCATGAGAGAAGACATTTTTATCTGATTTTTAAAAAAAGATTTATTTATGCATACAAGAACTGGGGTATAGGCAGGGGTGGGGGTGGGAGGAGTCACCAGAGACAGATTGGGGAGCAGAACAGGCAGATCTACTGAAATACCCTGCTGAGGGAGCAGCGGGTAGAGACAGGAGAGGTCTGCTGCGTCATGTGGGTCCCCTCCCTGGCCAGGATCAAACCCTTGTTGCAGCGACTGCGGATAGCTTGATAGTGCTGAGACTTTAACCTCTGTGCCACCAGGGAGGCCCAGTTTTTGTTTGATTTTTTTAACTGGTCTTTCACCAAGTTCAGGCACCAGCACATATCAGTGAAGAGAATGAGTGACACACAAATCATTAAATCTCTGAACTATAAGATGCTGCCCCAGTCAAAACTCATTGTCCCCTGCAAACTCAAAGCTCAGAGACAGAGGCAGCTTCAGGTCAATACTCAGGGTAAGAAGGAAAACACCACCTTCCAAGTGTGGGCCTACAGAGAGATCCACCCTCCCCCAAACCCAAAGAGACCTGCCCTTCTTGTAGGTGAAGAGAGTCCGTCTCAAGATAACATACCAGGACCTTGAAGAGCCCCTCTTGTTGGAGAGAGAGGACGTCCTGAACAAACTCCATGAACTCTGGTTTTATGGACTCCACCCCCTCCCCAGGCCAGAGATCCCAGGCACCAAGGGCTACAAATCCCATAATGTCATCACCACGGAAGGGAGCATTGCTGGGAACTGAGGGTGGGGTTAAGCAGCCAGGGCTGGTATGTAACCAGACACGTGGGCTTTGGGAGTCTTGGTTTTTCACTGGCCTTCAGTCTGCTATTGGGGTCCCAGCTCAGCAGAACTGGTAAGACGCATTCACTAATTTATCCCTCTCTCTTTCTCCCTGGGTTATTCATCTCTTCATTTTCTTTTTGTAAATAAACCCTTTACTAACCTTTTTGTGTGTGTCTGCAATTGAGCCTCATCTTAAGTCCTTTTTAAGCACAAGGGTGAGGACCCACACTCAGGCCAACCCATTTCATTGGAGTTGCCCTGTAACTCCAAGATCCCAAACATCTGTGTCCTAACTTTTCTTTCCCTAACCTCTTTTCTTTCCTTAACCCACCAAGATCCAGTTTCCAGAAAAGGGCTGCTGTTCAGTGTGAGCTTAGAGAAGCCTGGGTTCCAGTGCCCACTCAGCATCAGGAGTCTGGACTGGTCATGTGCCCCTTGGGGGTCTCAGTTTCTCCTGTTATAACAGCGAGGGAGGGTGAAGAAAGGGATCTGTACAGATCCCCTCCAGCTCTGACACCCTTTATCTTAGCTGAAAACCAGGAGGAGTGGCCTGGCATGTATATTGGCAGAGAGCCAAGAAACCACACGGAAGCAAGCCTTACCTGCGCAATGCTCAAGAAATCAAATCCAGTCCATCTCTTCCTTTGCCTCAACGCATTCACCCTCTTTCCTGCCACCAGACACTCACTACATTCTGACCTCGGAGCCTTTGCCCAGAATTCCTTCCCACACACCCTAACACCCCATTGCTGCACATTCTTTAAAGGGCAACTAAAGGGACCCACGGCCCCAGGTAGAGCCCTTCTGAAATAGCACCTCCACCGAGTCCCC
Organism: Galemys pyrenaicus; assembly: GCA_019455555.1. Taxonomy (NCBI): domain Eukaryota; kingdom Metazoa; phylum Chordata; class Mammalia; order Eulipotyphla; family Talpidae; genus Galemys; species Galemys pyrenaicus. The sequence goes on from JAGFMF010011880.1 coordinate 278,573, forward strand.
ACTCCACGTCCACCTGCACAGCCACGAGGATAATATTTCTCTCCCTTCTCCCAGTCAGCGGAGCGAACGCCCCCAGTGCGCAGACGCTGCTGCTCCTCCAGGAGGTCCGGGCACACTCAGTGAGGGAGGCCCTGGGGTGCCCTCGTCCCCCTGCACAGCCGCAGCGCCTCCACTGGGTTCCAGTCTCCCCACCTGACAAGGTCGCCACTCCCCACCGAACCCCAACGTTCTGGAGGAGCTGGGGCCTTCGTTTCTACCGCTCAATGGCCGTATGACCTTGAGCAATTAATTGAACCCTCCTGTGCCTCAGCTTTCTCTTCTGCAAAATGGCGCTAACAATAGTTCCATCCATCGGTCTTTGAGAAGATCAAAATCCGTGCTTGCGTCGGCTCGGCCCGCTCACAAAGTGCAAAGTAAGAGCACACAGAGGGCCGCATAACTACCTAATTTCTAGCCACAGCTCCCAGCTCTTCGAGCGGGTGCGCCCCCCGAGTCGCACCCTCCGCCCGGTGCGCGTTCCTCTCGGCTGCACAAAAAAAGCCCAAAACGGAGGTCGCCGAGGGACCGCGCCATCCGCAGCTCTGATAGCCCCCGGGGGATGGCAGCGCCTCCTTCTCCCTGCCTCCGCCCGCGACCGCCCGCCCTTCTTGGCCCGAGACCCCGCGCACTCACGGCCGTCAGCCTCCCCCGCCAGCTCCTCCTCCATCCCGCCGGCTCCGCAGCCCCAAAGCGCGCGTCTGCCCGCCGCGACTACCGCAGCCGCGCGCGCAGGGCTGGGGGAGCCCAGGGGAGGGGGCGCCGAGCTGGGGGCGGGGCGGGGGGAGGTTCCCGAGTGCGTTAGGGTATTGGGGCTGCAGACCCCTCACCCCCGCCGGGCCCTGCAGACAGCTGTGAGGGAGCTGGTGCGGCCTCGCGGCATCGCGGACCTGGCTGCAGGCTCCTTCTGGCTCGCCGGACCTGCCCACCGTCGAGCTTGTGTATTTCAGTAGACCCACCTTTGTTTCAATCAGTTCAAGACTAAAAAGCAAGCGCAGTTTTTTTACATGTTCTTTTACTCTATGTGTCTCCTCCACGTTTTTTTGCTGCTTTCCATTCCTGCTTCCTTCTTTCTCCCTTTCTTCTGTTCTCCTAGTTTCTCTTTTTAGCATTTTCTTATCCCTGCTTAGCTCTACTTTACTTAGGGCAGAACCGGGATTCTGGAACTTTCCCCTTTTTGGGGGACTACCCTGTTACAATATGAGGGTTTTTTCCTTTGCTTTTTTTTTTTTTTTCTTTCCAAAATAAGATTGACTTGTTTTTTGTTTTTTAATTTTTTTGCATAGAAGAACTGGGGAGTAGGCCAGAGGTATGTGTGTGTGAGAGGATTCAGAGACCATGGTGAGCAGAACAGGTGGGTCTACTGAAATACACTGCTGAGGAGAGCAGCAGACAGGAGAGGTCTCTGGGCAGCTATCTGGGCGGGAATGGAACTCAGGCCATAGCAGTGATAGCGCTGAGACTTAACCCCTCTGTAGAACTCCCACTGTTATATCCCAGATCAGGCCACCCCAAGATACCAAAGTGGATACTGATTTTGAATTTTAAAAGAAGTTAGTGAATGAATGATATCCTAAAACTATCTTTGTCTTAAAAGCAGCAATTTTCTTTGACCCTCCTCCTTCCTGTCCCCTCTGGAAGCAGGAAATAACTCTCATGTAAACAGGCCCCTTCCCTCTCCAGAGACAGAAAGAGCCCTTATCTCAGAGACAGGGATGGGAAGCTGTGTAAACAAACTCTGCTTAGCTCACTAAATTAGTTGCTCCAAGAATGTCTTTGTCCTGTGTGCTCTTCACAGGTTGATTGCTCCTTTGTCTAAAAGCTATATAAGGGCCTCCCTGGTGGTGCAGTGGGTTAAGCGACGCACTATGAAGCAAACTGCAGCCACAGTGGGTTAAGCGACGCACTATGAAGCAAACTGCAGCCACAGTGGGTTAAGCGACGCACTATGAAGCAAACTGCAGCCACTGCAGCACGAGTTCGATCCCTGCCGCCGGCCAGGGAGGGGACCCACATGGTGCGGCAGACCTCTCCTGCTGT